>WEIV01012312.1:3944-22548 GCA_013390005.1 Calyptomena viridis
TCTGTCATCTCACTGATGACATCTCATTTTCCCACTATTTGTATAGAATAGCCCACCTTCCCCATACATAGCACTTATACAACCAGTTCCCAAACCCTTCTGTGCAAACAACCTGCCTTTCTCTCCATCCTTCTGATTTCTTGCTACATCAGCCTGCCTGCATTCTCTCTCAGCTGTCTCACAAGTGACCAAATCATGTTCTGCCAAGCACCATAGCAGGATGAAAGGCATCTCCTCATTTCCACCTGAGAAGAAAGAGAAGGACAAATAGAAACACACATGATCCTAGATATATGGAAGGACTGCACCTTTGGCTGTACATGGACACTAGTCAGTCCTGCAGAGAGGATATTAATCTAAAGAAAGAGGGAATATCTGCCCATCCTTAACCTCTGAGAGGTGTAGACTTTACCCCAGGACCATGAATCTTACTACAACAGCAAGACATCCGAAAGCAATATGGAATGAAATGCCACTATTCCTCTTCAATTACTGTGAAGTTTGGCCAATGCTCACATAACCCACCCTTAAACAGCTGTGAAACAACCAACCTTCACAGTACTATTTCTAACTTTTGACAGCTTCTCACTCCATTATTCATTATGTCCCACAAGAGAATGTCTTATGTCATGTTCAATAAGCTGAACCCCGAGCCAGGGCTCTGTCATTTCCCTGCATACTTTACACTTGGCTGCTTAGTTTTTGCTTAATTGGTTCCCAACGCTTACCTTAATCATAAAACTTAGAGATTTATTTTTCTCCTGAAATTTGGTTCCATGGAAATGTTTACAGTTTTTCCAGCTGCATTTTAAAATAAGCTAATGTCATTTGTTAAAAGCATAACCTAATGGCATGCTCAAAATTGCAGGCAGAATATTTTGATGTTCTGAGTAAACACCACTGTTATCTTTTTTATCTTGGCATATTTAAATATGCCACAGTTTTTGTCATCAGTCAGGCCCATACCTGTCACTAACAACACCTCTAAAGGTCTCAGCAGAAGGAATCTATAATAATGGAATCCAAAAATGTCCTTTGGCTCAGAAAAAGCAACCGTTCTTTCTCCAGTGGTTAGTAGGTTCCCAAGAAAGAGTAAAGGATGACTGGTATACAATACTTGCCCCAAGTAACCTGCAACCACTAACTATTTCTGAGTTCAGGAGATTTACTAAGACCAATGGTATATGTCTATTCAGCAAAATTTAGTGAACCTTTCTTCCAAATTCTTGTGGGTCTGTCCTAGAACTCTCATAAACATGCTAAATCCAGAACCCCACTGCCAAGGATCTTCAAAGGCCTGACTCTAATCATAGGAAGAACTTTGGGTTTGTAGTCTTTTTGAATTTGGCTTCATTTGCTGCCAGCAGTTTCTCATGCTGCACAAGTGAGCAGTCCCCTTCTCCATGGTCTGGTCTTGTTATACAGATCGTGGTCATAGGTTGTCTCTTTGCCATACTGAGGAATCCCAGGCTCTTTTTTTTCCTCAAATTCCTCAAATATATTCCTTTGTGTTCCCAAACAATAGACGCCATCCATTCTCATCTTTGATCACCCTTGTTCTTCTTTTGCAAGGAAGAAAATTTGAGGATTTGAATGAGTGTGGTGAGGAAAAAAACCCCAAACAACAGAACCTAAGGAAGAATTTTGTATTCAGTCATAGTCAGAAGAGGCAAAAGAGAACAGGATTTATAGAGTAGCATAAGTAATGTTCTCTCTTTTGTTCTCTAGGCACTTTCTAATAACTATTAAGATTGTTTCTGTCATTTTTTGACATCTACCAAGTATTGAGCAAGTATTTTCATACAACTGTCTATTATAACCCCAAATACCAAATACTGAGTAGTCTGAGATCTCATAATCTCAGATCGTGTCATTTGCCTTTAGAATACAGAATTTTTTCTCTACATGCATCACATTTTTCTTTGTCTATGTTAAATTTTATATATTTCAGTTTCCACAGTTGATAGGCAGCTCTGATGATTTAACAGCAAACTAAGATAAGTCTATTTCTGTTTAAATTTTGTTCAAATTTCAGAAGTTACTCTTTCTAACAACACACGTTCTGAGATCTTAAAATCCATTACAATGGAATGAGTGCCTTAAATGCTTTAAGATATTAGGAAGGAATACTGTTTTATTTAGTTATTCCTTTCTGTATTTGAGAAACTTGTGCATTTTGTTTCTATGTACTAGAATGCAACATCTACCTATGTTTATTTTTCCTATCAATGAACCAGCGACATGTACTTTCAAAAGAAGGATGAGTTTTGACTATTTTATTTTGTGAATACCTTAAATGCTGTTAAATAACTGCTATTAATCAATGGACTGGCATATCACGGAATCACGGAATCACAGAATCAATTTGGTTGAAAAAGACCTCTGAGATCAAGTCCAACCTTAGACCTAGCCAACTAGACCATGGCACTAAGTGCCACATCCAGTCTCTTCTTAAATACCCTCAAGTGACTCCACCACCTCCCTGGGCAGCCCATTCCAATGTGCAATCACTTTCTTTGTAAAGAACTTCCTCCTAAAAGAACTTCATCCTAAAATATCAGCATATCCTTGTTGTTGTTTTGTTGCTGTGTACATCTATCCCTAGGTGAATAATAGATTTCAAAAATGCTCACATATTCAAAAACTATGAGAATAGCAGTCAAATACAAGGTCAGTTCCATAATCCAAGTAGCTTCTTGATCCATCTAAAACTGAAAAAGTAAAAGTGCTATAAAAGTGCTACAATTTGCTATAAGCAAAAAAAAGGCAGGAAAAATATTATGAACATGCATTTAAGAAAAAAAAAATCTGTCCTTATTTTCCAACACTGAAGTGTTCCTACTATTCAGTATGCATTATTTGAAAACTCCTCTGTGCAACATCATCAACAATGTTTATCCAAGCATGATGATAACGATAAATTGTTTCAGTGAGTTCATATCTATTGTGCTTGTAGGTCAGGACTTGTTGTAAGAAGAAGGCTACCAGACTTACAAATGAAAGAGAAAAAAATTGATAAATGTGAAATCAGCATATGAAATACTGTTTGATAAGATCTGTGAATGTGCAAAAACAACTTGCTTTTGGCTGGAATTGACACAGTAGATCTCAGTTTAATGGCTGGTTCCAGAGGGATTTATTTATTTATTATTTTCTATTACATGGGCTATTGTTAAAGCCTGCTGCATGCATAGGAATGGTTTGTTTATTCTGCATGATCAAGTGTTTGAATGTATGTGTGCCTTTAACACATAACTTAAGCATGCACTAGAGTTTTCCATTTTGGTTTGATGTTTTTGTAAATATACATTTTGGTTTTATTTGTCCAAATATCCTGTCAGGATATACACTGTCTCTAAAAGGAGGCAGCAGCAAAAGAGCCTTTTAATCATCACCATGACTGAAAACAACGCCTTATTCTGCACTTACTGACTGAAAGAACTTTCTTTACTGGGACAGAAAATGTTTCTTTACACTCCATAATGACAGCTTTACTGGCATTTAGAACAGGAGGGCAAGGGGACACATGAAATTGTAGACACAGCTCACTGTGTGGGTGACATGAAAGACAGTGGGCTTCTTATGTGTCTCCAAGTGGAGGGCCAAATTCAGTGCCTGGGTAGGCTGTAGAGGAGCCAGGAGGGGCTTTGGACCATGCTGCCACCGTCCCTGGTGTATAGGCATACCCACTTCTACCTGGTCTTCCACAGAAAGATAAGCAAAAGTTAAACCTCCCAGGAGGTCACACTATCCTGTGTTTAGAGACTAGGAGGGAATTGGATGTTAAATAATTCATTCCTGCCCACTCTTCATTTATCATTTTAGGAGTTAGCCTTATCTGTCCCTGTGGGAAACTATTGTGTTGCTAACAGGTAATCAGGCAGTGGGATGATATGCTAGTGTGGTTGTAGCTGTGCTTTGTGCTCACAGTTTTACATTTATTAATCCAAGCAGAAATGAATAGGAATGCTAAACAGGAGTATGAAATATTACTTTCATTTTCTCGGTTGCTGCATAGCAGGATGGAAAATAACCAAATGCCCCTAGAGGCATCTGTTTGCCTAGAACATAGGAAGGGATTTGCATTTGGAGTAAGAGCATTTTATGTGGCCATGGCTCTTGCAGAGCTGAAAATACAGTCAGAAACTCAGCCAGTGGTGCATCTTTCTTCACAGAAAGGTTTCATGCAGAAAAAATAGCACCAATCTTCGTGAAATATGTTGAAAACAGTTGTTCACAACAGGTGATGCATAGTAGTAGTGGGTGTCAAGTAGTAGTGTTGAGTGCTACATAGCAGAGAGGTAAATTGTGATCAAACAGCCACAAATGAGTATGAAGGATATGCAGACAAATTTGACTCGATGCTCATGTACATACATATATATGTGTATATATATATAAAACAAACCTTGTTCAAAGTTTGCAGTTCAGTTCATCATTGCTTTCTTCTAATATTCTGTAACAACTCTCTGGGTATGTAGTGGGGTTATAAAGTCATTCTTCATCAGACTTAACATGTGGAAGCTGTTTTGGCACTGAAGGAATCAGCTGGGTAAAGATTGATTTTGCCATAAGAGATAGAGTTTGTAAAGAGGTGTGGGTTTTATTTCACGACCAGCTGGGAGAAACAGACATCTAAGATTTCTAGACCACAATTCTTTCTTAAGATCATTTGCTTTGCCAGAAGACATGATGTTGAAGCCTTTTCCACGGCTAGGCCAGACAGGTAACTGTCTAAAAAGACAGGTTTAAACCCTGCTTTCTTCAGTGCATCTAACAGTTCAGCCTTTTTCAACTGCTTCCTACTGAGAAATAAAATAATAAAAGCAGATTATATGAATAGACTTTGTCTCTTGCTCAGCCCTTCCCACTGTCTGATGGCACCTGGCTGCTATCAAACTGCTAAGTTTGGATCTTTTTCTGAGTAGAAAATATACGTAGCTAGTGTCCTTGGGTTTAGCTTTGAAAAGCAGTACAGTTATATCTGTTTAGCAAAGGGACAAATAACAAGTTCAAAGTCACCCTTTTTCTTGTCTTTCTGTGTTCTTAGAGACAACTGAATTGGGAAAGTAATGACTTAGAACAATTTAAAAAAAATGAAGATAACACTAGATAAGGTGCAAAAAATGGAATTCACTTAAAATATGGAAAATTTTTGAGGTAGACAAAAATATTGGGTTTACTTTCATTTCATATCCTAATATTACCAAAAAACATTTGGGATCCTATGCTAACACTTCTCCATGTAAAGGGGCATTTAGTATTAAACACTCACAGTGCTCTGAAAAAAACCCAGTACTTTAACTTGACAGATCTGTCACATTTGACTTCAGCATGACACTTAATGAATTTGGGCTTTGGTTTTGTATTATGTGTCTGAATGATATTCCTAATGATGGTAGTCACAACTATTGACAACACATCTTCTGCACACACCTTTTTAATATTTTGAATTTACACCTGAGATTCTCCAGCAAATTAGAAACTAAGGATGGAAGTCCATCAGATTCTTTGTTAACATACTGTACCATACAGTGGTATACATGTGGTATAGCTTTCATACAGGGGAGAGAGGGAGGGAGGCTGCATGTATACCCAGAAAAGGTTTTGACAAATATCAAAGACAGTGTTGAAAATGAAAACATGTACCACAAGAAAAGAAGATAAATACAACAAGAAATTTATATTATTGGGAAAGAAAAAACAAACATAAGCACTCGAAGTAAGCTAGGGGTGGGGAAAAAAGCTGAAGCAGACATGGAATGACTCACCCTGGAAATTAACAAAATTGTCACAACACAAAGGAAAATACAGTATCAACAGTGAAGACGTTACTTTAGAGTGAGGAAAAAGTGTAACAATTGATAAAAACAGAAGATTTGAAGAAAATATTTAACATCAGGTGAGAAAAGCAAGCTGAACTTTGAAGAAGAAAAAATAAAAGGGGCAAAGCTTACCGAAAAGGGGAAAACATTAACACAATAGCTAAACAGGGACCAGTTTCTCATCAAGATTTGCTAATGTGTCATCAAAATACAAGCAGAAATATTGTGTAATAAAAGAGCAGCTTTATGTAAATCCACAAAATATTTACTATACAGTATAGCAAGGAAAATAAGTCATATTTTCCTTGCTAAGTCACCAATAAGAAGTTTTAAAGAAATAGAAATCTGCAATATTAACTACAAGTCCTTTTCCTGTCTGCTTGCTACTGTATCATGTTGTGGGTTATTTATACTTCATACAGAAGAGAGAAGATACAGTAATACAAATCATGTTTTTGGAGCTAGTGAATTATTTGCTTGACAGATTTATTTCTAAATGAATTTCTGTGAATTTGGCTTGTCATGGTACAAGCTAAAACATCATGATGTGACAACTGAAAGCAAAGATGAACAATGTCACCACAGCTAAGTGTTTCCCAGACTACAGAGTGCTCACCAACCACTCCTCAGTTCAAGAATCAGAGGGGATTTGTAGTACTTGGCATCTCTGCTGTGTCTTTTCTAAATCACTGACACCTTTTCAAAGCAGCTGTACAGTACATCAGGATGCCATAATTTAATTCTTACTCTGACCAGCTATGCATACACACTGAAGGGCCAGACATGAACCTTCTAATCCATCTTTATTATCTCTGTATTACTGGCTATAAAACTGCAAATGAGTTGCTTAGTGCAACTTAGTGCATTTGTAGTCATGTTTTAAGGAGAGTAAACTCCTTATGTAAAGGTTTGAAATGATGGAGAATCTAACACATTCACTGAAGATCTGTTCTAAATGTTTATCATTCACAACATAAAATATTATCGTGTTTTACCTACCAGAAGTGAAAGTTAACTATCAGCATAATGACCATGTAAGGTCCAGATTCTCTCTGTGTAGTAACTTACTGCAAAAAACTAAGAAATAGTTATGCCATCTGTAAATGCTGTGCTTGCCCTTCAATGTGGGTGTGTTCACGATAGCTAACTTGTTCATGGGACAAGTAAAAGGGAATTTTTAAAGAAACCCTCTACGGAAGTGAGAACACTACTTAACTAAAGCTTTTCCAGCACCTACTTGGGCAGGCAACCATGTCAGCAGCTGTTAAGAGATCATCCTTTAGCCATGTCAGACAGTCTTTGTCCACAGCTGAGAACGCGAAGATTAAAAAGGTGCCAAACTGCTCAAAAGTTGGTCCCAACACAGGTGGAGGAGGAAGTTGCTGCAAGCTCACGTGTACTCAGAAGCAATGTCTACCTACCAGCCAGAGGAGAAAGCCAAGCGGAGGTATAGCCTGAGAGTCACACGTTACTGCACTCCTGCAGGCACTTGGTTTATACTGTATATTATAATAATACCTATACATATTACTATGCAATATTGTATTATTCTTGTTCCTACTGAGAAACTAAGCCAATTGCAAAATGGCATTGGGACTGGAGTTTGTCTCAAATAGATCATCTATTTGTATTAGTACCTTGTCTTGCATATGTGTATCAGTGTGTTTGTGCATGTTTGCCTGTGTATGGGTTTAGAAACTTCTACAGTTGTTTCCTGGTATTTAGGTATATAGGTTCTTTCAATAACATGAAAACCACCTGACTAAAATCTTTAACATTTTCCCTCAGGACAATCCTAAAATAGTTTTTTATTGGTGGAGCTCAGCACACGGAGTTTGTTTCTTCCCGTGATACCAAAAGTCCATTTAACAAGAAGTGTCACTCAGTTGATCCTTTTAATGAACCAACCTCTATTGTATTTAAACTTTGTAGTACCCTGAAAGATGCTGACCTTGCATAAGACACAACTGCATTCTGCTTTCCAAATACAATTGACTGCTTGCACCTATCGGCACTTTCTCCTCTAATTGTTGTTCACTCAGAAATTTCTGATTTGCTTCATGTCAAGATAGATCATAACATCCCAAACAGCCAGGTAGAGAAGGCAGATCTTGAAATGTAAAACTGAAACAGGAAGTGTTTTTTTGTTTTCATCAAAGGAGAAGCTGGCAGATGCAGCTCCTGTGCCTGAGGACTGAGAGGCTCGGTAGAGCAGGGTACCTATAAAGCACCGAGTATTCCAACCCTTAAGTTGCCCACCATTAAAAGTCGCATCACATCCGTGCAGAGGACCGTTTCACTCCGATGCGAACAGTATCGCAAACATAGGGATCATTCACACGGCTCCTGGGCTGCACTTCGTCAGGCCTGGAAGGAAGCGGAGGACACTGTGTGCCATCTTACACTCCCAATGCTTCGCGCGTTTGTCAAGGATGTTTGCATCTCATGAGGGATCGGCAGGGCACTGGGAGGCCGTGGGAAGGCAGGCGCAGCCCAGGAGGCAGGGTGCCCGCTTCCACTGGATCGGGTGCGCGCAGGGTTGGGGATCTCAGCCGAGGCCCCGCGCCGGTTCCAAGCGTGCCGACCCGCATTCCCCCCAGGCCGGTGTCCGCCCCGCTGCCCCGCACTTCCCACTACGGGGGACCTGGTATTTGTTTGCCTTAATTTTTCACTTCTGGTTTCGGTGGGTTTTGCATTCTTTTCTTTCTGGTCTTGTTTTGATTTCCGGCAGACACGGTGCCAGTGCCTGCGCCCTGACCCACTTCTACGGCAGATAATGATATTCCGCGGCTCCAGCCCCTTCCCCCCCTGCCCCTCCAGTTCCCAGGGATCACACATCCCCTCCGCTTCCTGTCGCGGAGAGCAGCCGGCAAACGGCACCTCTTCACAGGCGGCTCCGCTCCCAGCCCCGCCGATGCCCCGCGCCCGTTCCCACGGCTGCCCGCTGCTCCACGGCGGGGAGCCGGCCCGAGGCCATCGCTCGCTAACGGGGCTTCTCCCCCGGGGGGCTGCTGGGTTCCACATCCCCAGGGTCGCACCGACCAGCCCGGCACCTCGCTGACCTCCGAGACCCCAAGAACTCCGCACTCCCCCTCCCCGTCTCCGCCTCGAAATAAACTTTTCTTCCCACGCCGGCGGTGTCCCGGTGGGCTTCCCCCACGCGGATCTGCTCTCCCCCCGCCAACAGTGGAGCTGCAGTGGGGCTCTCGACCCCCAGGGCCACGCTCCAGCCGCGGCAGTGAATCCATCCTGGCCCCTCACTCAAGTGCCAGTTGGCGGGCGGGGGGGGGGGTCTGCCCCTCCTGCCCGAAGGCAGCGCCGCAGCAGTCGCCCACACACAACACGCCTTCCNNNCGCGGAGCTGCTTTCCCGCGGGCGAGAGGTGCAGCAACCCGCGGAGGCAGCCGGGAGAACAGAAGGCTGAGAGGCAGCCGGGCAAGCAGGCAGGGAGTCGGGAGAAGGCGAGGGACGATTTGGACATGCTCATTCTCGGGCGTTTGGTTGCCTGCATCCAGCTCGTCTGTATCCTCAGAGTGGGTGAGTGATCTTTGCATGACTTTATCTTTGGGCTCTGGAACAACTTTCCTCCTCGGTCTCCGGTGGGTGTTGCTCCTTCTCCCTTTGCTTAGAGCTGTAGGCGCAGTCCCTGGCTGTTCCACACCGTGAAAACACGCTGTCAACACCACGGGTGGGAGCGTTTCTCCTACCCCTTTTGCCTCACCCTCCTGTCGCCGGGTTCCGCGGATGCGCGGTACCCCACGCCACCCCCGGCAGCGGCGAGCTGCTCCAGGTGGGGGCTCGCCAGCCTGCCCTGCTCCTGCTATCCCAGCACGCTCCACCGAGTCGCTCCTCTCCGAGCCTTCCGCTGGGCCCCTGCCCCGCCGGGCTGTCCGCACCCGCGGGGAAGGGAGCGGGTGTGCGCCGGTGACAGGAGGGTTAGAGAAAATCCCTGCCCTGCACTGCTGACATCGAGCTTCTCTGGGAACGTGGGATGTGGGATGTTACTTCAGGTTTGGTCATGAACTATTCCGAAGAGAACCGGGGATGGTGCAAAATTTCACTCCAAAAAAATACTCGTTCTCCGAGAACGGGCAACGTCAGTGATTGCCCTAAACCATGCGACATACGACTCGTTCGTACACGTGGGACACCGCATACAGAATATGGATTCATATATAGATTTTAGTGGGACTGCTTACATAACCAAATTCATTTTCAGCTCATGCAGATCTGTACAGCTGGAGTGCATCCTAAAAATCATGCAGTGCTCTGTTACACGGTATGATGGTTATTATAACCATCATATGTACGAGTCAGTTGATGCTGTTAGAAGTGCTCTCTTCAGTACTTCGTCAAATAAGTAGTAGGAGCTTAAGTGATGGAGTTTGTATCTTATTGGATGATCGTTTTGAATTTATAAGCTTTTATCAAATAGATCATTAGAAAATACTGGTTGGCTCCTTATATTTCAGTATGAGGAATTTGGAAGCTTCAGCTGCTTGTGTGCAAAACCAGTCTTACAATAGGTCTGTGGTGATAAAGTAGGCACTTATCTACATTTGTCACCCAATAGGTGGTGCTGCTTCTGAAACCATGCCGCTCTATAAACAAAGATCGGGGTTAGGTTACTCGGAGTGAAAACAGTTTTGTACCGAGTTCTGTTAGTTAGAGAAAACTGCTTTTTAAAATTTTATCATGTGAAAAATACCTTCTTTCAGAAAGTACCATGGAATGATTCAATTATAAACGTGATGAATGTGACATTCAGTTAAAATGTATGATCTTTATAAGGGCATTAATAGCATTTTAATGTCACTTTTAAACTAACCTGTTTCTGAAAACAGGGTACTTGCTTCAGTACAAATCTCTCATACTAGTTTGCCAAAGAACGGCCCGTCATAAAACTTTTGATCAAATCAAATGTACTCCCAAGACTATTTAAAGGAAAAAATTAGCAGTGGTTGTATATGTGTTTGAGAACAGATCAAGTACACAGATCATAATGTAATACAACTCGATTTTGGAAAGAACTTTCCTGTTCATGTGATCCTATCACATTAGAAGCAATGCAGAACAGAAACATAACTTTTGTAATGAAACTTTTTTTTAATAATTTCATCTAGCATCTTATTAGAAATAAGATGGTTTTATATAATGTAACATTCAAGTACATGGTGTGCATACATAGGTTATATTCATGAATTTAGAAGATCTGACAGGTTGGGAAAAGTTTTGTGACTTATACATCAGGTATAAATGCAGCTACTCTGTTGCTCTAGACTGTTTTCAAAGCTGAGCTGAAAAGGACCTCCTTTCTAGATGTGATGGGTGATTTGGTCTCAGTGGTGCATCATTCTGAAGACTCCTGAGCTAGACTGCTCAGTGTGTTCAACAGCATGATTGTTCCCAAGAATGAATACCCTGTACAGGTTATTAGATTAATTTTATCAGATTGCATTTGAATATGTTCCTCTTTGAGTATCTCTCCATAACTATATATGCTATAATTTGATATCATTAGTTCATAGAACCAAATTTTTCCTTAGAATTCTGGTAGTATTTCCTTTTGCATTTCTTTTTTATAAAAAAATAAAATAAATTATTACATACTACCAGTGTATGGTTCCAAGGGCTTGGTGAGAGAGAAGAACTGCATTGGACTGTCTGGTTCTTATCAGTAAGTATTTCTGATACAGAAGAAACCAGATCCAGGGCTCTGTGAATGGATTGTTGCTGGAAAGCATGGCAATCTGCCTTTGCATTGTGGAGCCTATGCTTGCTAGTGTGAGGCTAGGCAACATGTAGATCCTGGCCCCATTTGCTCGTAGTTTCAAAAAATGTTGAGTCCTCAGGTAGTCACATACGGAGCTCTATAGGTGGTCCTTTCTAATGGATCTGCTCATTAGAAATGAAATTTGCTGCTGCTTTTGAAGATTCATCAGGAAAATCTGTCTTATATATGTTCAGAAAAGAAGGCAGCCAAGTCAGACTCCCTGAAGAATAAACTAGTAGAGCAGATGGAGGCAAAAAGCTCTTGTGGGAACGACAAGACAGCAACAGTTCATTCTCTGTGTTACTGAAGAAATGCTCAGTAGCTTGATTCTAATATCCCTGCTGAGATATGAGCAGCACCTTCCTTCACAGTGTTACTGAATCCGAGTAACTTGATTACATCAAGTGCTGATGTAATTATTTATGAAACAGGGTATTAGCTGAGGATTCTCGGTGAGTGCCATTCAGTGAAGTTCAATGGAGCTACTTGTGAACTGAGATGCTCTTCACTCACAAGTAAGAGCTTATGAGAAATCCTATGCAATTGTTTGTGGACATTACTATGCAGTTAGCGTAGAGATTTCCTACTAAGTTCTTTCTGTTACTAAGATTAAAGGAAAAAACCCCTATGTGGACAATTCACTTCGTTATTTACAGTTATTTTAAATGAGAAATATATGAATGTATAATCCTTAGCCTGTGTATGTCTCAGGCTGAAGATACTGATGTGTTCCATGTAATCTGAAAGTCAATGGCGTGTGCTCTTTTTGTGCCTTTTGTCTCATTGTGCCTATGGAAAAAATACCTGGATTGTTTTCAGTAAGTAGACTGTTTACGAATCTGTGTAGGCAAGAAAATCTTAATAGAAAAAGGGACATGTTTTAGCAAATTGCACTGTAATTGTAGCTAAATTTGAGTCAAAGAGTTAAAAATATTCCCTGATCTCACTAGCAAAACATATGGCTAGTTTCTCCAAATAATGTGAAATGTGTCTCCAAAATTAGCTAGTCTGCATCTTACTGCTATCACTGTCTGACCTCAACCAGGGTTTTGCCTTTCAAAATACAACTAATTAATCTATGAATTGTTTAATTGGTTGTATCTCAGTTTAATTTCTCACTATCTAGAAAAGATTTCTCATTTTCAGCTTGTTTCTGGCATCCCTATAATGACTTTATTTGCACAAAAGTAGTAATGTTTACCTAAATATTCTAATTTTTCTTATACAACTGACATCAGGACTGTATTTCCAAGCTAGCAGACAGTATGCATCTCACCATGAACATGAAAGCAACTTTTCTGTGTCTCTACTGGATGGTCACAACTAATAATAATAATGAGAATCTAAAGGACACTTTAGCATCCTAAAACCAGTCATGCTTTCTGTTCGTTCTCATGTACACATGTTAAGATTCAGTAAGCCCTTAAACTGTTGAAGGACTATGGAATCGGGTCCTTCTTTTTTGCAGTAACCAGTTACTTTTGATAATATTTTTGTAGGCAAGTTACTAGATACGGTTCAAACTGAATTACATCACAGTAAATTTACTGTGTATGATTTCTAATGCTTTAGCACATTTTAAATTTAAGATTGTATGTTTCCATGGATAATGGTACATAGCTCCTAAAGAGAAATTTAGTTCTTCATATCTAAAATGTAACAACTAAAACAAAAAACTTAAGAATTTTAGGACCAATTAATTTTCTATTTTAACTATCTATATTATGGTACAAAAAATGCATAACATATATATGGCCATATTTATATATACTGAAATCTAAATAGAGAATGTTGATTCATTTTAGGCTCAAATAGTGGCAGCTATGAAAAGTTATGCAGAAATAATGACATTTTAAAACTAATATCAGTGTTGCCAAATATCTACTCAGCATGCTGCTCTGTAGGACGTATCTAAAATTGTTAAAGCTGTAATTTCCAATATTGAATCAATACAATCTATAAGGAGTGTTTTCAACGATGTGTTTGGTCTTACTTCCTCTTTGAATATATCATTCTATCTGAATTCTTGGAGAGAAACTAAATAATATATATATAACAAATAGTAATTTGAAACTATTATAATGTGTTTGTAAGTTAGCATGTTAATTTGTGAATGTAGGCACCTGCCCATTTCTTAAGGAAAGTGATTTCCTCAATTTTCAGTGCTCATCACTTAAGTGACCGCTTCCCACTATGAGTTCTCTAATTAGAAATTTAAGGGTGAACAGATTCTGTTCTTTCGTTGACAATATCAATTATTCTTCAAATGTGCTGTGCTTCTCAGTATTCCCTGTAGGGCCTGTGGCAGTTCCGGAGCCCCCCGCTCCCATTTAACAGCTCAATTCTCACAGCTTTGTGCACCATTTATGTGACTTTCCTGTACAAGACATCCTTTGGCTATTCAATAAGCTGCTTTTCCCATAAAGACAAAAGTTACCTTTTTGAATGCATGTCAAGCCTTCTGTATTAGAAAGATGAATCTACAGGAAGAGAAGAACTAACAGTATTAAATAACCAAAATCCACTAAATGGAAGATAGCAACTATTTCAAAGAGGCTGGGACTATAAATGAAACTTGACTCCAACAGGTTGTTGAGGAGCTGTTGGCAGCAGAGTACTTTTGTAGGAAGGTGTGGTGCAGGTGGCTTGTTGAGTACAAATTAGTAATGTTGGTCAATTTGAACTTGTGGCTCAGATGGAAATAAGTGGAAATTTTAGAAAGAAGTTGAGGATTTATTTTCCTTATTTTGCATCACTGGCTGATATAGTGGCACTATCTGACAGAGGTGAAATAGTAGACTTTTTAAGTAAAACAGAGACTTTGTGAAAGTGTCATGAATCATTCTAGATGAGGCATGCCTCTCAAAAACTCCTATTACCTTCTACTTCTTACCCATACTTGACTTCAGTTTTCTTTGATCCACCAGAAGTAGCTGTACTTCATCCTACAAATCATTGTTTTTCATTACTAATTGAAGACTCCAGGAGCTGCTGTTTGAGTTAGCTAATTTCAGAAATCATTGTTTTGGTAAAAGTCCTGTGGATGATGAAAGTACTGTTCCTTAAGCATCCACTTCAGGCTTTTGAAGGCAGGGCTCTGAATTAGTAGGATTCTAAAACAAGAGAGGAAATATGAGTTCTTATGCCTGCTTCTACTCTATATATTTACATATATATCTATATTTCATTATCTATATTTAATTTTCCACTGCCTTTTCTCTGGTTGTGCTGTAAAAAGAGCACCTTTTGCTCATTTCATTGAGTCCCAGTCCTTACTTTCAGAAGGAAGTTCTAGGCTGCACTTCTGAAGAACCAACCTCCCAAAGGTGGGCAAAGCTTAAATGTGTTTCCACCAACTCAGCACTTCACATCAGCTGAGTACCATTTGGGCAAGCCAGTTGCGTGTTACCACTCAGCTGCCTAGATCACCTAAAGACAGTGGAGCAGCCTGAACTTCAAGGCTCTGGAGCCTATTGTTAGTGCCTAACAGGTGGATGATTCAGCTAAATGCCATCTTGCACCTGGGCTTTTTTCTAAGTCAGGGCTATTGAATACATGAATACAGATTCAGCAGCTAAAAACAGACTAGATGTGGTTTGGCTACTTGCCATACAGTAAGCACTATGTCCTTCTCTAGATTTTTGCAGTATCCAGTTAAACATACAAGGTAACATGCTTTTTTTTCCTACTAAGCTTTATGCTTCGTTAAACTTAGAGACTGTAGTTACCTTGGAATTTTTCTCTGTGATATCAAAATATTAAAGATCATACTGTGCAGATAGCACTCAGCAATTTACATATCTAGATGAGGATAGGACTGCTCACCTAGTTAGTGAGAGATTTCATTAAGAGTTTTCAGGAGAGTATATCTGTTAGCAATTTGGCTGTGAATTGTCATTCTCATTGGCAAAAGATTTCTGGTAAATATTGGATTACCTGAAGCCTGAAGTATAAAGTAGGTAGCATTTGAAAGGGTATCCATCGTCACTGCCTTAACTCATCTGTTTGCTGAGATAGGATAACAGCAAAGCAGTTGAAGAGTTGGTTAAACAGTGACATCACAAGGGCAAAAAAAGAGATATCATGAGTACTTTTACTGTGTTGAAATCGTGTTACAAAAGTTGATCTTCAAAATGCTGGAAATTAAGGATGTTGCATAAAAACAAATTAAATATATCTTAGAGAATGGAGACATGGTTCTGTCAATTGTCTAAGAGAACATGATAATTCCTGACTAATTTAAAATTTTCTTGGCAATCATGGTAAGTTCTTTAATCAGGACAGATTTTTGTTTGGTTTTGTGTTGTTTTTTGGTTGTTTTTTTTTTTTAATAAGCTATCCAGTCAAAATTAAATTTTTTCTTAAAGAAAATTGAAGGTTTTATTGAAATCATTGAGGTTTAGACTAGTTTGTATCATAATTCTTCAGAATACATTTTCTCCAAAAATAATTCTATTTTTCAAAGCTATCAAATCCTTGGAAAAGATAAAATTATAATCTTCTGCAGGGGCAGCTTATACTGAAAAAAAATGAAAGCTTTTTGAAAGCTAAAGCAAATATTTTGGGAAAAAATTAAGCCCTTAAAATCAGTGTTTAAAAAAAGACTTGATTCTTCAATTGCTTTAGATGCTGAATGCCATGATTTCAGCAGAAGTTTCCAAAAAGAAAAACATCTGCTTGCTTAGACTAAATAGCTAATGATCAGAGCAACAGCTGGCTTTATAAAAGGGACCTAGTATTACTCCAGGAAGATTGTCTTCTAGTTCCATCTCCAGACTGACCAACTGCATTTCATCTATTTCTAGCCATTTGGAAAAGTCATTTTATTCCAAGTGATGCCGGTTATTTCTGTCATTTTCTTTTGTAACTCTTATTCTGATTGGCATGTCTAAGTATGATAACTAACAAATTTGTCAGGCTGGGACTTCCTGGAAGGCTCAGGAGCCTTCTGTCAGCTTCTTGGAGCACTCCAGTTAGATGTCTGGGAAATTTTATGTTACATGGTGCACTTGCCACACAACCCATCCACCCATTATCTGCACAAAGTTTGGAATGAGTCTTCTGTGACCTGTGCCTATATCGTTCTTTGTAATCTTAGAGTTTTGGTTGCTAGCTTTACATTACATGTATCTGGCAATGTTGCAGAAAAACTTGTGCTGTTTTATTGGGGGTTTTTTATTGGTTTGTTTGGGTTTTTTTAATAAACCTTAGCTTTCTGTTAAAAAAGTTTTGTATATCACTGTAGATCCACAGATCAGAGTAGTTATTTCTGCCTCATATAGGTGGAACTATAAATAAATAAATAAATAAATCCTGGATGAGCATCAAGGAGAAAAATTTCCCAAAGATCTGTGTAAGTTTTAGGATAGTGCTGACGCAAACCTAAATGTCTATAAACTGGTAATGTGCAAATTTAAGCTGAAATTCGAAGAAGGTTCCTAACAATTACAGGAGTGGGATTTTGAAAAGCCTTTCCAATGGTAGTAGGAGCAAAAAGCCAACATGTTGTACTATGTTTTTTTGTAAGATCCTGTGGCACCTGCAACAGGAGAGAACCCCATCAATGATCTAATGGTGCCTGTCAGTAAGTACTGTGGCATAGTTTCAGCTGTGCTAAATAAGAAAACTAAGCAGTGTGCTCTTGTCTGTGCCAGCCAGCTGCCTGCTGAAACAACATAAAATAGTCATTCCTCATGATGATACCTTTGTAAGCTGAGGTACTGAGGACCGAGTGCTTGCTTAGCATCTCAAGTACCAGTCAGCATTTCAAAATGCACCGCATAGTGAAACTTCATAAACCTGTACAGAAAAAGAAGTAAATATGAAGTGTATTAATAGGAGACTATGTATCATAATGTCGGGAGACTTAAAAATGTACATTTTGTGTTTGATTATGGTATTTTGAGGCTGTTGACAATTCACTATTTTAAATAAGATTACTTGTAAAAGTACAAGGTAAGAAACCTCCTTTAAAGAAAATTATTTCAAATCTCTCGTGGGTTGTATGACTTTAGGGGGTAGGGATATAGTTCAAATACTAGCCATTAGAAAATCTTTGAGAATTGGCAGTGCTCTCACTCTCTCACCTGAGTGAGAGACATTTCCGTAGGAAATTTCAATTCCTTATATTTCAGGGTCTGATTTTGCACTGGCTGAGTTCTGATAGTATTCACAGGTTTGTCTGTCCATTTCTTATTAATCCTCTGATGTATACTTCTTACATTCTCATAAGCACTTTGGCTACAACAACCCCATGCAGAGCTACAGGCTGGGGACAGAGTTGCTGGGGAGCAGCCAGGCAGAAAGGGACCTGGGGGTTCTGACTGACAACAAACTGAACATGAGCCAGCAGTGTGCTTAGGTAGCCAAGAAGGCCAATGGCATCCTGGCCTGTATCAGGAATAGTGTGGCCAGCAGGACCAGGGAAGTAATTCTTCCCCTTTACTCAGCCCTGGTTAGGCCACACCTCAAGTACCGCATCCAATTCTGGGCCCCTCAATTTAGGAAGGATGTTGGGGTGCTGGAACCTGTCCAAAGAAGGGCAGCAAGAATGGGGGGAGGGACTGGAGCACAAGTCCTATGAGGAGTGGCTGAGGGAGCTGGGGTTGTTTGTCCTGGAGAAGAGAAGGCTCAGGGGAGACCTTATCATTCTCTGCAACTGCATGAAAGGAGATTGTAATCATGTAGGGTTCGGTCTCTTCTCCCAGGCAACCAGCAGTAGGACAAGAAGGCAGAGTCTTAAGCTATACCAGGGGAGGTTTAGGTTAGACATTAGGAGGAAATTCTTTACAGAGTGATTGGGCATTGGAATGAGCTGCCCAGGGAGGGGTGGTGTCTTGGAAGTATTTAAGAAGAGACTGGATGTGGCACTTACTGACATGGTCTAGTTGACAAGGTGGTATTAGGTCTAAGGTTGGACTCAGAGATCTTTTCCAACCTAGTTGATTCTTGGCCTCTCCCACAGCCCCATGAACTCTTCTCTTGCTGTAGCCTTCCCCCTGTCCAG
>WEIV01012313.1:0-15266 GCA_013390005.1 Calyptomena viridis
ATTATTTTTTCTTATTTTTGTATGTTTTCTTTTTCCATATTTTCTTTTTTCATGTCCTCTCAGTTTTCCCACACGTTCTTTTCCCTGCCATAGAAAATCTGAATGAAGTGATGTATCATCATTTGGTATGTCACAAGGTTGGGAATCCAGATCTTATTAAGTATATTGAGCTACTCCCCAAACTGAACAACATAGATTTTCCTACCATACAGTTACAGCAAAGCCATTTGGGGACATCTCTGTGGGATGTGGCAATAACTTTCTCTTCCAAACACCTGTCTGATGTTTTAAGCATTCTTGAAAATTTAAATAGGGTTTTGTTTAGGAAAAAAAAAAAAGAATCAAAGAAATTTTTTTCCCTTCCCCCCCCCTTTTTTTTTCCCTACTTCCATTTCTCTGTTCCTGGACAGAAAATGAATTTTTTCTCTTCATGGGGCTGTACAGAATCCCAACAAACCCCTAAACCAACTGAATGTGCAACAGGATGGCATGCCCAAGCAGGGTGCTTCTACCGTCCAGCTCTCAGCGATGAAATGGAAGCTGGAAGATGCAGGTAAGCATGGGAAGCAGTTGTGCCCACCCTCATCATAAGAATGGAAAAGAAAGAGCTTTTCTTAATCCTTTCACTTGAATAGGGACTGGCAACAATTTTGCTTCATATTTTAAACACCTACCAGTGCATGAAAGTCCCTTTGCTCCTCCATTCTTCTTAAATCGAGAAGCCAGGCAAAGGTCACCACTTTTATGAACTGTATCACTTTAAGAGGGCAAGTAAAAAAAGAAAAGATCGAAAGCTAACAGGTGAACATAATCAAGATTTAAATCCTGTCTTAATACGGTAAATTCTGTGAGTCAAGCTAGTGCAGCACCAAAATGGGCAGTCATGGAAGCTCACATTTCCCTAAGGTGTGACTAATACAATTCTAAAACAACACACATGATCCCAAAGTATTAAAGACTCATAAAAGAACACTCCCCTAGGTATATGAATATTGTGTGAAGTGTGCGTCTACTTTATGGGATGCTGTTTCTTAGTCAGACTGCTTCACTGTGGAATATCCTAGTGCTAATGTGTCTCTTTTTCTGCTTTGTAATGGAAGTTTATTGAATTTAGTGAATTATCCTCTAGCATGTCTAGATCTGTGGGACGATATTTTACTTCTGCTGTTTGTTTGTTTTTTTATTTTTCCTGGAAATAATGCAAAAAGCTATCTGAGTGTTCCTTAATTCAGTCTATTTGAGGGTGCACACTATACAGCAATGTACTGCACAATAAAAATTTTGTGACAGAAATTGTGGCTCTTTTCTCTCTCTACATAAGTGGACACTGTTTATTGCAATAATATTTCACAACAACCTGTAATTACCAGCCAGATTTGCTTCTGACCCATGTGATGATGTTCCAGGTTTTCCTTTCAGGTACACTGAAGCTGTTTCTTTGAATTATACAGAATCAGCAGTGTGCGCATTAAATACAAACAGCAGTCCTTCAAGTTTGAACTAGAAGAGAGAACACAGGTTGGTGGGAATTTTGTGTATCAAGGAAATTAAAAAAAAAAAGAAAAAAATAACAGAGCCTGGCCTTGCTGTATAAAATTCCACTTCAAAAAAGAAAACCCAGAAAGTGAGTAGTTTGTTACAATCAAGCGGAAAGTCAACAGAGACTCTTGAACTTTTCCTGTTTTTGTTGTGTCTAATGTCCAGCAATTGGTTGAGACTAATAGTCAGTTTCTCAGGGTTACATTAATACTTCAAAGAATTTGACCAAGCCACAACTGAAAAATGGTTTTTCCTTTTGAAAATATTGATGGCAAGTTTGATTAAAACCTTTTAGTCTCACAAACAATTTCTGCAGTTAAATAGACCTTTTATTTTAGACTTGTTTAATTTATTAAAGTCTCATCTCATTTGTTTGCTTAGCAAAGCCACTTCTTTGCAAAGGGCTGATAGAAAAGAGAGTTTGAGATGCTTAAGGGCAAGAAAAGATCTGTAGTGTTAAAACCTTTTCATCTACTTAACAACAAACTTATTTTGAGCTGAACATTTACAAGATGTTTAAAGGAAGACAGGAACTACTGGACCTGGAGATTATTCTTACATAATGCATATAAGATGCTTAACTACTCATGGCATAATGTCTTCGCTGGGGAAGACTGGGATTTTAGACCTGTCTCTGGATTTTCTTGTACACACTCTAACTCCTTACTGCCTTGATATATAAATATGAGACTGCAAAACTCATCAAGGTGTTAAGTTCAATCTGCAGGGAGATTTTAGCAAATGAAATATGGACTATGATAGAAATGATTTTGAAAAAACTTATGAAATTGAATACTACAGTACTAAATCATTCTATTTTTTATAATTTGTACTATTCTGAAATCATGGGGAGAAACAAAGCACCTGATCATCTCAGCAGAGAGTTTCTCTGCCATGCAGTTTTCCAACAAAGCTTGTATCTCATCAATAGTTTATCTCCATACGAGATGATTTCACATTAAATGCACCATGTTCCCTTCTTTAACAAAGAGCATTGGAACATGCCAAGGAAGAAAGAGAGAGAGAGAGAGAGAAAGAAAGAAAGAATATAAATTTAATCTAGGATTTAGTGAATGTCTGAATAAACGTGGTGTTACCACAGGAAAGAAAATGGTGGGTTAATGCAAAGAGGTGACTGGTGATGGGAAGTGAGGACTACTTAATTCAGTGGAAATACTGGCTGAAAATGACAGTTGAATTACAATGCAGTTTTATTCTGGTTTGAATATTGGCTGTCCTCCCACAGTCACTGTAAATCTAGTATAATAAAACTCTGTATCAACATATGCTAGCTAATTTAACATAAGTGCATTCATATGTCCACTCCTGATCTAGGCAAACTGAAACGATATGGGACCTGGAAATGCATAGGTGGTTTTGCAGCCTCAAATTTTCTTTGTAGCCAGCGTGCTCAGAGATCAGGAGCTTCTACTGTCCTTTTGGCAGCGGCCTTTGTTCCACCACATGCACTGGGCAGTGGATGAGCCGAGCACCCAGTCTGGGCATCCCATGCCCCTTGGATCCATTAATGTGTTAAGGACATGTGATACATAGATTCAATACAGAACATAAGTATTCAAGTTCAGTTTTGTTATGCAAATATTGGTCACAAAATCACTCTTCTGGAAGAACGTTTGGATTTTGCCCCTAAAGTATCATGGCAAACTTTAGCATACTGAAATAGTATGCTATTAGCTGTTTTAATTCTAAGTGTTAATTCCATTTGATTTAAGATCTTTTCAAGCTAATTCTTTGAATAAGTTACAGAGAGTAAATGAGAAATACGAAGTTTAAATATGAACATCCATGTAATAACAGATCTGTCAGAGTGATTGGTTTGTGAAAGCAAGCAGTATTCCTGACTTTCCTAGACCCACCATTTACTGTATTTAGTTTTCTTTCTCATTCTTGTGCCATTACACGCTTTATGCAATGCTGAGGAAAAAAATTAGTTTTTCTGAAGAACAATCCTCCATACCTTATAAAATGAACATAAATATATGTCCAGTGGCAAATAGCTTTGGGATATTTAAATCATGTTTGCTCCTTGTATTTAAATACATTCTAGTTATCTAGCACTCTGCTGGCCTTTGGATATAAAATACCCCTTTTTTGTTTGAATATACCTTATTCCCAATATTGTGAACAATCTCTTTGCTGTTTCTTACAATTTTGCTTTCACCATATTGCTCTACTTTGATTTCCTCCTATTTTTCATCCTGACATACACACACATTAATGGTTGTTAATATCCTTTTTAGAAGCTGACTCCTGGTTACATTGCTCTTCAGGTAATAGCTGGTGGTAGGCAGGCATGGGAACATAAAAATACAATCTTTAATCTTAAGGACTTCCTGTTCAGGAAGGACTAAGTGCAGACCAAATGGCACCAAGCAAACAATGTGACCTGCACTGACTTTTAATGTGAATAAACAAGTCTGATTAAGAGTTATTCACTGCTAGATATTCTCAGCAATTCTGAAAGAAAAACAGTAGCTCTGCTAATACTAAAATTTCAGCTGTTTCCACTAGAATTAAATAAGCTCTGTTCACTGGGGAATTGGAGTGTTTTTTTTCCTTTATTTGGTTAAAGGAACAGAGTAATACCTTTCCAGTCCCTAACACTTGCACCTCACGCTCTCTCTCTTTAATAGTTACAGACACACATGTTACTTGCAGATTCTATTAGATTTACTCAAAGAACCAGAGTACTGCAGTAACCATCTTTAGAAGACCCACCTTTTCGAATCTCCTCCTCCATGAGTTGCATTTGAAGACATGGATCTTTAAACTTAAAGCCAAATTTTTTTGAAACACTGAACTTTACCATGTATAATGCTAGGCATTTCGTTTTGAAATTGGCTGAAGTCGTCAGCTCTGGTTCCTGATGCTCTGTTGAGATGGTGAAGCAACAGGCCTTATGCCAAGGGAAAGCGGATCTGAGTAGCATGAGGAGAAATCTCTACTTTCATCCCAAATAATGTACTTATTGCCCTAATTTTTACTACTAAAAATACTAATTCCTCTATGATTATTGTATTTTAAGAGTTTTTTTGTATCTAGGTTTGCAAAGGAAGTAATAAAATGAGGACAAGTCTTTATTGCAACACAGATTTAATGCCTCATAGACTGTTAGCAACATGTAGAATGGTTACAAAAGAATTTGATCCCATAATTTAATTTTGTAGAGTTGAGATTTCTTTCCAATCAATTTCTGATTAATCTATTGGTTAAGAACTTAATTTGCTCAGCATTAGACTAAAACATTCCAGCATTAGGCTAAAAACATTAAAATAAAATTTTTCTATTCATATTGTCTGTTATGCAGGGTAAAGAATAAAATTTCTTTATTTCTTTCCCCTTTTTAGCTGAAAATGTGACCTACTATGGAAAGATGGTGCAAGAATATTTTTTACACAGATTACTTAGATCTTTCCTCCTCCTTTTTTTTTTTTTAGTTGTAAATTATTCTTCTAGCTATCTTGCCATATTTCAGGCTACAAGAGAACTAACCAGTATGAACTGTTCTGGTAGTTACTTTTCTGCCTGCAATGGATTGTTTTCAAAAATCAAATGAACTAGTTTTCAGTGGAAAACCAATCACACCAAACCTACCTGAGAAACTAAAAAGTAAAGGCTGCCACAGTATATATGCCAATTTGCAGCCATACTGCAAGTATGTTTTGGTAATTCAGGGCTGCACACACACTTCTGAAAGTAGAACTGGATTCACAGTTGCTTTGAATTCCTTTTGGGTTTATGGGATTAAATTGAACCTAGGTGTCCATAAAAATATTTTGTGAAGTCTCACTACTGTCAACTACTTGTACAGAATGGAGCTCTATATTTTATAAAAAGTTTGGTTTCTATTTTTTTTTAATTAATTTGCATGTCTTAAATCTAAATGCTCTCAGATAAATGCACAGTCCATATGTACTCTAGTCACAGTGGAAATAGATGAAGTTTTAGGAACTTAAGTAGAATCTGTGATTTTACATTTCACGAGTTTTAAATATTCTCAGGCTTACTAGACATTTTCATATCTGATTAATATCTTGGGAAGGTGGAAAGATGTTATTAGAGAAAAGGATGAAAAGCACTTAGCTTAGCTTTCAGAATTAGGCTCCTTCCACTGTTATTTAAACTTTTTTTTTTTTTCTCTCCTGTGTGTTTCATGTTAGACAAAACTGCCTTCTTACAAAAATAGACTGTCCTTGTTCAAGTGTGCCCTGATACACTGAAAGCAGCTTCCTCTCCACTTGGGAAAGCCAAGACTACACTTACCAGAAAAAAATAAGGCTGTATGTTTTCTTGTTTGTTTGTTTGTTTGTTTTTGTGGGGTTTGTTTGTTTCTTTTAAAATTTTCTTTCATTCTTGTAAATAGCTTGCTGCAACAAAGAGGTTACTGTAGTGCTTCTGATTTGGGAGCAGAATAGATTTGTTCAAACTTAACAAGATGCACGGCAGTTTTAAGATTTTGACATTAGCGATTTTAAGATTTTGACATTTTGACATTAGTGGATAAGTTTTACTTCATGTAACCAGAAGAAATCTCTCCCATGCAAACCACTGTCCTGATACTTTAGAGAAACAGGAAACAATTTTCACAGCTCATTCACGCAACCAATGAAATGTGAAATAGGTTCCATGGTTAGGTGAGAATCCTGGATGTTCCCTCTATCTCTTGGTAAGGCAATCTTATTCCCAGGGCATTAGGGTAAGGAGATAAACAGAGAGGAAAAAGTATTCATGTTACTGTCTGAATAGCAGAGGGAAAATGAAGGACTACCCAACAGTCTATATTCTTATTTACATCAAGAAGTGTTACTGAACAGATGTACTGACAAATGAACAAAAAAACAAAACAAAACACAAAAAACAAACAAAACAACAACCAACCAAACAAACCAAAACCAAAAACAGAAATGTCTTGTTTCATCCAGACCCTGAATGGGTAATTTGATGTAAAATCAGTGGACATTGACATAGTACAGAAGATTATAGAAGCTATCACCTTCTGTATAGAAGACATTATCAGAATACTATAAATCTTCATGTAAAACCAGAGATTGTTATTACTGCTACTACAATATATAAATAAAGTGATAACGTGAAAAAATACATCTCCTCATCATAATTTCATTGACTTCAATGAGGCAATATGAACTATGCAAATGCATAGAACAATCACAGGATGAAAGCTAATTAAATTTAAAAAATTGTCCCCCCCACTCTTTGCCCTTAGAGTGAATTTGATTGACACTTAATAGTTAAGCCAGTCCATTTGTTTCTTAAGAGTGAAGTTCCCACAGAAAAAAAAAACCCGCAACACAATAGTCTGAGCTGGAGTCTTGTGGGCAAGTGCAGCAAGCATGTAGGAGCTCTGATGAGTCTATTGAAAAAGCAGCTGTTTCTGCCTTCACTTCTGACCTGGTAGTGCACTCTGGTTATAGCTGTTTTCAACACCCTTTCACTTCTTACTCAGTGCTGCTTGCCATTCAGTGGGACAGAAGCAAAATCTTTACATTAGCTTTAAACTACTTCAAGAAGCAGATGCAGCAATTACCTTTAAAAGCAATAGCTAGATGGATCCTGAATGGTGGTCTGTTTTTATTATTGCTGTCTGTCCAGGGAACACTTTTATTGCTAGCAATCAGTGTTAGATCTTCAATAGCCGTTGATCATTTTTGCATCAGGCTTTTGTGTGTCCATATGGCCATGTGTGGGGAACACGAAAATGTATTAGGTTTGCATGGCAAGGTTTTGATAGCAGGGGACCTATAGGGGTGACTAGTGTGAGAAGCTGCTAGAAGCTTCCCCCATGCCTGGTGGAGCCAATGCCAGCTGCCTCCAAGAGACCCACCACTGGCAAAGTCCAAGCCCATCAGCAATGGTGATAGTGCCTCTGGAGTAGCAGACTTAACATGGGCAAAAAAAATTGTGCAACAACAACTGCAGGTGGAAAAAGAACTGAGAAAATGTGAGAGAGGCAACCCTGCAGACATCAAGGCCAGTGAAGTAGGAGAAGGAGGAGGTGTTGGAGCAGAGGTTCCCCTGCAGCCTGTGGTGAAGACCATGGTGAAGCAAGCTGCCCTTCTGTAGCCCATGGAGGTTCATAGTGAAGCAGAGACTCAGCCTGTGTGCTGGAGCGGGTAGAAGTCCAAAGGAGGCTATGACCCTATGGGAAGCCCATAATGGAGCAGACCCCTGGCAGGACCTGAGGACTCATGGAGAGAGGAGCTGGGCACTAAATAGGTTTCCTGGTAGGCTTTGTGACCCCTCAGGGTGCCCATGCTCGAGCAATCTGCTCCTGAAGGATTGCACCTTGTAGTAGGGACACACACTGAAGGAGTTCAGGAACTGCAGCCCATGAGAAGGAGTTGTGTTGGAGAAGTTTGTGGAGAACTGTCTTCCATGGGAGGGATCATACTTTGGAGAACAGGGAGAGCGTGAGGAGTCCTCCCCCTGAGGAGGAAGGAATGGCAGAGAAAACATGATGAAATGATCGCAGCCCCAGTTTCCTGCCTCCCTGTGCTGCTGGGGCAAAGGAGGTAGAGAAAATCAGGAGTGAAGTTGAGCCCAAGAAGAAGGTAGAGGAGAAGGTGTTTCTAGTACTTGGTTTTATATCCCATTACCCTAATCTGATTTGATTAGTCATAAATTAAATTAATTTACCCAAGCTGAGTCTTTTTTGCCCATGACCATACTTCTTGAATGTTCTCTCCTGTCCTTATCTCAACCAATGAACCTTTAATTATATTTTCTCTCCCCTGTCCAGCAGAGGAGAGGAGTGACAGAGTGACTTTGGTGGGTACCTGGTGTCCAGACAGGTTCAACCCAGCACAGGCCTTTTTGTCTTTCCGGGTGGGGCATTCGTTATTAATGTTTGTATTCTGGAGTAACTAACATGCATATTGAAGCCCTACTTCCCAGTAAGGGGCTGGATATCACCCACTGCTGAGAAGTAAAGAATAAATATTTTTTTCTTTCTTTTGTGTCCATGTGCTGTCTTTTATTTTTCTTTCTTAAACTGCCTTTATCTTGACACATGAGATTTTTTTTCCCCATCTTATTTTCTCCCCCTGCCATCCTACTTGGGAGGGAACCGTTATAGAAGCTTTGTAGGCACCTTGTGTCCAGCCAAGTTCAACCCACCACAAAAGACCAAATTTTGCTACTGAATAATTAGTTCTTGTCTTGCCTTTTGATTTTGCATTATGGTCCATTGTGTGAATATGGCAAAATGAGAAAGTACATGTGATTAATCCATAAATTATGGCAGAACTGAAGGAACATTGCAATCAAATAATACATCTACATGTCTTGGGAAATAGTGTACAGTTACCAAAGTATAAAACGTTCCCAAAGAGTTACTCTAAGGGTGTTGCAGATTTTTTCACTTGTTAAATTAGTATATACAGTTGTTAGAGCTCAAAATGATAGGTTTAGAAAAGTAGGACAGGTACTAACAAGTGTACAACCTTTTTCCTTTAGCAATATAGCTATTACAGGCTTTTGGGTTGTCAAGTATTCACTAGAGATACATCATACTCATCTTAAGTGATGATTTCTTTGGAAGACTTTATAGATAAGAAATTGCAATGTTCATGACCCATAGCTTCTCATATTCAAACATTTTGACTGTTAGTTTCTCAAGTAACAATAAGCAACTGAGGACTAAAAGATTCAGGACTACTGATATTAAACACAGAATAAATTTGGTGGTAATTAAGATCCATGTAATTGCATTAACTTAAGTGAGATCTGTTGGATTCTATATGGCTATATGTGCTGTACTATAATTACCTGTGTCAATGCTCATTGATGAGAACTACGATATATTTTTTCATTTTAATAGAAAAGTTTGGAAGAATTTTATAGAATTTTAATGTAAAAGAAGTTGTTCTGTTTTGGAGTATTATGTAAGGTTTACCTGATAAAATAATGTGAGTGTGTGTTATTAATCAAAGCCCAAAACTCTTTTTCATTCCTAAGAATTTCCAGAAACAAAAAACAAAAGCAAAACCCAAACTATACTGTCTTTTTTATTCTGAGACTGATCTTACAAACTGCAACTCATAAAATATCTACTCCAAAGAACTAAACACCATTCCAGTTTTATTGTTTTCTTTATTTACCCTCAGCTGCAATCTAAAATAAAGTGACAAATGATGTAGAGGTGATCAGTAAAGAGCAATTAGATCTTAATAATGACATATGTATCACTGTTGAAACAATAGTGACAAATGGTTATTTGCGGAAATGTTACCTTGCAGATGTTCAAACTGACCATAGACGTAGCATTATCTTGAGTTACCTGTAACTGTGGGAGAGGTCTATCTATAAACAGAAATCCATCTTTTCCTTTAATAAAATAGTAGTTTGGGGTATGAAATTCTCAGAAAATAAACTTACTGAGGAACAGTTGGGATCTCCACAGTTATATACTGAATCTTTGCAAATATACTACTCAAAACGAAGATAACTTTACTCCTATAGAAGTGCTGCTCCTTGAATTGAAATCTTCAGGTCACCTGAGTCTGGTGAAGCAGGAGTCTAAGTTACTGACAGCAAGCTGTGAAGATTCAAAGCTTGAAAAGCTGCCGGAAGGAAAGAATCTTGTAAGTATACTTTTCCATGCAGAGACGTAACATGCACTTGTGGCTGAATCAAGATATCTTTGCAAATAAACTAGTTTCCAGATGTTAAAATACTGTAGTTGATTCTGTAGTGTGGGGAAAGAAACAATTTTATAGTGTCCACATATTGCACATATTTGAAGAGACTGAATCAGAGACACCAGTCTGTTCTTTTTCCCAGTGTTGTCCAAATCCCAAATAGGGTATAACATTTTAGATCAATAACTGCTGTTTTGGACATCTTTGAATTACATTTGCCATAGAGATATTGAGTCCAGGGGAATAGGCTTTTATGAAATACAAAGTAGATAGAGGGGCCTCAGCAACAATGGATTCTATCTACTGATCTGGTTTTATTGCTTACTAAGAGACATAGCTTTAATCAGCATTAAATCACTATTAAATTTGCAGTGCTAATATTTGTTGTAGTAGAGCCACTGAAATACATGTAGTAGAGACATTGAAAGAGTGAGGGAAGATTATCTGAGGTATTAATGGCTTGGTTCTAAAGTATTTTGAGTTTCTGAGAGTTAGGTTGCCAAATATTTTTCACCTGTAAGTTACACTCAGTTTTCAAAAGTTTACATTTTTGAGGAGCCGATGCCAAGCAGTAAACTTTTCCTAGTTTATTTAAGATGTGTAACTTAATGTATTTTGTAGTGTACAAAGAATCTACTTGTGCCCTGAGTTTAAATAACTACATGTGAAGGAGAGGGGGATGAAAGTAGATACAACCTTGTATTATAATTAACTCATAATGAAATAAAGAAGTAGAAATTATTGAGAGAACCATATTTCAGTGGTTTGAAAATCAGGATTCTGTTGTTTAACTGGTAGACATAGGAAAGGATTGATTTTTCTTTTAGTGAAGCTGTGTTTCTTTAACCAGCTAGAGGTCTGGGCTGTGGAGTTTTTTGCATTGCAATAATGTCTGTCAGCTCAAGCAAATGCCAGTTGTGTGAGAACAGCTCGAAACAATTGGTTATACAATGCTCCTGCCTTAAAAGTCTGTACATCTAGATAAGCAAGAAAGTTTTAAAAATACAAAAAACAGGCATCTGGATTTTTCACCCACTAGATTCCAGGCTGTGACTATGTTAAGAAAATGAAATTCCCATTGTAAAAAGGTAATTTCAGAAGCTAATAAATCAGATGATTTTTTTTTGTGTTGGAGGTTGTTCTCAATGGCATATTAATTTCTCTGTAACATGCAGTTCCACTTCTTTCCTCTCAGAAATTACATTGGCAAGATCACCCTTTCCTCTCCTGTGGAGTTTGACTGACAGGCTGCTGCTAAGAAGGGAAAATGATTTTCAAAGTCTGACCTAAGTAAAACCATTTCTTGTGCTCTCACTGGACTTTTGTTGCTTCAGGTGTTACAGGAAAAACAAATCAACTCAACTGCTCCAGTTCTTAATAAGAGTATTATTAAGATCCCCAAGCATAGCTGATACTGCTCTTCCAAACAGACCAAGGAACTCCATTCATTTGTTGATGCACTCTCTGTGAAAGGATTATGTTTCACTTTGTTTGAAGGACCTGAGAGCCCTTATTATTTTTGTTTGCAGAAACACTGTGGTGCACATGAAAGAGACACAGAGAAAAAACCCCTTTTTTTCATGGGGGGAGAATGGCTTGCAGTTGATTGCCTCTTTTTTTTTTTTTTCCCCCTTTTCTTGTGCTCCATTTTCCACCATGAACAGCTTGTGNTTTCCACTTGAAAAGGCTTCTTGGATGATTGATTTCTGATTTAGATTACCACATTCTCCCTGTTGTTCCATGTTCTGTTTACTGAAATTTTCTATCTGCCTTGCTCAGCTGACATTCAGGATATTGATAAGGTTAAAGATAACGGCTGAGTTGCTGTAGAGACCAAGTAGAACTCCAAGTCTAGCTTATTTTGATATAGTCTTTCCTTTCTGTCATCCAGTAAAGACAGATATTTATTTAAAAATAAAAACACACACACACAAAAAACCCCAACCCAACAAAAAACCCAAACACAAAACCAAGAAAAAATTCACCATCTCTCTTTTATATTACCTTTCCCTGTCATAAGTCCTTATACAACAGTATTAACCATGAGTTGAACTACTGTAGCAAATGTAGCACTTGGTAGAAAGAATGTGGGGTTTTATGAGGCATCCCACATAGGTGGCTGAAAACCCCCAAGACAGCCATCATATTTGTCTCTGTAAGCAAATGCGCAGTTCCTGGGGGTCTCCAGTACGTGACCCTTTTGGCATCTAAATATTGTGTGAAATCCATGGGGAAAGGGTGAGGAAAGGCTTACAGGAGGTTTATGAGATTTGAGAGGCCATAGCAATTATTCAGGTTGGGTCCACTGTGCTTTCAGTGAGCCTGGTTTAGTTACTAAGCCTGAAAAATTGTCTTTTCCATTTCTCTGTATGCCTGTACCATGATTTTTCATCCAATTTTGAAAGCAACTGAATGGAATATTTATGGCCTAATCCCTTTCTCGGCACTGAAGACTTGAAAAATCCAAATTGGGGGCTCCATTTATTTGTGATTGCCAGGAAACCATTATAATAAGAGAACGTTTTTCACACTAGTAGTGCTGAAGTACAGTAGTTCAACTCATCTTTCTTATACCTTTTTAAAATTGTAATTACTCTTCTGGTTTCCTTTGTTCTGCCTTATTTCTCAGCGTGAGTCAGCTCTGGACAAACAGCTAATGACAGCTGAGCAGGATTTAATGTAACTGGAGAATGACATGTGTAGCACAAGAAATTATAACCTTTGCACTGTTCCACCTCTGTCTGACATAAAGAAGGATTTACATTTTTGCTGCATGCCAGCAAAAGCTACAGCCTGCTGACAGCTGGGGAAGGCTAGGATGCTCCTGCATCCTGGTCCTATGTCCTGTCAAAGGCACCCACTAGTTACACCCACCAGCTGTGGATAACTCTGCGTATACTTTCATACTTGCTTTATGCTGTAAAATACCTCAACATGCAAAGCAATTTGCAGGCATGTTACAGATATGCATAGTAAAGCAGATCCTTATAATTTGATAAGTAAAGGAGATACTAATTTTATCAGTTTTACTAGATCCACTGAAAAAGTGAGGTGTCGCATAAAATTTGCAATCTGTCACATATCTCTAGTGATGAATAAAACCAGAAAGGAATACAGTTCATTTCACAGGGAAATTGCAATAATTTGATATGACTTCTAAGACTTCATTGAGAAATAATACCACCTTTGTTTTTCTGTGTATACCACTTCATTAGTAGTGCAAAATGGAAGCCATTAAAACATTACTCAACTTACTAATACTCTGGGCCTGATTTTTTGTTTATTTACTGTGCTTTTTAATGGACATAGGCTTCACAGATTTTGATAGCTTTCTTCTGGATTTGCAGTGTGTAATATAGTATAGGGTCATGACTTTTAGTGTAAAGAGTATATTTGCATTTAAAGGAAGTCTTTACAGATATTAAGCTAAAGGTTATAAAAGAAAAAGTACAGAGACTGTTGCTTAAGCTACCATAGGACCACAGCAAAGTGGAAGACGAAAGATATTTTTAGGCTCTGAACTGCTGGCTTTCTTCCTGTGTCATGATTCCTGCTGCTCAGACCTGATGTTTTAGACTATGAGACAAAGAGTTTTGATTTTTTTTTTTTGCTTCCATTTTTAGAGGGTTTTTTTGCAAGTTAAGGTCAACTTATTCCTGCAGTTATCAATTTTGACACCAACCTAGAGAAAAGCAGTAAGCTATGGGAGCACTATAATCTAGCTGAGATTTTGGGGGATTCTTATACATGTGAAAAGGGGGCACTTTTTCTGCTTTATACCTTTTTGAACCAGAAATCCAAATGTTAAATGCCACCCCAGTTTGGAAAGTGTGGAGGTAGTTTTGGCATCTCTAAAATATTGATGATGATGATAAAAAAAAAAAACAATAAAAAAAACAGAGGCAAAGTTTCTGCTTTTCAGATCAGGTTCTGCAGTGCTGAGTTTCCCTAGTAATATATTGAAATCTTCTAAATCCTAATTGACTTCTAATAGAATTTAAGGTATTTAAAGCTCTGTCCTCTATATCTTTAAAGATCATTGTAGACTGATACTGATTCAGAAGTACTAACATTGTGTTCCAGTTCTTTATTCTTCATGGCAGCAAAAATATCAGGGAGACCTAGGGAAAATTGCATAGAAAATAAATGTTTTAGAATAATACATGCAACAGGGCATATCTTTTATATGAACATTATAATGAAAAATAACAACTTTCTCAGCCAGATGTATCAATCTCCTCTTCAAAGTTGTGAAAAGCATTTTAGATCCTCTCGTATCAACAGTATGAGACTAATATACAACTGCCAAGAATCTCCCCTGAAAGAAAAAAAATAGCCCCACACAGCAAAATTAACTTTTCCACAGAACAATGTTTAATAGGCTATTGTTTCAAGACCAAGCCTTTTGTTCGAATCATATTCTGACTTTTGTTACATAATATGCTGTAAAAATTAGCTTTCATAGTGATAAACACTTGAAGGAAGGCTCTCATTACTTGAAAAACAATGAATCCTTTTTTGAACTATCTCCTCCTTTTTTCAAGACCAGTTGTGTTCATACTTTATTTTTCAGATATAATTAATTTGATATAGTTGGTATACACTACAGAAGAATCTAATATATTTATAACTAAAGAAAATCAATTTCATTTTTAGCTCTTTCATTACAAATATTTTGTCATCTAAAAGTTCCAGCTGATGCAGTTATCCATGGTTTTGTGTTCATGCAGTATTGATTATTTTTTATATTAAGCTTAATTTCCATGAGTTTGGTTTGGGTTTTTTTTGTTAAACATTAACACAAAAAAAGAATTCACTATGAACACACAAAATAAAAAGTGGAAAAGCCCTATAAATCCTGTCTATTTTACAAAAAATGTCAACATTTCCCTACTGAAAAAAGGGGTCATAATATATCATATAGTCAGAGAATATTTTGAATAAATAATTAATAGTTGGGTGGCAGGGAGTGTTGGAGATGACACTGCAAGGAGTTTTCTGCATTAGCTGCAAGTGAATTTAGATCCTGAATGTGCTGGTGGGTTAACT
>WEIV01012314.1:4537-18078 GCA_013390005.1 Calyptomena viridis
AGGGAGTCAGACAGGCATTATATTCTCTCAACTTTTCCAAAATCGGGAGCAGTCAAGCACTGACATTTCCTGGACGATCTTGGCTTGCAACTACTCACATTCCTCCTGGCTGTTAACAGCCAATAGATCAGTTCCCAACACTCCCCTCTCAGAACTCACAGGCAGAATGATGGTATCTGTAGGGGTAGATGAATTTGGAAGACTTATTTCAAGGAGTTTAAGGCATGTTCACTCAGGGGAATTCTCCCACAGGAAAGAAAGCCATCTTTCCCAGGAGTGCATTTGTGTTTTTCTCTTCCTGCATTCCACAGGGATTGGCTCCCTACCATGGGAAGAAGATAAGATTGCAGACTTTTTAGAAGGCCCCTGCCGCAAGGTGGGGGCAGGAGAAACGATAAAAGCCTTGAGAAGAACAGACACGTGTTTTTTCCTCCAAGGTCTGGTGTTTGTAATACTGTTAGGTTGATGTTTTCACCTTTGGAAATAAATTTTCCTAAATCCTTCCACTCCTGGCATTTTTGGGGGATACCTGCATTATCTTCCCTTCACAGTATCCTGCACAGACCCCTTCAACCATGTCATCCTGTCTGTGACACCAAAAATGTGATGTCACACCCTTAAGGGGAAGAGAGCACCCAAGATGCTTGTGGCCAAAAGGAATGACAGAAGTCAGAGGGTCTGCAAAAAAATCACAAAATTTTATTAGTAAATTACACACTTGGCATGGAAATTGGTGTGTTAGTCCCTGACCTACTATATAAGCCCATGGCAGTGGGTTTTGGATAAAAGGGTAGGGTGAGAGGGAAGAGAGAGAGGTATGAATTAAAGAAGGGGGGAGAAAGACAGAGAAAGAAAGAGAGAAAAAGAGATCACCAGTCCTGGTTCCAGCAATGGAATGTCCAGGGTCCTAGGGGCACCACCCAGGCTCGGTAGTGGCATCTTTTTATAGAGAAGTTTTCCTTGCCCCAAAGATAAGTTTCTTGCTTTCTATGCAAATTAGTTATCATGCACAGTCCATTCCTGTAGACCTTTCTGGAAATGGGTCAGAGGGCTTCGGGGGTCTTGGGTAGTCTTGATCTCCCCCTTCATGCTCACTTCTCAGCCTCATTCTTCCACTTGCACAGTAGTGGGTTGTGCTTATTCCCAGGAGCTAGAACAAGGATGTTTGGCCCAGAAAAGTGCTGCCCTGTCTCCATATGGCACTCTTCTCCAGCAACATCTTGCTCTTTCTCATGATGTGTTAGTACCAACAATCCTTGTCTGTTAGTACCAACAACCCTTGGTTGGCTCCACAGCCATACAGCTATTGGTGTTTGAGACATACACATTAGTCCCTTATCTTCTGGGATTCTACAATGCTTTCAAACACCTCTTTCAGCATAGATTCTCAGGGTCTTGAGATGCCTAACTCCAAAAGAAAATAATGAGATATCCCATATGTAGACATCTGTATCCATTTGGCTTTAGTTTGACTTTCAGCTTCACCCCACAAATTACAAATCCCTAGGAACACATTAAATAATAGATATTTTCACTGAATTTTAGGTTAGAAGTTTCAATAGGATCAGAATAACTTTCACCTTGACTGAAAATTTAATTCCCAATGAAGATGATAGAAATTCCCAACCAAACAAAGCATTCAGATACATGTTTAGGGCAGCTAAAATGCCACAAGTCAATATGTGCTATTCTTATTTTGAAATCCTTGCCTCTGCTAGACTGAACAAGAAACAAAGCTCAAGCAATCCAGCTCTTCTACTTGGCATTATAGATGGTTACCAAGGGCCTAAAAAGTTGGCTTCTTCAAAACCTTGAAAAATATTTTTAGGGTGATTTTTAATTTTGCATATTGGTTTTCATAAAAATAATCATTGAGTTTTTAAAAAAGTTAATTTAACATCCACAGCAGAGTACCTGGCTCACTGGTGGGAAAGAGATGGAAAATGTAATTTCAAGCTAGCTTTTGTTCCAAGTTCTCTTTGCAGTTTTGTCCACCAGGGAAATAATATAACACACTTTTTTTCCGTTCATAATTTTGCCTTTGTGAGAAACGACTGCTCACCATAAAATGCAAATTGTTTTATTGGGACAAATTCAGGAAGCAAAGGATTAACACGGCCGAGTGCATCCCAGAGTGAATGCACACTTGAGCTAAAAATGTAATACATTTTATACAGTTTTTCACACAGAGGGCGGTCCTCAGCTTGTGATACAAAAAGAAAAAAAAAAGGGAAAGAGAAGAAAAAAAAAAAAAAGACAAACTTTCTAAAAGCATTCCTAACTTTCCTTATCTCTAAACAGAAAGTTACATTTCAATGTCAATTTTTGATATAGGGCTCAAATTTCATTACCCCTTGTCAAATAGGTGTCTGGCAAACATCTTCTTAAACTAAGGCCTTTAGAGTAAATATATGTTTTTCTAAACACTCTTGTCCCTGACTACCCATCATAAATTCTTAACCCACAGACAATGCTACGTTGGTCTGCTTCTAATCTAACTAAATAAAATATTTATTAACTACTTTTAACCACTTTTTAACAAAGATATGTGACGTGCAAAATACAACTTTATATTTTTCACAGTCTTGTTAAATGCATTAGGGCTTGAAATATGACTTAATTTCATGTAACCTAATTTTTGCTAAAATCTCAAGATAAAACTGGAAGATTTTAGAAAATAACTACTTGACTAGTTTACAGCTATTTGTTTAATAAATATTATTTTCATTAATTTTACAGAATTTATGTCTTCAGATTCTCTTTGCTTCTGTCCATTTGAGGTACAAATTATGAGACAGTAAATCATTTGGGTCAGAACAAAACACCTTGTGTATGTGTACATGCGTGGCAGAGCCAGAAGCCTGCAACTGCATGACTCAACTTGGAACACACGGCTGGACCTGCCCACAAAGCACATAGTCCAAGATGGCTGAAGCACATGGCCTAAGAATCATGTGACTGGCCTGTTAATCAAGGAAGGCCTGCCTAGTAGACCACCCATACCATACCCCTGGGGTTTCTGATTGGCTGTGGCACCTATCACTCTGGCTAGGAGGGCATTGAGTGGTTGGAGGACCAAATGTCCCACCTGGGGCAGTGGTCATAGTAGCCAAACCATATTTAAGCAGCTGCATGAGGGCTGTTTTGGTGAGATGTTGTCTTTAGGTGTGTTTTGCTGTTTGTTGGAAGGTCTAGCAACATGTGAGTTGTGGTAATTGGTTTGTTTTCTTCTTTCTTAACTTTTTTTTTTCCTGTTTTCTTGTGAGAAACTTAAAGTCATTGGAACTTGTATTGTACTAAGCTGGGTTACTGTTTGTTTTAGATTGGGTGTTTTTATGGTGGTAGTAATCTAGTGTAGTGCTTTTAATGATGCTTTCACTTAGTAGTATGATGTTGGTGTTTGCTAATGCTCTAGTGTAATGCTTTTCCTTGGTTGTATGTTATTCCTGTGAGCATTTTTGCCAAAGCACCTATTTTTTCACTAAATTAAAATAAATTATTTTTGAGTAAGTCTTGATACTGTCTCCTCCTGATGTCTTTGTAAATAATCATGTTTCTAAAGGCTTTAAGGTCTTTTAAAGCCATAAATAAAAGTAATTTTCATAGTTAAGCTTATATTACTTTGATAGTAGGTTGTTACACAACTGCAGCCTGTCAGGCATCGGCAGGACTCCTCACCACTTGTGGCAGCAAAATCCCGTTCCTGAACCGGCTTTGCAGCTGTGCAAAGCACCTTGCTCATCACCCCAGGTTGCTCAATGAAACAAATCTTAAGCGTATCTATTTACACAAATCAAGTAAGTCAAGACTTAACAGTTTGAGAAAGGAGTTGAATCACATGCAGTACATTATATACAAAACAGTAAATAGTACAGAAAAGGCAGATCAGGAACTAATTTTCCTGTAGTTTAACCTCTGAGAATTCATGTGAATGCACAAGATTGCCCAGATCAAATCATGATCGATGTTAGGAGTAACTCTGAAAGGAATGCAAAACCCTGATCACTCATCTTGCTTTGCGGTAGTCAAAATTTGGGATGAACTCTAAGACAGGTTAAACTGATCCACGTCTACCCTCTGTCAAAGTTTTAGTCCTTGCTCTAATTGGGCCACATAGGTGGGGGGCAGCACACTGGATCATGGACCAGGTACCATAGGAATTCCTGCATGTGGCAGAAGAGAACCACATCTATATTGAAGGCAGGCACTGATGGTGCACCAGCTGTAGTGGCAGAAAGCTGACAATCACTGGCCTTGACAGTAAGAGTGTAGTGGTTTGACCCTAGCTGGATACCAGGTACCCACTAAAGCCATTCCTTCACTTCCCCCTTCAAAGGGGCAGAGGAGAGAAAATAGAACAAAGGGTTTCATGAGTTGAGATAAGGACCCCAAGAGATCCCTTACTGATCGTTGTCACAGACAGACTCCAAGTGGGGATATTAATTGAATTTATTATGAACAGAATCAAAGCTTGAGAATGAAAAGTAAAATAAGTCTTAAAGACAGCTTCCCCCCAACCTCCTCCTTCCAAGTTCTACCTCCTCCCCCTGCCCAGCGCTGTAGGGAGATAGGGAATGGGGTTATGGTCAGTTGTTGTTTCTGCTGCTGCTCAGAGAGAGTAGTCCTTTCCCCTGCTTTCCTTGGGGTCCCTCCCATGGGAGATAGTCCTTCATGAACTGCTCCAGTGTGAGTCAGTCCCATGGGCAACATGCTGCTGTCACATGGGTCACTTTTCCACAGGATGCAATCCTTCAAGCACAGGCTGTTCCACCATGAGTCCCCCACAGGCCACAAGTCCTACGAGGAGGAATCCTACTCCAGCATGGGCTCCTCTCCCCATGGGTCAGCAGGTCCCTGCCAGGACTCTCCTCCAACATGGGCATTTTATGGGGTCACAGCCTCCTTCAAGCATCCACCTGCTCCAGCGTGGGCTCCTCCATTGTCTGCAGGTGGATCTCTGCATCCCTGTGGTCCTCCATGGGCTGCAGTGGGATAGCCTGCTTCACCATGGTCTTCAACACAGGCTGCAGGGGAGCCTCAGCTCTGGTGCCTGGAGTGCCTCCTTCCCCTCCTCCTCCTCCGCTGACCTTGATGTCTGCATTGTTGCTCACATGTTCTCACTCTGCTCTTCATCTAGCCCTTAACTTTTTTTCTTCCTTCCTAAATATGTTATCACAGAGGTGTTACTATGACTCCTGATTGGCCTTGCCTTGGCCAGTGGTGGATCAGGCCTGGAACCAGCTGACATTGGCTCTACCAAACAGGTGGGAAGCTTCCATCAACTTCTTGAAGATGCCTCCACTAGAGCCCCTTCTGCTACCAAAACCTGCCCACAGAAACCCAATACAAAGAGCTTTGGCAGTTCTAAGAGTGCTGACAAATGTTGATGCAGGGTTTGAGGACTACCTCAGAGCTTGCTGGGGAGTTAGTCACAACCAGGTCAGATCAGGATGATTCTATTAGCACCAAGTGAGCTGGCAGGGAAACCCAGAAGCCTTGATACAGAGTTGTTTGAAGTCAAGGTCTTCAGCTGTACCATCCCGAGCAGCTGCCAGCTTTCTCTCAAGGCGCTGATGCTTCTAGCTTTATCACTGATGTGAATATTCAGTATTGCTCTCTGTAAAATTGCTGCTGCAAATTTAACACTTGAGTTTGGTGATAGTGGCACAGATGATGCAGCAAGACCGTGTTCCACTGGGCTGGCCACTGAGGAGCTGGTTGTGTGGTGAACTATGCAATTCTTTGGGCACTATTGGTATCAGCTAATTAAAACAGACTTAAGCAGAGTTAAGCATTGAAGCAATGTGGGACTAACATGCTAGGCTGGGGTGAGCTGATATATTCAAAAAATGTCAAGTACACAAGCCAAGCAACAGTAATAGAAAAGTGCTGTGATAATATATGCACTAACATTGGAAAAATGAAGGTCAGAAGATAAAGTGAATAAAAGCAAAACCCAGATATCAAACACTCAAACCAGCAATGAAAGAAAGCAGTGGGTCTTGTAGGATTCTAGTGAATACCCCAGATAAAGACAAATTATTTGACACAAATACGTTTGAGAAGTAACATACACTTTGAACTATGTCAAAGAAATGAATAAGAACTTCATATCTGGCAGGATGTTCATGGAAAAACATGAAGAACTGGGGGCCAAACAGGCACAATCTCTTCCAGAGGACTTCTTTCCTAGCAAGAGCAAGAAAGCTCACCACAATGTGGCAAAGGCAGTGTTTACACCCAGGAGTAAGAGAGCAGGCAAGAGAAGTTTGTAGCCAGTGCATTACACAAAAACTTTATTTCCAATTGTTCTTTAACAAGTAGAAATCTTGAGAGAAGCTTGTATTCAGGGATCCAAGCACAGTTCATGATTAATGGGATGGGATTCATGTGATCAGACAACACTGGACCAGGTGCCATGGAGTTATGAGAAGAAATGATCAGGGCAGGGAAAAAAGCACAAGGATGGGATTGAGGCTGTTCCACAGAAAACCAACATAAGCAGCATGACCACATATTTCAGGAGAGATAAAAGACATATTATTCACAACTAAAATGCATGCTTTCCTATGGTAACCATACTTTTCTTGCTCCTTCGTAAGCAAAAGCCAGCTGGAAGAGGACCACTAGAAACAGTGTAACCTTCCCATAGCATCTGTGTGATACACTTACTGAAGAAAAGTTCAGGAAGTGACAGCATAAATTCTTATCACAATATGTAAACCCTGAAAAGAAAACAAAGCATCTGAGAAGATGTACAAGCTTGTTTGCCAAACATGGACAAGTGCTGAAACATCTTTGAGGAGGGTTGGAAGTGTGAAAAATGTGTTCACAATTTTAAATAATATGTTCACAGGGACTAAAATCGATGGAGCAAAGAGTTTATTTACAGCGCTGGGTGCATGCCTTAATAAGGTTATATACACACTGTAAACTTTTCTTTCACAGTTTTTGTAGAGGTTTACATTTACATATTCACCTAAGCTTTTACATATTCATGTGAATTCCACTAAATCCCACGTTCCAGTTTTGTGAGAAACTTCAAATGCGGCATTACAGTTTTTTATATCTTTAGTTATTATTAGTCTCAGAGACTTAACTAAAGACTTTTATTAATATTAATTTTTACATCTGTATATCTTGCATGCTACAAACACATACATACATAGTTAAGTGTAGTGGTGTATTCTGTTTATCTGTTTCTATGTTTCTATGTTTTAATATATGATTCTGTAAACCCTAGCTTTGGACTGTTCTAGAACTGTATCCCCTTCCCAGTGTAACCCTACCCTCACTCCTCCCAGTCTCCCCACATATGGACCCAAACCCCTCCCTGCTCTGACCTAAGAGCAGGACCCTGCCCCAAACCACTCCCATCCCTCCCTAAACCACTCCCACCTCCCCTTTCCATTGGCCATTCCCTAATCCCCTCCCAGAAACCTGGACCCCCTTATAAACCCATGCAGACAGGAAGTTGGGTTAGATCCTGTTCTGCACTTCCATGGGGTTTGATCTCCTCTGGAGCCTCATGGCAACAGAGAATCAATAAACCATATGTGTCCACCACGAGGGTCTCTGTGCAACCTTTTTACCCTTCGTTGATGCTTTCCTGGACTGACTGAGCTAGCAAGAGTGATTTGGACCAAGAACCAAACCAGGAATCGCATCAGTTAAGATCCAGGGTTCTTTTGCATGGCTTTCTTTCATAGCTCTCTCATGGTTTTCTTTCTCCTGCTTCAGCTTCTTTCATGTTGTTCTCTCACGGTTATATCTCTTGGTTGTCTCATAGTTGCGTCTGTCTGTCTTTTTAGTTCTCTATCTAGATCTTTCTAAGAACACTTCCATACATGGAAAACTGTATTCAAACAACAAAGTAGCTAACTTTTGGTTGGTTGGCTTAGTTTTGCCCAACGTTGGTCACCTTTGTTACTATTTGCAAAGGCCTGGCTCTTACCTTGATTAGAGTTATCTTAGAGTCATCTGGCCAGTTCTATTAATTTGTTAATAGAACTCAACGACCTTACTCCAACATTCAAACATTTGCTTATCTGTTAAAACTCCCTTCCTGTAATATAAACATCTGGCCAGGTTTTTTACAATCCCCCTTCAGCAATATACAATCCTTATCTCCAAACATTTTGGTTAATGTCACACGTCCCTATATACAATTCTTATCTTCAAAGATTTAGTTATTTGTTACACATCCTTTGTTGATTTCTAATTACTGTGTTCATATTAGCTGAAGCAAAATTACATCCATGTTTCATTATATCTTACAGTACTAAAGACACTTTTCACTTGCATTTGGAGAAGAGAGTCCATTATTTCAGCTCTAAATCATGCCTCATGAGAATTTGAAAACAGTTTAAAAGCCAAAAGTTTTGATATATTGGGGAGCCTGGACTGTGCCTTCAATGTATGACAGAGAGGAATTAAAATAAAAATTAAATTAGGTATGAAATCTGAGTACCCCTCAGTACGAACCTGGTATGAGCAGGCCTCACACATACGCCTATGGTACCTCTGGTGTCGAGGGATTGTTCCTGTGAACATGGACACCATCTCGGCTCGCTGGTGTCATGGCCAAGATAGGGCCCAGGGCCCAAGGTGCTGGACCATCATGCTCCCTAAAACTGTTATCAGGCAGAAAATGTACAACCGCGCGCAAGAGAGGCAGGGAGCAGTCCCTTCCACACTGAATGCCGGCTGTGTAAAACTATGCAGACTCGCCCAGAAGAGCTTCTCTAAGGGTGGTACCAAGCACTGAGATTGCTTTTGAGAGCACAGTGCTCTTTCTCATTTAGGGTTTTTGTTGTGATCGGTTGGCGCCACAGACATTTTCTTCCTGGTTCTGTGCTTGCTGGCCTCCGATGTGGGGCTGCCCTCTTTCTGTCCAGCTCAAACTCTGTTACTATTAGTCCATACTGCATGCTGAGTGATGCTGTTAAGGGGCTCTAGAACTGTGGGACCGTGGGGGTGGCTGATGCTGCTCCTGGTAGCTTTTGCTGCTTGGGCTTCCAAAATCACTTTCGAGCTGCCTGACAACGCCAAACAATGGTTTTACGAGGAGATTGTCCATGGCACTAAGTGCACACTTGAGTTTCAGGTACTCTGTGCTTCCCTCAGACCCTGGGGAGTCTCTTGTTATTTCACTTTTGCTGTTGGTATTGGGGGTTAATAACTATATAAATTGGTGGGCACTCAAGGTATGTTATGCAAACAGCTTATCTGAAGTGTTGCTTCTAGTGCTTGGCGCCTCTGAACAAATCTTTCTAGCATATGTTTGAATAGATATTTACGTATTTCAAATAAAATGTCTGTTATTTTAGAAAGCTTCTGTATGTATAAAAAAGAGATGTGCCTTTGGATAGAAGTTTCTTCATCCTTCAGGATGCTTTATCTTAAAGGCAAGAAGCTTGGAGCAAGGATTAAATTTAACTCCTGGTCTGAGAGTTATCAGAATCGCGTTACAGAAAAGTAAGCTATGAATACCTAAACTGCCAGTTGCTTTTGCAGTGTGGATAGAATAGCTAGTGTGATTCTACAGAAGAACATGCTATGGACCAACAATAATCAAAGACTGACAATGCTCAAGACAATCATATGAAGTTTTGAGTTACTTGTAGATATATTTGGAACATGCTAGTGTTGGAAAGAATTACTGTCACTAATTGTGCAGGAGTAAGGCAGCAGAACCTCCAGAACATTACTCTGTTGATGTGCACATATGAAAATGAGTCACGCTGTAATACCTATTTTACTGAACATATGCCATTCCTGAAACATAAAGCAGCTTGACCTAATAGGCTAGTTAGACAGTTTGCGTTGTACATAAAAGAGCTGGTTTATTGCATTTATTGATGAATAAATTGTATGGATGGGCTTGTGGATATAGTAAATTACTGATTTATTACAGTAATGTCTTTACTCCATCAAATTTCATCTACTCTAGCCTTTGCTATAGTACCAGTATCTTAAAACAAAGTAACTAAAACTTCCTTCATAAACTGTTAGGAAACATAGTTAACATTACATATCCTCTATTTTAAAAGTCTTATTTTGAATGGTTCTGTGAGCCTTTCAAAGGATGAGGATTTTTTTCAATCTCCTATTAAAAGATACTTAAATTAATGCATTTTATTTTAAAACATTTGTCAGATCAAACAATTTCCATTGCTAGCTGAATGTCTGTTCTGCTTAAGACGGTTTCTTGGGGTTTTTCAGATGATCAGTGGAGGTCATTATGATGTTGACTGTTGGTTGGAAGGTCCTGATGGTGCTGTATTATACAAAGAGATGAAGAAACAATATGATAGTTTCACATTTACTGCATCCAGAAATGGAACATGCAAATTCTGCTTCAGCAATGAGTTCTCTACTTTTACACACAAAACTGTGTACTTTGATTTCCAGGTTGGACAAGATCCACCACTGTTTCCTAGTGAGAACAGAACAACTGCACTTACTCAGGTAAAATATTGTTGTGTTCAACAGCAACTGTTAGGTGGAGGGAATGTTTATCAAATTCAATTGCATTAGATGTATATATCGCTGTGGGAAATGAATGGGTTGGAGCATCTTTAAAATAAGCCCTGTTACTAAAAGTGAACCTTTTCTGAAAATTAGAATTTATAGAATGCAGAGCTGAGGAGGAATTACCAAGTGTTTAAGTGGAAATTAGGGAAAACATACGGTGGCCTAGTGCGGTGGCCATGGAGCAGGGCACATTGGAATTAGAGGGAATTGTGGCAGCTGACAGCTGAACTGTCAACCTCTGTGGTAATGGCCTGGATGTGGGCCTGGCCAGCCTGGGCCCCTGAGAAAGCAAGGATTGGAAGGTGCGACCTTAGGGAGGATGATTCAGCAGAAGCTGACTACGTGACCCGAGCCCCAGGGACAATGGAGTCAGACTGAAGCTGGCTGACCAATGGTGTACATGTTTATGCTTCATGGCACCAATTTTAACCTGCCACAAGGCAAGTGTCCTACAAAGCACTGATGGTAGCTGTAGAATGACTGTATAAAAATAGAGTTCATAAACGGCTCTGAGAGTTCGCCTGAGGATTTTCAAGAGATTGTGTCGCATCTTCATTCTGTTGCTGAGACCCCACTGAGACAGCCTAGTGTTTAAGCAAACTTTTTAATGCAATGGTTCTATGTTTGTGGAAGTGTGGATTTTATAAAGTGTAAAATATCAGTGGATCAGGGTTTTCAAAATTCCTGAACTTTGAAGAAACTTTGAGAACAATTTGGTTTTATGTTAAAACAGTTTAGAGTATTTTTTGAGGCAAAGACTTGAATGGTTGATCTCTTATGTAACTGTCACTTTTAAAATTGAAAGAGAATTCTAGCAAAATACACAAATGAACAAAATCAGTCATACTTAATTGGCTTCTAAATATGTCATTTATAAGACACTTAAGTGGCAAAGCAGTATTCTTGCTCCAGACTTATTTTCTTAATGTTTCTTTTGTTCTTCATATTTTTAGTTTTACACCACTTCTTCCCAAACTAAATCAGCCAACTTCACTTGGAACAGTAACTTCATGAATTCTAACATTCTTACACTATAATTGTTACTGTTCTGGTTTTGAGACAAAACTCAGAGGGAGGGAAAAAAAAAAGGAATTATCCTCTGATAGAAAGCAGGCTGCAGCCCCCCCTCCCCGACAGAACACGCAGCTTCTAGATCTAGCATCTTTGCAGGCTGTGGGAGAAGTTATAAGAAAAAGTTTATCCCTGGGTTATACCATACATAATGCAAATCAGTTCTTTGGGAAAGGGGAAGTTAACTTTCAAATCAAAACACACCCTTGGTAACTAGGTTCTCCATTGCAATTTTCTTGAGGCTTGTAGTATGACCAGATTTGAGCAGACTTTCACAGGGACTGTAAAAGGTAAATCCCTGAAACTAGACTTTATTTAAATTTAAGATCCCTGCTGCAGAGTAGGGGAGGGCTCTATAATTTAGCAGTGAAACAAATGGCAAAACTTAATGCATTAAATCTCTTCCTGAATTTTGTTGAGAAGACTATCTTGGACTTGTTCAGATACCTGTTCTGAAAGTCATCAACTTGAAAAGTTGATTTGACACAGATATAAGTAACTGACAGTGTTTTTAATTAGGGTGTCAAACACTTCCTTTTATAATTGATTGTGCTTTTTATCTTCAGGAAATACTGATTTTTAGGGGATAGCCAGTTGGTTAGTTGTTCTAAAACTTAAGTATTTTGAAGATATTCATTAATTTCTTGATGGTCAATCATGGGTACTGACTCTTACTTTCAAAAGATAAACTGAAAATATAAGAAGTTTATGTGTAAAAAAGATCTAGGTATTGGAGAGCCTGTCGTACATATATTGAAAAGGTTTAAGATTTTTCAGGTTAGAAAAAGGAATGTGATGTTTATGAATAACGACACATTTAGTTGGGCAATTTGGTCTTGAGTGAAGAAAAGAAAACCTACTGTATGTGCGGTTTTGGGTGCCGCTGTAATAACTGCTATTAAAAACAAAGAACAGCAGTGTAAAACTGAACTTGAGACTATTGCATCACTGTAAGACCTAGTTAAAGCATTGCAGTTGCAACTGAAAGACGAAGGGCCAATGCCTATGTACTCTGAGAGGAGTTGCACGCAAGATTAATGAGAGAAGGGGATGATGATTCAGAACCAGGGCCGCCTAAAGAAACAACAGCTTACTCCCTCTCTGACTTAGAATCTTTGCATAACCAATTTGAGAAATTTGGACCTGTGGGGAGGTGGCACAAGAGTTAATGATGGAAGAAAATATGGTCCAATACCCTCAAATATAATTGATCCTAAATCAATTCAGTGCACAGAAGGCAGAACACCTATGCCCCCTATAAGACTCTGAAAATTAACATTCTCCCTTGGGCAAGGAGGATGAGTTAACACAAGTGAAGGACACAGGAGAATGGTCTTTGGATTTTGGATTTACAAAGAGGGATCCCAAAGACCCTAATGGATGACCAACTCACTAATAAATTAGAGGTATTAATTAAAGAATGACTGGCAAACGAGAGATCAATAAAAGCTGTTGTCCCTGCTACAGACCCTCCCCTAGAGGGATCACAGAAAGAGGATGATATAAAGATAATGATTTTTGAATATGATTTTAAGTATTTAGCAACTATGCCTTATATAATCAAAGAATCTTAAAGTTAGGGCCATGAGATTTTGCTTAAGATCAGTTAGAATCATGCTTGACTTAGAGATAAATGGGGATTTTGAAGAGCTGAGCCATGCACCTGTACAAAGCTTCTTTTTAAAGACCAGTGTACCCTAAAAACTCAAATGAATAGAATTCAATAGAGAATTGTTTTAGCTAGGGATAAAGTGGGTGATGTTTAACCAAAGATAGATTGTGGAAAGCGATAAGGAATTTGATGGACAATGACTGGAATTAATACAATTGATGAACCGTGAGTTAGAAAAGTGATGGAAAAATGCTGTATACAAGAAAAGCTCACAAAAGCTGCAGACTGCAAAGGAGAGGAAACCAGTCAGCAAGAAGAAGAA
>WEIV01012318.1:10908-23148 GCA_013390005.1 Calyptomena viridis
AGATACATTGTCTGTCTGTCCCTGTATTCCTCATTCTTTCCAAAGCTGTTGGCCAATTTCAGACAAAGATAAGAATGATGTCAAAGTCTTAAACAGAAATCTCACAAGTTTCATTTAATTTAGTGATCAGATAGAGGACACAGAGCCAGATTGCTGTCCCACTAGGAATAAAGTATCAGGGACAACTTTGCAGTTATCTTTTTTGATTGACCTCTTGCTATCCAGTCAGCAAGTATTCTGCCGGAATGTCAGCGAAAGTATAGCTTTGAACTACTGAGAGCATATAATGTTCTCTGCACAGCTGATATCTGAAGATATGAAAGACAGCTGAGAGGACTGGAGAGGGAAGTCTAATGAAGTTGAGCACAAAGCTCAGCATAAATGGTCAAAGTTGCTCCAGCAGGGCAAAGGAAGGGATGTAAGATTATCAAATACAAATACTCAAAATATCACTTTATTAACTCTGCTGTTCTCAGAACCATTTGTTTTATTGTTTCTTTTAAGACAGCATAAAACAAAACTTGACCAAGGAACCATGACAATAAAATTACTCCTTATTACAATGAATTTTGAACACCAACAGGAACAGAAAATAAGCTTGGTATCTAAAAGAAAATGCATTCTCCTCTTGATTGCATAGATTGAATGCAGCCAACTACATGATCACACTATGGAATTTTGCAGAGGAGTTGAAGAAGACATACATCTACATGATATTGCTGTTACTATGATAGCATCTGAGGAGTCCATCTCAGCACCCTGATGCAATCAGCACAATCCATGCATATGGAGAAAATAAATATCTTCCTCTTTCCATCTGATTTTCTTTTTACTCATCCTCTTTTATGTCTCCATCTGCTTATAAGGATAATCCTAGGGGCTGAAGAGGAAAACCTTATTCACAGCAAACACCTAAAACACACTGCTACTATTAAGTCAGTTCCCTCTAACAGCTATTCTGGTGCCAAGTTTATTAGGTTTTTTTAGTGGCATAGGGATACAATGACTGTGTGATGGAGCCCAGAGTAGTCCCAGTAGTATTCTGTCAACTTGCTGTCAATTTTCACTCCTTCTCATGCCATCACTGTCAAGCTTGTAAAACCAGATGCTTTGTTACTGATGCAGTGAGATCAAGTTGCATTGATATTGTAGAGGTAGGTTTGTGAGTAATTAGAGAACAGGACTGCTTGACTCCTGGCGGGTACTATCTTGGGTAGTAAATTTATCTCAGAGCAGAACTAAAAAATAAAAATTTGTTTGGCTAGTTGGAAGTTGTTTGGTTGGCTGGTTTGAAAGAAAAAAGAAAAATAAAAAAAAAAAAAGAAAAAAGAAGAGGGAAAAAGGAAATAAACAAGAAGGGGAAAGGGAAAAAAGTTTGTTTCAGTCTAGAAAATAAAAAAGGAAAAAAAATTTAGATAAAAGATCCCTTAAAATACCTCACAAATTCATATTACAATTGTTGGCTTTTTTAAATATAGTAAGACATAATTTGATTGCTCAATAAAGGAAATATTTTGAGAGGTAATTTTCAAATTTTTTTTATTATTTAGAATAATGAAAAAAATTATCCAAACATCACAAAACAGTAAACCAAGCATTATCACTCCCCTCCCTGAATGACACACGATTGTTTAGAAACAAGTGATTTTCAGAGAAGAGTATCATTTGAATATTCATTTATGTTTTTTGAGAGGTTGGAAAAACTTTTTACTAGTAAACCAGAAAGTTCTTTTTAACATTAGACTCCTGCTTTGTAAAGACCAGGGAGCTGGGTTTTTATGAGATTAGGGACCAGAATTGCAGCCAACATCAAATATCCCTCAGGCTTGTGGTGAAGTTGTGAGAAATCCATTCTTTGGAATTTTGCACTGTTGTATTGGTTAAAAAATGCCTCATGAGCTTCTCCTTGTCCTCTAGTTTGAGAGTATTAATAATGCAGTAGGAGCCTATACCAGCAAGACTATTCCTAACCCAAAAGGTGGCAAAAGTCAACTGTAGGGAACCAGCCTCCTCCAACCACTGTTGCAATGTATACTGAGCACTAAAGAGGATCTTTTCCCCAAAACTGGGGGGTCTAGGCAGACTCTTCTACCTTTCAGCCATGGGATAAAAGCCTGGCCAGGACAGATATGGGTTGGTACACAGCCTTGTCCTCAACTGACAGAGAGAAAAATTTTTATCTGTTTTGTGTCACTTCACTCTTATACGGAAAGAGAAGAAATGGCAGGCTACTTTCAGACTGCTGTTGAAAAATCAGCACTGTACGATCTTATTCAAAGTACTTCCCTTGAACACTTTAGAGGACCAAGAATGTTGCACACTCAACAGAAAATAGCCACACTGTCCTGGTTTGGGACAAATAAGTTCAGAGAGATAAATATTCTCTTATAAAAAGGAGGCCACAGCTCCCCCTCCCTCACGGTGGGAAGAGAGAACCTGGAAGATTCAGGTTGATATGATCTGCTTTTGTTGACATGATCTCCTTCTTCCTTTGCCACCGAGGAGAAAATGGGGGGGGGCCCCCCCAGGCCAGGCTGGTGAAAGGGTCTCCCAGTGAGGTTTCGATGTTCTAATAAAGTCCAGAAACAAAGAAGAGAAACCAAAGTCTCAGAAAAACACAGAAACTCCACTCTTCATCCTCTCTCCAGCACCCCTCCACAGGAGCCCTTTTCAAGCCTTATTTCCTGCAGCTGTGGGAAGGAGTGTTAATGAGCCCAAAGGCTCTGCAGCTGGGACCTGGGTATTCCAGGTGTCTTGCTGAAAATTTCCTCCTCAAACTGCTGTCTCAGCTCTCAAGCCCAGTTTAAAGACACAGAAAGGCCCAAGATTCATTTTTCCTGGTGTAGAGTTGGTAATACGTTGATATGGGATACATCATAAAGTCACCCCAAGACACATACCTTGGTCATAACTGAGGAAACACAGCAGAGAACTGTTTGCAATAAAGCTAAACATCTCTTTTTTCACCTTTTGTGCTCTAGAGATTCTTAATGAAAAATGTGCACTCAAAAGATATTTATGAGCTTTCCACAGAAGTCTAGCAGGAGCAAAGAAGAAGCTATTCATAGAGGCAAATGCCCAGCACCTTATTTGAAATACTGTTCCTGCTAACAGCAGAGCAGCATTCAGAACAGGAAGTTTTATTTGGGTAAAACATTTTTATATTTACTATGTGATAAGAAAAGAAAAGAACACAAAGAAAAGCAATGAGAGGAAGGCAAGGACAGAGCTGATGTGTTTTCACTAGAATTACTGTAATTACAAAAGTTTTCAGCAGTACCATGTACGTAGGTGCACAGTTCTTTATTGAATACTTGAAATACATCACCTGCTTCCCCAAGAGTGATGACACCAACTTCAGTACTGGCAAGAAGATATGGGGACCTGATGCCATTTCTAGTCAGGCTGTTATATTTCCCAATCATTGTGGTTTCCTTCCCTGCTCTTGTGCATCATATTCTAACCTTCTAAGTGGAATTAAACCACTCAAAGCCACTTTCAGACATGGGTCCACAGCACAGCAATTAGATCCCAGGAACAGTTTTGTTGGCTCCAGAAGACTCTAATATGGTTAGGTGTTTTACTGATCCAGACACTTCTCATATTCAGGCTTAAAGAGGGTGCAAAACATTTCCAGAGAACATTTCTCTGTTTTTAAGAAATGTGCTTAGCTAAAGAAACATAATTAAGACAACATGTTTGGACTTCACATAGTTCTTTACTAGATTTCAAGGAAAAGCAAGCAAAAGAAATTTTCCAAGTCATCCAGCACAATAGAGCCAGAGGACACTATGTTATGACATTCTCATATTTTGATACTGTCCATAAACATTCAAGAAAGGGGGAACTACATTTGCTAAAATGTTCTTTATGGCTTAAAGAAGCATTTGTTTAAGGGTAATGGAAAGGATTTCACCTATATGAGTTTATTTGCTTTCTCTTTTTCTAAATAAGGGACACAGCTTCACATGTCACAGGTGTGTTGAGTTGTCACAGCAGCTAACAGAGGAATCAGCCTTGTCATCAACTCATTTGTTTTTGTCCTTGATCAGTCATACAATAAGCTAGTAGTATGTCAACTGACTGATCCATTATGGAATATTTTTTTTAAATAACTATTGGTTGGGAATTTTTTCTCTGTCCGAGCACTAAGGGTCTTGTATGATGTTTCCACTAATGTAGCTGCTTATGTCATGAAATACTGCTGAAATCAATGGGACTATTTATGGAGTCATTTGCTATTCAAAGGGCTTGATTCTCTGATTATTTATTCTGGTTTTTCACTAGTGTTACTCTGCTTACTTGAACAAAGTTACTTCTATTTTAGCTGATGCAAAAGAAACCACAGTCAAAGGTTGACAGTATGGCACTAAATCTCTTCGTAAGTAGTTGCTTCAAAATAAAGAAAACAATATCTTTGGACAAGTGCAAATCACATCTTAACAAAAAGCCCAATCTGGATTTTGTATGTTCGGTTGGATACTCCAAACAAAAATGAATGCTCAAAGGTAGCATTATTTTTGAAACTCAAACTCTTCCTATGTGCTTGACAAATAGCATCTGTCTAGAATTAAATCTTGCCTCACTAATGTTATTAGGAGACCTTAAACAGAGATCAGATTTCATCCTGGAGAAACAGGCTTACAAAGGCTTTTGTTAACAGAGTTCTTCATTTCATAATGCTTAGATGCTGTCAACTCATGGGCCATTCCAGCATATTTCAATTATTTAATTGAATGCACAATCTGCTTTCCACTACTTCCTTTCCCAAGCACTTTGAAGATATGAATGGAGACCAAGCCCCAGATGAGATGAATAATCCTGATAGCTGCAGCTTCCTATTTCACAGCCCTCCTGAAAGTTTGGTGTTACCATTTTGGGGACAAGATATGGCTTAATATGAAGCTATGAGACTACTGGAATTGAATATAGAGATAGAAAGCTTTTATTGGAAAATTATATAGGTATCTATATAAATTAATATATATATAAACTTATATATATAAAACAGTGAATTAAATTAAATATCAATGGCACACAAGAACAACAAACAACCTAAACAGCAACAAAGCAGTAATTCTCAGTGAGTGAAAATCAAGCTCTGTGTGCAGCAAAAAGCTGCAGCCAGTGGGAGGGTGCTGACCAGCAGGAGACTGCAACATGCTCGGATGCCAGAGGCAGGGGCGCTGCAGGCAGCAGTGGGTTCNCTGGAATTGAATATAGAGATAGAAAGCTTTTATTGGAAAATTATATAGGTATCTATATAAATTAATATATATATAAACTTATATATATAAAACAGTGAATTAAATTAAATATCAATGGCACACAAGAACAACAAACAACCTAAACAGCAACAAAGCAGTAATTCTCAGTGAGTGAAAATCAAGCTCTGTGTGCAGCAAAAAGCTGCAGCCAGTGGGAGGGTGCTGACCAGCAGGAGACTGCAACATGCTCGGATGCCAGAGGCAGGGGCGCTGCAGGCAGCAGTGGGTTCCTGGGAGGTCTTGAGAGAAAGGGGGAAGGATTGTGTGAGGGAGTCCCGGGGGACTGATGGGCCCCAGGGGGTGGATACTGGGTTCCCAAGGAGTGGTAGCCCCTTCCTGGGAAGGGTTACAGATGAGTCTTGGGAGGTGAGGGTTCCCAGGGGCTGAGACGGAAAGGGTATTGAGGGGTCCCGAGGCTTGGAGTTCCCAGGGGGTGGATACTGGGCTCCCAAGGAGTGATGGGATTCCGAGGGAGGGTTACTGATGGGCAAGCAAGGGGTCCCAGGAGTTGAGGGATTTTGGGGAGTGAGATGAAAGGAGTATTGAGGAACCCTGGGGCTTGGAGTTCACTGGAGAGTGGATAAGGATCTCCCAGAGAGCAAAGGAAGGTCCCGAGTAAAGGTTACCAGCAGCGGGGGAAGTCCCAGGTGTGGATGGAACCCTGGAGATGGGACAGAGGGATAAGAGGAGAGGGTATTAGCAAACCAGAAAGTTGAGCAGCAGTGTTGCTCACTACTGGGGGTGCCCCAGCAGCTGTAGGAAATAGCCAAGGGGCCACCAGCAGCTGGCAGAGGCTGTTTGGAGGTCTTGGCAGAAAATGGCAGTGGCGATAGTGAGCACAGCAGCACAGGTCCTTCTTTCAGCTCCACATAGTCCTGGGAGAGTGGGGGGAGGATGGCCACTGTCTTTTATACAGTTCTGATTCAATCCCAGAGTTCTCTGCGTCTGCCCTACTCCACCCCTTTTCCCTCCTCCTGAGGTGTGGTCTGCATGTCCATTGGCTGTTTTGAGTTTCTGCTCTGCCTCCTCCCCATTCCCACTGGTGGGAATTCTTTTGTCTTTATGGCCATGTGGCCAAGATGGCAGCCATCCCCTTTCATGCCGGGACAGGTACTGCTGTGATGTCTCCACCGTGGTGATGCAAGAGACAGCTCATGGCAGCATAGATACTGCAGCCAGCAGCACACAGGCACTTGAGCAACCATCCTGTGCCACCATGCCCCCTTCCCATGCCAGCAGCAAATGCCACCACAGGGGACCAGCAGTAGAAGCCAGATGCTGCCGTCCTCTGCCCACCGGCAGTGCACGTCTGGCAGCCGCACCCCCCGTCAGCACGCAGCAGCTGCAAGTGAGACCAGGGACTGAGGTGAGCAGGGATAGTTGTTTTGGGCACTGGTGGTCCCAGACAGCAGCAGAGCTGCACACCACAGTGGGCTCCACATCCGCCGGCAGCAGCAAGGAACAGTGGGGGGCTGGGAGCGGTGGCCACAGGCAGTGGTGGGTGGCAGCAGCGAGCATCCATGGTGTGGGTGGCACAGGCGGCCACAGCAACTTGCTCCATGGATGGCAAAAGCCAGGCACTGCTCCAGTGGCTCAGGGTCTGGAACCAGGCTGCAGGGCAGAGCTCCCCCCACCTGCTGCATCCGTGGAGACCGGCCACATTGGTGGGGGCCAGGAGTGGCAGTGGACCCAACCCACAGGACAAAGGGGTGTTCCTCCACACTCTTGGGCCGCCGACCTGGAACCAGCACCCAGCGCCGGGACAAGCACTGCCACCCTGCGAGTCCCATCTACTCTCCCTTCCCCCAACATTATAAATTTCTCTCTCTGGTAAAAATAAAAGTTTTTGAAACATGTAGCCTAACTATAACATTTGGTCACAAACACAAGTGTCCTGATTGCCTGACAGGTAGAAATCTCATTCTCTTGCAGGGAGGGGTTCAAAAGTTCCCCTTTTTGACATTTCTAAAGCAAGCAGGAAGCAAAAAATTATCTACAGTGGCCTGTGTATGAGCTATTGCAGGAAATAAAAAGGCTTCTAAGAAGCACCAGACTCATTGTGCCTGCTTTGCATGGATTCCGTCTAAATGTGTGCATACTTTCAGATTTTATGCACATGTGAAGATCATCTGTCCCAGTTATGCATGGTGGGTGGCAAGCTGTGGCAGGAAGAATGGGCTCCACAGTAATTGGTAAGTTTCTGATGAGCTGACTGAGCCCAGTACACATCATGTAGCACTTCTCACATTGCCAAGTTAACAGCTATCACCAGAGGTAGAATTTAAACTGCTGGAATAAACAAAGTCAAGGGGAAGTATCTTGCTGAAATGTCACCTCCCACACAGCTTGTGCAAAGCCATTACTATTGTAAAGACGCATATATAGGATTTCAAAATTTGTATTATGCCTTAAAAGATACACTTGAAGAATGGAAAGCATACAGCAAGGACAAACAATTATCTTCCCAGAGATTAAATAAGATTGCCATTTTTTTTATACATTGAGAACTTCCTGGTAGCTTTCAGATGGTATTTTATTATCCAAAGTAGTCTGTATAACTCAACTAAAATAGTTCACTAGAGGAAAAAAAAATAAGCAATTTGTGGTTATAGAGTTTTAACTTACATGCCTTATTTTGTCTGAAAGATATGGCTATAATCTAAGGCAGCTACCAGATGAATTAACTGTCTCACAAATTGGAAGAATTTTATCTAAGCATTAAGTGAACTGTTGTTGGAGGAAGAGCTCAAGCAGCAACGCTATGCCAAAGTAGCCCCAGAACAGTAGGTCTGAAGAGCAAATGTCTTACTTCTCTATTTTGTCCCTTCTGTGAGGACTATAAACATAAGATACCTCCAGCTACCATGTTTCTCCTGAGGAAACAGAGGAACCCTTCAGCTGGACCAGCTGGTCGTGCTGGAGTTTGGAAAGGTGGACTGAAGAGCAGGGTCAAAAACCAAGCAGTCTGTGGAACATCAGCCCTACATGTTCTCTTGGGAATGCCTGATGCTGGAGTCTTGAGCAGGCTGTGCTGCAAAAGGAAGGGCTGTGTTTCATTGAAGGATCTGCAGGTCTGAAACAGTGGTCCAGCTGAGTGTTGATTTTCATCTTAGGCCTTATTCACTGTCCTTTAGGACCAGGGCACAAGGCGAGGGCACTGACAGTAGGTATCTCTCAGTGATGATGAGACCTTATCTAGGGGTAACCCCGACAACAGAACAGGGAGGAAGAGATTGAAGGTTCTGAATCCAGCTGTCTGATTTATTGTTTATGGTCACTAGAGCGGGTAGCTAGAGAAAAGGGCAGCACGTTGCTATCCCCATAGGAGAGGACAGATTGAAGACTGCATATTTCACAGAATGCTTACAGGTTAATACAAAATCTACATTTCCAAAAATGACAGCTGTAGATATTGATGGGTTGCCCTGTTTTCGTCAGAATTTCTTGCTCTTGCCCTGGCAGATCCAGCAGTAAGGTGCTATGGTCCATAAGAAGTGTCAGCTTTACCTAAGAAGCTACTAGAGGGAGTGGGAATGAGTGGAGAGGGGGATGGTTGCAGAAATGCGGGTTGCTGACTAGAGACCTCCAAGCCCCACTCTCAGATCCGAGAAAATCCGCGGCCCCGGCCCGGGGCAGCTCCAGTGCAGCGACCAGATGGCGGGGAGGGAGACTGCCTGCTCCATGTGCGAGGGACAAACTGAGCCGTCACACAACTCGCTGTAGAGCGTTTGCAGGCAACCAGGAGTCATTTTTTGTTTGCTCGTGGCTAGTACGGGCTACCCAACCGGGGGCACTGTTGCACAGTCGCTGGTGATAAAATAAATAGCTGGAATATGGGAATTGAAGACCAAGAGCCCTCAAAACGGAAGTGTTACCTTGGTATTAAGCACTATTCTACTTGAAATCCTTGACACACACAATAGAATTGTACCTCTTTTTTTTAATTCTTCTCTCCCCCGCCCTTTCCTGTCCACTTCGCCGGGTCACCCTGCTGTAAGCGTTGTATGCGAGATGTGCATATGAAAGCACTATTATCAAGACTGTGAAATCCCAGAGCGATGTGTATTTCCCTGCCTCTGTCATCATTCCCCTGCTTGCACTGGGGGTGGCGGGGAAGCAGCCGAAGCCCTGCTAACAAATTAGAGATTCTGACAAGCCTCAAAAGGGACAAAACCTGATCATGAGCTGTTAAAGCAGCCTGTAGCCCTGCGTCCATGAGGAAAGGAGACGCCCGACAACCCGGGCAGGGAGGGAGGACAGGGCAGAGCAGGACCAAGGGGAGAGCAGGGGTAGAGGGGCGATATTGTCTAGAGACCCGTCCGGTTTCCTGCCCTCCTGGCGGCTTTTATTTTTGATGGTTCTTCAGCCAGGATTTGAAAGAAAGGAAAAACAGAAGTGTTCTTTTATGAAGGGGGGCAAACAAGTAAATGATTATTTTGCTTCTTGCTTGACTTGAGGGCTAGAAATTAATCTATTTAGCCCTTTCGTTGGTTTGAATTAATGTCAGGAGGAAGAAACGCACCCGCGAAAATTAGACAGGAGAAGGATCACCTTTTGCTAAAACCTTACTTTTCCTATGTTAATTTATTTGTGCTTATTTTTCCCACGTCGGTTCTCCGATTGTAAGGAAATACACCAAGTGTGAAATAAACGTTTCGACAAAGTAAATAACTGTTATTACTTCTTCCCGTCCATAAATATGGTCTAAACCCAATAATTGATCACATTACTTTTCATTTTCCTGCTTCCACTCACTGAAGGACACCGTGCAGCAAAAAACCACCGAGAGCACGGAAAGAGCGAAACGAGTTGGGGAAAGGGGGCAGCCCTCCTCGGAGACGGCAGTCCTGCTGGGGAGAGGTGACATCAGGCTTTTTCCCCGCGGGAGATCTTAGAAGAGCCGTCTGAGGCGTGTGACAACGAAGAAGCTGGTTAGAAAAAAAAGAGGACTGAGGAGATGCTGCCCAGGTGGATGGCAAGGATTGAGCTTACACCCGCGGACGCGAGGTCTGTCTCTCCGGCCTGCAAGACCTCATTTTTTCCCCTAAAGCCCTGGAGTCAGGCGCCACCTGACACGGTAGCGGCACCCAGGGCGGCGGTGGGTCTTGGAGGACGTGCCAAGGGGCGCAGGTGGAGGAGGGGCACCGAAAGGCTGGACTGGGGCAGCCGCCGATGACTCGGGGCTCCCTCCCGGCCTGGACCGGCCGCGCCGCCGCTCCCGCCACGTCGAATGACATTGTCCCAGGGCGCGGTGGGACCAGAAGAGGACGGAGGCTCTTCGCCGAGGACACCGGGCCACTGCCGGGAAAGGCGGACTTCCCGGCAGCTCCGCGGCGTTCTCCGCTCGGGCCGGCCTTCCAGGGTGACGGGGCCGAAGAAGAGGGCCGGCAGGGTTTGTCCATTCCCGCCAGAAGCAGGGCAGCTAGGGCCATGTATGTGGGAATGTTCCCAGGTATCCCCTTAAGACACCTCCTGTCGTGACCCCGGAATGTTTTAGCCTCCCTTTCCGAATGAGTCGAGGTCAAGGATAGTCCTGGTAACACCAAGCATACTGGCAGACTGTTGACAACCCTCGGAGAGGGAAACTGACATGACGGCTAGAACGTGTCAGCCAGCGGACACCTTTCCCTCGCAGGGGACTGATGGTCTCCTTTTCTTCCCCATGGTGGCTGCAGCGCCGGGCTGCTGAAGTGGGTTATCACCTGGGAAATTACATAGTCAAACCTACCCGCTTCTGCAGGAATCGAGAGAACATAAGAGGAAAAAAAAGGGCGGGGGAGAAGGAGGGAAATTACAGGTCTCGAATTTTCCTTAGTTTGTCTGCCTAGGCTTTCAAGCAGGAGGGTAAAGGGCCTTTAGTTTTTTGCTAAAGAAATGTCTGTGCATTCCCGATCGGAACGGGGTCTCTCTGCCGCCAAGCAACTCTCTTTCGAGTATGTTCATGTTAGGTATGATGTTCATAATAATAGCAACAATCTCGAGAATTATGAGACAAGAGCACGTTTGACAGTGTTTGAGAAATTCAAATACAGCTGCATCGGCTTTGTCTCTGGTTCAGTCACATTTATTTCCCCAAGCTAGGCAGACAGCCTGAGTGAAGCATGACAATGAGGTTTGTAAATAGCAAATGGAAGGGTTTGCTGGGTTGTTGGGTTTATGTTGGGTTTTTTTCCTTCCTCCCTCCCTGTTTGATTTTACTCTCAATCCAAATAACCTTCCTCAGTGAGTGTTTCAGACAAGAGAATGTGAGCGGGAGGGGACGAGGGGGGCTTGTAATTGCAGGTTCCCTTTGGAGATGGAATTAAAACGCTGACGGCGTGTGTTGCAGAAGAAAGGTGCAGAGGCAGCCTCCGCTCTGACTGCAGGACGGCTGTGTTGTCAGTGCCATAGCGTTTATTTACAGCCAAGCACTTGAGAGCAAACGACGCTTCAAAAGCGCGAAAGTTAGGGGGCCTAGTTTCTGTGCCTGAGGTGCCAGGGTCCCCCCGGGTGGGAGAGGGACTCAGGCCCAAAAACCCGTTCTCTCCTCTGGGACTCCGCGGCCCCTCAAGAAGCACCCCATGAGCGGTGCTGCCTCTGGGCAATTTCACATTCGCACCTTTCCTATTGAGAACTGCTCATCCCGAAGTGAGACTAGGGGCGGGGGCGGCGGAGGGAGGTCAGATGAAGATGACTTTAAAATATCTTAGTTAGTAGAGCAAAGAGATGAACATCAAGACAGCTCATTTCGATCGGTTATTCTTGTCAGGTTCAAGTGCCCTGTGCTTGACACCCCGCACAGATCCGTACCATAGAGAAATCGTTGAGGATGGGGTGAAATTAGTAATTTTTGTTTCTTGCACCAGAATCCTCTCCGTTATTAATTAGACCGTCACTTCTACGGACCTTTTCTGCTTTCACTGGGAGAGAAATTTATTCCTTCCTTTTATCAAGCTCTTACTCTCAGCCTTCCCGTACCATTGTGTCGGGGGGG
>WEIV01012318.1:41587-66462 GCA_013390005.1 Calyptomena viridis
CCTCTCGGGCCAAGCTGGCCTTCAAGCGGGGCGCCCGGCTCACCTCCACCGGACTGACATTCATGGATAGGGCAGGATCGTTGTACTGGCCTATGTCCCCCTTCCTTTCCCTGCACCACCCCCGGGCCAGCAGCACTTTGAGTTACAATGGGACCACGTCCGCCTACCCCAGCCACCCCATGCCCTACAGCTCAGTGTTGACTCAAAACTCCTTGGGAAACAACCACTCCTTTTCCACGTCTAATGGGTTAAGTGTTGATAGACTAGTCAATGGAGAGATACCTTATGCCACTCATCACCTCACAGCAGCAGCTCTGGCCGCCTCAGTGCCGTGTGGCTTGTCAGTTCCCTGCTCCGGCACCTATTCCCTAAACCCTTGCTCTGTAAATCTCCTAGCAGGACAGACGAGTTACTTTTTCCCCCATGTTCCTCACCCTTCAATGACTTCTCAAAGCAGCACTTCAATGACGGCCAGGGCAGCCTCCTCCTCCACGTCGCCACAGGCGCCCTCCACTCTCCCCTGTGAGTCCTTAAGACCTTCTTTGCCAAGTTTTACAACGGGACTTTCCGGAGGACTTTCTGATTATTTCACACATCAAAATCAGGGGTCTTCTTCAAACCCTTTAATACATTAACATCCATGGGATCAGACTGTAAGTGAACATTTTACACACATTTGCATTGTAAATGATAATTAAAAGGAAAAAAAGCAAAACAAAAAAATCCAGGTATTTTTTATTAAGTCCCCCATTTTCTGTACGTTTGTTCAGTCTTTAGGGTTGTTTATTATTCCACCAAGGTGAGGAGTGTCAGCAAGGTACAATGTGGGGAGATTGCATTGTAGACTACGGAGTTTGAAAGACAAAATTATAGTAGAATGTGTATCTAAATAGTGACTGCTTTTGCAATTTTCTATTCACATATGATAAGTCTATCACTAAAAGCCGCCCGATTTTCCATGTTTGCAGTATTATAAGTTATCATGGATATGTCGGTGGGTGCAGACCTTGAAAGAAAAAAAAAAAAGAAACAAAACTAAACCACTAAATTTGTGAAAACTATAAAAAACCTTACAAAATAATTTGTATTTAAGCAGAATTAATACTGAAAGATGCCCAAGAACTACTTTTGGCCATTTATTATTTTATTGTTTTCTTTACCGAACTGCTTTTTTGAGTTTCATTCTTTTTTTTCTGTTTATTTGTTTACTTTTAGACCAAAGATTGGGTTTTAGAAAATGCACTCAGTGTACGGAGTAATTTAAAAAAACAGCAACATTATTTCAGTTTGCAGCACTGCCCATTCAAATGAATCAGAAGGGGACAAAATTAATGATTGCCTTCAGTTTGTGTTGTGTATATTTTGATGTATGTGGTCACTAACAGGTCACCTTTATTTTTTTTTTTTCTAAATGTAGTGAAATGTTAATACCTATTGTACTTATAGGTAAACCTTGCAAATATGTAACCTGTGTTGCGCAAAAGCCGCATAAATTTGAGTGATTGTTAATGTCGTCTTAAAATTTCTTGATTGTGATACTGTGGTCATATGCCCGTGTTTGTCACTTACAAAAATGTTTACTATGAACACACAGAAATAAAAAATAGGCTAAATTCATATATACTTGATAGTTTTTTTGTCTCTTTTATTAACCCTAGTGTGGCAGAGGCTTTAAAGTTGCAGGGAGATCAGAGCGCTGCTTATTGCACAGTCCACCATTTTTCACATGCTTCTTTCTTCCACCCTCACCCTTTTCCCCTCATTGTCTTTAACTGCAGTATTTTCAAATGTAAAGGATCAGGGTATTTATTTAAGCACCATGGCCACTATTGTGATGTCCATTTCGGGGTACAACTCTTGGCAAGTCTGCTTAAAAACTGTTAGTACAAGGTAGTGTGTCTTGCTTAAAAACTGCCTTACGCTGAACATGCTTAAAATTGCATATGTGTGTATATACACATATACAATTTAAGTATATAAGCACACATTGAAAAAAAGTCAAGGTACGTTTTTATATTGATACGTGTTCTTCCTGCAATCTCTGAAATGCATTGAAAGACTTATTCTCCTGAAATAAATCAATTTCGTCTCTACGATGACTCGAGATATATTAATGAAGGATGTGTATGTGTGTGTATATACATACACATATTAGCTATCACGCGATTGTTTGATCAAATTTACCAAGCTATGATATGTATGTGTATAAAATACAATCCGTATCTTAAAGGAGAACTGTTCCGGAAGTATCTAGGCTATATGTATTTATATACTTTTGATGCTGCAAACATTTTTTCTTTAGATATTGTGAAAGTAGCGGTGGGTTTTTTTTGGCAGTCAGCTCTCTCCTCTGTCCCTTCGGCCAGGCAGAGAAGGCAGGAGCCGAGCAGGGTGAGGTGAAGTCTCAGTCCATGGCAGTGAGGCAAGGAGTCGGAGGGTCACGTGGCACCCTGCCTTGCATACCGATGTTTAAATGTTTTAGAGGGGAAAAAAAAAAGAAAAAAAGAAAGAAACAAATCAAAGCTGTAAAATGCAAAGTTTTGAAACCAAGCTCTTTTTCTCTCAGTGCCTGCTGAAGCCAAATAACCCACGAAAACGTCCGTAAGAATGCCGCGTTCCTCGGAGAATCAATTCATTAGTTTTAAGGAGGCAACGCTGCTAATAATTTTAAGAAGCATTTAATCCTAAAAAGAATTGGTTTCTTGATGAGTTTAGGAAAGCTTATAAAAGCCTCAACTCTTTAAAATAATTAAAAAACTTGTGCAAAAGGTTTAGGAACTAATTGGATCCCGCGGTGAGTTCGGAGAGGACAAGTTGTTCATTTGTTACGTTTGTAGCCCAGACTGGGCTCTGCAACGGTGCAATAAATCGTCGACTGCTCACAATAGGCCCAATGAAAAATAATCTCTAGGTCGGAGATGTTATCGCAAACACTTTAAAGAGCTTATCTTGGAAAGACAGAAAAGAGGAAGAAAAAAAGGGGGAAAAAATGCCGGGGGGCTAATACAGAAACAATAGCAAGTCTGAATTCTTGCAAACAGAGTATTTGTCATGTTGAAAGAGTAAGGAAGGGAAGGGGAAATCTTCCGAAAATAATTAATATATAAACAGATGCAAGCAGATCTGCAGGAAAGAGAGGAGTGAAGGGTTACGGATGAGAGATGGGACACCCAGCCCCGCACTATATGGGGGAGAAGGAGAGAAATCTCTGGTATTCTTGGCTTTCACTCTCACTCCTGTAATTCAGAATTAATCATCACTATGAGAAAACGATTGCTTTGTTTGAGGATGAAGAGATGATACCACCACTTGGAAGCTCCTACCCTCCCCCATATTCTTCACTCTATTGTCATTAAAACAAGTGATGCAAAAAAAATCTAAACCCCAAAACTTCTTCGCAACAAACCTATTGGAAATAATAACCTGGAATAGGTGTGATTTAAACTCTTCAAGGCTGGAGACCCCATTCTGTGTACTTGTGCCTAAGCAAATTAAGAGAGGCATCGGCTGCAGATGACAAAGGAAATGAACTATTATTTACCACTTGCAACTGGTTGTATACTGTAGAAAATCCAGTAGCACATACGTAAAGAATTATTTAGTTCACAATGTAAAAAAAAAACCCAAACGAAAACAACAAACAGAACAAATCTGCTTTCACTGTACTGAAAGGAACGAAGAAACGAGTCAGGGTGGAGGAAAGCACAATTCTGCCATGTCAGAGTTTGAAGTTGGCTAATAACCATTAATTAGATAAGCGTAATGCATAATAATTCCTGAAAAGTGTAGCCATGATGTATGTCTCTCCAGACTTAGTTAAAGCAAGCACTCGGTCCCAGCACTCTCCTTTAGGCTCGGTGTAGCAAAGTATTGCCTGAGCAGTTCAGGTGCCACAGATTTTTCCCTCTTTCTCTTCCACGGGGCACACGAGTGGTTGCTGAAATTGTAGTTTATTCACGTTTCCATTAACATATAACCAGCAATTACACTACTGTTGTAAAGGAAAAAAAAAATAAAACAAACCCAAACCAAAATAAAACCAATGAACTGCTAAAGTTGTCATGAATTGTAGTAGGACCTCTAAGGCCCCAAATATGTCTTTACCTTTGCCTGCTCCCCTGACAAGAGAAACCCTTTTGTTCTCTGAGGATGTCTCCTAGGTTATTCTTTGCACAGGCTCTTTTGGTACGGAGTGTGCGATGGTGGAGGGCTTGTGGGTTGGTTTGTTTTTGTTTTGATTTTTTTTTTGTTTGGTTTGGTTTTTTGCTTGGTTGGTTATTTTAGCGTACAGTATTTCTGTTATCTGATTCTTGTTTCCGCGGTGATTTATATGTCAAGTCCCGAAGCTAAGCTTTTGGATTTTTTTTTTTTTTAATATGCACATTTCTAGAATGATGAGGTGTCTTAGCATCGTTTCTTTGGCGTTTCCTAATTTAGAGTGTTTATGGGGGACAGGCGGTCTTTATGGAATTAAGGAGCTATTGTTATATTTTTAGTTGATGTTCGAGGTGATTAACTTTGCTCGCATAGATCGTAGGAGATGAAATCTACTCATCAAGAAACATTCAATTACAGCTTTAAGATTGCTTTCGCAAGAATGTTTGAGGCATAATAAACAGTAACTCGAATTCTTAATGTGATATTTGGCCAAACTATTTTTGCCATTTTTTTCATATTTTTCGTTTGTTATGGTAAAATAGCATCCGTTATGTGGAACGTATTCTTATGAAATGGTTTGAGAGAAAATGAACAATAATATAATTTGCCTTAAATGGCGTAGAACTAATGTTTGGGGGAGTGATAATTTTTTTACTCCAGTACTTGGAAAAAATAGTTTAGCTGGGAAGTAATTTTGCTCTTTATAACTCCTGTTGATTATTAAGATTTATGTCAGAAATTATGATTCAGGTACACACCCCCTCACCACTTTTATTAATATGAGGTCTCAATCACCACGTATTTACCATTCACTCAAGCAAAACTCCCACTGAACTCCGATAACGTTTTGACTTAAACACACCAGAGTCTTGCTTAAGAAAGAACATTGATTAAGACTCGTTGTTTTATTAGTGACTATATTCTTTAATTGTTCGTATTTTCCATTAGGATTGGAAACAAACAAACAAAAATTCTGCCTGTGGATAATCACCGCTATTTCACTTAATTGTGTGATTGTGAATAACACACCCGCCCGAGAAAGTATATGTGCATACATATTATACGAACACAAATTCAATAGTTGGCAATAAATATGTATACATACATATAGACACATACAGCCTTGCAGAGATGTCTGTCCATTGGACTAGTGTCTGTAGTATCTTCTCTGCAGTTCTGCCCACTGAAATGTTCTTGTTTTGAATACCCTCCGTCCCCGCCCCGTGGTGAAGGTGCCTGGGTAAATGGGTCAAAAAGTGGTGGAGAACTGGGTTAGAAAGAGGTGAAGGTGAAGATCAATAGAGGCTTTAGGGCTGGCTGTGTCTGTTTTGCTGGGTTTGTGTGACTGTGCCCAGAGGGCGGAGTTCCTGCACATTCCTACCTCACCGGAGAACCTGCCCTCAACTCCACTGCAGCTACTCCAGAGAGATGGGACCCTCCAGAAGAACCTGCCCAGCAATCCCAGCAAACCTTCCCGCCAGAAGGGTAGGTGCACTTCAAGAAAACCTTCCCTACCTCTTCTCCCCATAGACAGATCCATGTGATACGAATGAATAGATGACAGACTTCTGTCTAAATGTACTGTTTCACTGTGCCCCCCGACAAGCAAATCGCCAGTGCAACCGAAGTACAGTTTCAAAGCACCAGTTACACAAAAACTGAGTGTGCCTAATGTCAGGATTTCTCTCTCTCTCTCTTTTTTTTTTTTTTTTTTTATTTTGTTTGTTTGTTTTGTTCTTACTTTCGGTTTGGTTTTATTTTTTCAAAGTTTGGCTTTGGTCTCTTCCCCAAAGTATTTCCTCCCCAGGCCTCCTCCCTCTTCCTCAGGCTCTTTCATTTCAATCGGTAAGTTAGAAGTTTCTTCGCCGGTTTAGCTGTTGTTATGGTTAATCTGTAGATATTTTAGCTTGTTTCGTTAACGTTCTTTGTTTGCTTGTTTGCTACTGTCAGAGAAAGTCACACGGGTTTAATGTTGTGTTTGCCTTTTTAAGATTCCAAGAGAAACTGCCTTTACCTGCAAGAAAGGCACACTCTGGCACTTGGGGATAGGAGTCCTCCGACGGAACCGGGTGAGTGCGGATTTTACTCCTCTTTTACACTCAGGAGTCTAGTAACTACACGCGCGATTTGTGTCTGCTGGTACCAGAATGGGAGAGAGCGCGGTTCCCTCGGATCCCTGAGCTAGCTCTGCCATTTTTTTGTCACAGTGCAGAAATATTACGAGGCTAGGCAAAATTCCCTGTCTCCACTCATTCCGGGAGTAAATTTGGTCCTTGGTCCACCTCTGCTGTATGAAAGGCGATTTTAGTATGACGAGTATAGGCGGATTCCGTAATGAATTATTTCTTAAAAATCTGAGCCTGTCATTTGAGAAAAAGCTGCAGGCTTCTGCTACTTTTCGGGACTCTACAAAGAGTGCTAATATCCCTAAATTCCCAAGAAAGCGATTAAATATCAAAAAAAAAAAAAAATCGGGAGATCGGGGAGAGAGACCTTGTGAAGAGCTGTACACCTAAAACTGAGCTGAGTTTTGCTTCGAGTGCTCCAGTGGAGAAAATGTGCCCTTGCAACCGATCGCGGGCAACGATCATGCTCATGGGAGAGCTCCAGGCACTCTCCCTTTGTCTTCTCATTCCCCAAATTCCGTGACTGCGTCCTATATACGTGGAGATTTACGTGCCGCAAACCGAAATCTCGGAATAGGTACGGAAGTTTAAACGATTGATAGCAGCTGATGTGCTCAGCGTGTTCATCCTTGCGGGTGGGGGCAGGCGCGCGGATGCGTGGGCAGGACCCGGGATGGGGTCCTCCGTGGACCACTTTGTTCCTGTTTTGGCTCTCCCGACGTGGCACAGGGGAAGAGCCACGGCTGGTGTCCCACACGGCGGATAACTTTGACCGCTTTGCTCCTGCCATTTGTGAACTCATGAAAATAAATAATTTTTTTAATATGCGGCAAGTTTTCCTTGACGCCGTGCGTGGGACACCTCAGCACAGGGGGCAGCAGTACTGAGCGCCTGTCTCCGTCGCATCGCAGGAACCGACACCCGTACACGGGGACGCTCATTTGCGCACGCAGAGCGTACGCCGGCGGTCACTTCTGACAGATCCGCCGGCGTGCCGTGTGCCCTGCACAAACCTGTCCGGGGATGCTCCGTGGGCACGGGTGGAGGTCCCCAGACTCTGCACTGCGGAGAGCAGCACCCACACTCGCGGCGGCAGGGACCGGCGCTATCAGACGCTACCGGCTTCCCTCCGCGTGCGACCCTGCCGTGAACTGACACGCGTGTCCGCGAGGCGAGGCGGGGTCCTGGAGCGGCGCGGCGGCGGGGCTGCGAGTCTCGCGGGCTGGGGGCGCTCTTGCCCCGCGGGAGAACCGCCCTGCCGGGCAGCGGGGATCGATCGCACAGTGCCCGGCCGCCTCGGGAAACGGCGGTGTTCACTCGGGGCCTCTTCCACGTCCCGGAAACCCCCGCTCGTCGTTAAAACGGCGGTTTGTAGACGGCGGGCGTTTGTACTCGGAGGGCTTGATTTGGTGCCGCCACCCTTCAGAAAGGAGGAAAAATTTGAAATGTCCTTCTCCATGCAGACTTAGCTTTTTTCCTAGACACTAAGAGACAGATGTTGCCCCAGGGAAAGGCGTTTAAAGTTCTCTTCCGAAGAACTGGTCCAGGATGCTCCGATATAGAAATGGGATCGCTACACCCACCTCTCGCTCCACTGGAGTAAAACAAACCAGCGGAAACTTGAAAAACAAAACAAAACAAAACAAAAAAAATCAGGATTCCAAAATGAATAAATAACCAAAGCAACTACTAGCAACCTCTCCTTCTCCCCCTCTTCAATACCATGTAACAGAATACAGTATCAGGCTAGCGAATTAGACTTAAAGCGAGCGGATTTGCTGCTCTCAATTGGGGAAATGAATGTAAAGTCCATTTCAAAGAATTATCTCTAGGGAGTCCTCCAAATGTATTTGGGGTTATCCGTGGTTTGAGAGGAAAGACTAAACGAGGGGGAGTCTGAGAAAAGCCTGCCATTGTCACCCTACCCTAAGGTGAGTAAAGCATCCCTGTAAAGTTAGCTGCAAAGAACAGCTTAACCTAAGACCGAGAGGTGAAACCTCTCCTAGCCCGGAACCGCCTAGCCAGGGAACCTGAATTTCGAACTACAAAGGCAACACGAAGCCTGAGCTCTCCTGTGGGTTTTTTTGCTGGGTTTTTGTTTGATTTTGGTGGGGTTTCTTTTTTTGTTTGTTTGTTTGTTTGTTTGTTTTTGTTTTGTTTTTTTGTCGTTTCGTTTGTTTGGTTTTTTTTTTTTGTGGGATTTTTCTGTGTTGGTTTTTGGGATTCGGTTTGTTTTTTTTCTGCGGGGGGGATTTCAGAGCTCTTTACAAAAGATTTCGCAGAAGTGTCTTTCACAGGGAGGTAGGAGAATGAGAAAGCAGCCTTTCCCCTTCTGGGCACTCCCGACAGCCCTCCCCTAACCGTGGCGGAAAACCGAGGTTTGCAGTTGCCGGCCCGCGGGGGAGATCTCGCCGAGCTCCCCAATAACTTGAAGGCCCTCCAAGCTAAGTCTTAGCCCTGCACTGTTCGTTAATGGAAGGAAGAGAACCCCTCTCCGTCACCCCCCATCCCCACACCCTCACCTTGCCTACTCTACTTTTACTCAGAATACATCTGATCTCAAGTATTTAATATTAACTAATCTGCGGGATTAATCATATTCAAGAGGAGACACGTATGTGCCAAAAAATCTGGCTGAAGCCTGGATATAGAGTAAAAAAAAAGGAATTAATTCTCAGCCTTAGAAGACAGTTAAAAATAAAAAAAAAATAAGGAGAGGGAGGAAAAAAGCTGAATTCTGATAAAAAAATAAGCATAACCTCATTGTGAAGCATGGCATGTTCCAAAAGGATGCAATACTTTAGCAAATTAAACACGGATATTATTCGCTCGTTACCGAATTGTTCTTTCGAAGTAAAAATCTTGGTGATGTTATACTAGAAGATGCGTTTCCCCTCCTTTTATACTCCTTGCACACTCAAACACTTTAGCATTCCCACACTAGTACATTTCCAAATGGGGATGACGGCTCCGATAAGACTTATCACTAGACTCCAAACGAAACAAAGCTGAGGCAGGTTATTAGAGTGGTCTATGGGGGGATACGGTTAAGCATATCCCTTAATCATCTATGTATTTAATGCTATGGCTCATAGGTAAGTTTTAAACACGCTAGTGATAAATAAATCTCCTTTTAGGGTTCGGAGATGCACTTCTGGTGGTAGGGGCATCTAGAGGACTTTAGATGCAGTCTAGATTTTGTACCACACTCATAGCGGTACAAAATGACAAGGGTATTTTTATTAGCAAATAATATACACACATTCATATGGGTCTATAAGAAAACAGATTAGAATTATGCAAATAAAAATGGCACTGTTTTATCAATGAACTTTTTCTGCTGTATCTATCTCTCTGTACCTATATATGTATATAGTGTATATATATATGTGTGTGTGTGTTCATGTATATATTTGTTCGATCTTTTCTGACTGTGAAAGTGTCCTCTAGCATTCATCAGAAAAGGCAGCTCTGCATGTTTCTTTTCTTTCTTTCTTGTTTATTCTGTTTGAACAAAGTTGTTTGTTTTTCCTGGGAAGCATAAATTGCCTTTAGTTATGTCATCACTAACGTTTGCATTTAGGTGGAAGGGTAAGACTTATTAGCTCTATTTTTATTATTAAATCAGTAAAGGTAAAAGTACTAATAATTAAATACAGATCTCTGATTGCAGGTTGGAACAGCAAAATCGATTGTCTCTTCATCAATAAGACAAGTGTTGAGTAGCTTGCTATTGATTTGTATGTTTATTTATGCACATCTTTAGGTATTTTCTTACATATTTCAGGTTCTTTGTCTGCTAATTATTTTACCAGATTGGCTTGAAAGAAAGAGCTTAGACTGGGAAATACACTTGACAGATCCATTCTTAGCTAACCTGATAGTGGATTATTGCAATCCAGTAAGTTTAACAAATTACTTATACGTGCTTGCCTTTTGAGCAATTAGGAAACCGCTTCAGATTAAAATCCCCTGTTGTATTCGGGGTCGGTTCATTTAAATAAAGGGGCATTATATTTAGATATTTTCCAAATAAAAAATGGGTTTCTGGGTCCCCAGAGGCTGAACAGGAGTTGATGTGTCTTCGGCTTCCAGGGCCCTTGTCTTCCTTTGTAAGTGTAAAACACCTTCCCAGCACCAGAGTGGCCCCTGGGGTTTCCTCATAGATGGAATGTAATCTCCATAGATGGAGGTAATCTGAATATCGAAATCAGGAATTAATATAGTAAAAGACCAAAACCTACCAAACAAAACAAAACAGAGGGATCGGCATCCAAATATCAGAGTGATCAAAGCAGGCATTGGGTATCTTTTTTACTTAGTTATTTAATCGGTCCAAAAGGAATCGCCCCAGACTCTCTGCTAAACGGCCCGGTTTCCAGCCATCCCCTCCCACAACCCCAGAACGCTAACATTTTGATCTACTTTTTTAACGTATTTTTTCCATCGGACAATAGCATTTTCTTTCTCAGTCATTTCGGAGTCATTTCTGCTTTATCAATATTTTCCCTCCGCTTCGACTGTGCCATCACAGGCAGCTCAGCAGAGGAGAGTGAGCTCGGGACCAGAGATAACTGGAGGGGAACGGTGCGAGAACCAGGTGCAGGGAGGGAAAGGCCCCTTGCCCACGGCCCGCGCAGGCCGCGCTCCCCTGCGGGGTGCAGCCCCCGCCGCCCTGGCCGCCGCTTGCCCAGGGAGCGGCGCCGCGGGATCCTGAGCCACGGGGTGGGAACTGGGAACAGGACCCGCGTGCGGTGCTGAGCAATTGTTGAGCCTTTCTTCTGTTCTCTTCCTCGTCTTTTCCTTGCGGCAAGTTTTGTTGGGAACTGGGGGAGGATTTTTTTTCTCCTTTTACCTCCGGGAACTGCTGCTTTACAACCTGTAGAGATAAAACGGCCTCGCATCAGATGATCACAGAGATAAGTAATCTCTCCCCTCGGCCAGTGGTATAGCTGACCGTATGCTCTTGAATCTTAGAGCGCTAAGTCTGTCCTGTGAATGAACGAGAAAACACTCGACAGGTCGTGAATAATCGTTTTAATGAGTGTGTAAAAGCGTGCGACGGGGTGCACGGAGCTGTCGGGTTAAACAAACAACTTGTACCCTGACGAAATCCGATTGTTAAAGTGCAAAGTGGTGTCAGTCCAATTTCCATCCCAGTTCTAAAAACCACAGATCTAAGTCGCGGGAGTCCAATTTTCCCCATTAAGAAAAATAACAATATTTTCTGAACGTAAGTGCTATCGTCCCTAACGTTAGCCTTTGGCGAAAAAAGACCAGTTGCATATCCCAGAGGTATGGAAGTTATTTTTATTATTTTTAAAGACAACAGTTAAAAAGTGTGTAATTGACATTTACCTAGATATTATCAGATCAATGAGGTAAATATTTTCCTTTTTTGTGTGTCCGTCGACCCCCTCTCCGTATGTGTTTTTTTTTTTTCACAGATCACTGGAGGCAAACATCGAATTAATTGGATCTCAATGACCGAGGTTGGTAACTTTGTATTGAACTAAGGTTATCTCTGTCCTAGTGTTCCAGTGTTTACAAGACATTTTAGGAGTTTCTGGTAAAAGTAAATCCAGAAAACACATATGATAAAATTAAAAGGGAGTTGCAATATTGTATACTCCAAATCCAAGTCACAGTACTCCTTTGTAGGGAGACAACACTCTGTGGGTCTATAATAATCTAGCCAGAGACTATAAATTCAGGAGAAAAATTAAAAATTTTGGAGGTGTTTTTTTTTCTTTAGCTTGACATCAGAATAGTCAGGTCTGTTTTCTGTACAACTAGGGGGTCTAGCACTATTTTGAAAATGCAAAGCCCACTCTTGTAAGTCCGCTGATTATTTTTTTAAGGTTAGTAATGACGCATATTCCTAATGTTTATTGTTGCTATAGACTTTCATACCGACTACAGGTCTGTCTCTTTCTATGAAAAGTAATTTTCATATGGGTCCTCCCTGTCTTTGAAAATGCCGGTTTGAGCAAAGCCAGGCGAGGCAAAGCAACCCCAGCTGGAAACTAACGCTTTTTAAAGTTTCTCCACTCTTACAATTAATACTCGATTTTTCAAAAATAATATGACACTGGAAAATGAACTGCATGACAAGATGTATTATTAGGCTATAGACATAATGGGAACCCAATGCAATGACAGGAATGTGAAATTTACTTTTTATACTTATGGGAGTCGAATCTGGCCATTGATGAATTGGATAGAAGTGTCCATATGGCTTTGGTCTCAAGCTGATCTCCAGCGTTTGTAGCATTTGGATTAAAACATAGATTTTAATTTTTTTTTTTTTTTTCATCAAGATAATTTTAGAAACGGTGTAGGAATTGAAAATGGATATTGGCAAATTTTATGTCCCAAGCTTGACAGAATCGTCTTTTTAAACCTTCATCTGAAACCAGTGATAGAAAGGAAAGAGAGAGAGAAGAAAAGAGAGGCAGAGGTGAAGAAGTGAAAAAAGATACCTCGGCCCCACTGGATTTGGTAGCAGATCTATAACTAGAGAGCCATACGATCATATAACATTCAGACTATGTGACTTGAAACACGTTGTTACCCGAATCAGTCTGAACACTGGAGATTGTCAAAACCAGAATGTTCCCACTGTTTTCTCTAGCTCCCTATGTGAGAAAAAAAAGGGATGTAGGCTTAGCCCCACAGAGGAAAGAGAGAGGAGAATGAAAGACAAAGCGCAAGGACATGTGCCTCTCAAACACAACAGGACAGAAGTCTGCATCCTGAGAGCTAGGAAACATTTCTCAACCCAGTGAAAGACTAATGCCCTCCTCCTGCAACTGCAATTTCCTTTGCAACAAAAACGTGTGCTAAATGGGCACAGTGGATAGAAAAGATCTATCACTTGCCTGCTCTAGTTCTGCTAATAAATAAAATTCTAAATGTTTAAAACACTCTATCTGTCACATTCACAAGATAGGTACTGTAAATTCCTCTTGAAAATATACAAACAGAGATCCAAGAGGTTGCCTCTGTTTTTGTATCTCTCTCTCATAAGAAATGCACTATCAAAACATTAATTATATTTGAAAGGGAACAGATTATTTGTTTGAGAAAGAATTACATTCTTGAATTTATATTCCACACAGACCTCTCCTCCTGTCTGCTGAGAGGTTTGAACTGTAAATCTGTCTTAAATTATTTATCCCTAAAATGTAGGTAGGTGTGTCACATTAGAGTAGTAGAGAGATGGGAGATAATCTGTAGGTGCTTTTAGACACCTCTGTGGGATGGGTCGTTAGGTAATGTCGAAATGAACACGAAATTGCAAATCTAACATGTGAAGAACATACACTCTTATTCTTTGACAATGAAAATACAAACACACATAGACACGCAGAGTTGAGTCTAGTTAGTTATTAAACACTGTGACTCACGGGAGTTTGGGCTCGCAGTTCCCTTTTGTTTGGTTGGTTAGTTTATTTTTGTTTTCCCTTTTTTCCTTCCCCCCCCCCCCCTTTTTTTTTTTTTTGTTTATTTGTTTTGGTTTCTCTAATGCTATCATACACACCTTGCAGTAGTCCATAGTTGAAAAGCTACCAACCTGTGTGATGAGTTATCACTTAATTCATGACCCATCTCTTAAAGTTTATACCTTCCTTCTTGCTTTTAAAAACACTAATAAAATGATACCCTCATACCTTTACCTTTTTTTCTGAGAAAAATGGTGATCTAGTGGAAGCTCTTGGAAACCTCTCCTCGATGTCTCATTTTTCTACTCTCCGCTAACCAGACATTCAGCATTTCCTAACCTACCTTCAGATACCGTTAGCTATCTCAGCAGCATCGTTCTCTAGCATTGCAAGTTATTTTGGCGGGGACTGATGTGAACAGCCCCATCAGAAAGATGTCTGGTGTTATCGTTTCGTGCTTGGGGAAATTCATCACTTGGGACCCGGGAGAGCTGTATTAACACCAGGTACTGCATCGGTGTACCTTTTTCTCTATTTATTGAGAAATAGAACCTGTATTTCTTGAGCCTTTGGAAACCCAAGCCATAGGGCCTGAAGGGCGGTCGCAGGAAGCACGGGGAGGTGGGGGTGGGCGGACTTCTCTGCCTGTGGCTGTGCCTGGGATGTGCTCTCTCCCTGATTAGGTATCTGTGGAGGAAGAAGGTGACGTGACGAGAAAAGCCTGACAGCCAAAGTGGGAACTGTCCGGGAGAAGAATCCGTGATGGATGAGGTCTGCGAAGTCTTGATGCAAAAGCAGCGCAGGACAGTGTGTTGGCACCAAATACCGATTTTTGTTCGCTGGAACCAAAAAGAAAAATGGGGGGGGNGGGGTTACTCTGGGGAGTGGGACAGTGATGATTGGGAGGAAGTGGAGGCATTGGAAAAGCTAGTGGCTGTCTAGAGTGTTAACGCTAGTCCATCTTGTCCTCGGGAGAAGAGAGGCTGCATTTGTCCAACTGGCTAAATCCCTGACAAGAGTCAGGGGCGCCACCGGAGAGCTCCGAGACGCCACCGTGAAATCAGGATCGCGGTCGACTCGGGGGGACACTACTTCATAAAATAGTCGGTCCCGAGATCTTCCAGGCAGGTGTCTAAGCTTAAGCTAGGCTCTCCGATAATCGCCGAACAATGGTAGGGAACAAGATCTGCCCTGGGGCAGGGGATAGGATGGGAAAAGTGAGTGCGAAGTGGGAGAGACAGGACGACGTAAACTAAAACTCACTGAAGCTGCAAACATTATTTCATTCCTTGGGTAGCTTCGTGCGGATCTGGAGCTTCTTCCTAGGGCTTGGCAGAAAACCTGTCGTGGACGAGCCTATAACTTCTTGCATTGTTTTTGACCGTGCACTGTATTGCCATAATGCCAATAAACGCTTTAAACGCGTCTTACTAGAGGCCATCAGATGCTCCAGCCCTTCAGACCCGGCCTAAACGATATCTGGCCCGGTCCGGGACTGCTGGGTCGCTCCCTACCTTCTGGTGCTCTTGGTGCTCTGGGAAAATGTGACTGGATGGGCCGGGGTCTGTTGCACCGCCCTCTGGGTTTTCTTTCCTCGGAGGAGCCCGTCTTGGCTTGCAAGGGGTCACAGAGGCAAGGGCTCGCTTCATATCAGCGGGTTCAGGATTTCAGGACTTTCAGCGGCCGGAGAAAACCCTGCCTGATTTTTGCCCGACTTAGTGTCTGCTTGCGAGAATAGGGACTGCCAGCTCTCCCAGGGACGAATTCCCTGGTGTGTATCATGGTCCATATCGCTCACCCTTCCAGCAAATGGCAGCAGATGGATGCAATTAAACCTCGGCGGTGCTCCACGGCCGGATACCGATCCAGGGTGTGAAAGGGTTGGACGTTATGCAGTGCCTATGGACCGATGTTCACTCCCGACAGCTGTAACGGGGAGGAGGAACGAAATACGGGTGCTATCAACTTCCCCGTCCCATGGCAGCAAGGGGATCACGGCAGCACCCCAAAGGCTCAGGAGAGAAAAAGCCAGAAAAAAATTTAAAAAGAAGGAAAGCTCCACACACGTGTTGGGAGCATTCACATATCTGTATAATGTTATTAAAAATAATAAAATCCCAGCAAAACAACGGCTCTCTTATAAGGGAAATCTGAGGAGCGCGGCGAGCTAAGTGAAAGCTCTGTTTTCAAGGCAAGGCAGGATTAGTTCTCTGTACATAATAGCCAGTGTGTAGGAATTGCAAATGAACATCACCAGCAGCGCTGGAGTTACCCTTTTTAAATTAATATCGAGCCGGGCTCTCTGCACAACGTGCAGATAACAGACATTTCCCAGCTTTCGAGAGGAACGAAGATTGAAATTAACATATACAAATATTTTCCACTAGTTTCATCCAAGAAGCTCCTATCCTGGTGTAGCCAGTCAGCAATAGAGGAATTTGTAGTGACGCCTCCACAATCTGTTTTGCGGGTTAAGGAAAACATCGACAAACCAGCACCAAAACCCCGAACCGAACCCGACACCCACAGAGACAGGGTAAACACGATCTCCGGCTCAGCGGCGACTGGCTCCGCTGCCTGAGACGGCCCCGCCGCGGGGAAGCTCCGCACCGGCAGCGAGGCCGGGCGCCGCAGCTCTCATCCTCCCCGGTGCTAGCCTCCGGTGAGCGGTGCCTTCTCGGCTGCACGCTGCGGACCTCGCTGGCCCTAAGTGCCATCGCGGGCCCGTACACCCTGGCTGAACAGACTCTTCCATCCCGTCATCAGGCGTGCAAAGTGGGAAGGTAATACATCTGATATCCCATGAAGAGGGGAGAGAGAATGCTGTGAGCTCCAGGGCTCTTTCAGACACTGCAGAAATTAATGGGGGAGGAGAAGGGGCTAGGAAGGATAGATGCACTGGAAATAGTAAAATAAAAACACGATGTGAAGATATATTTACTGTCAGCTCAGAGCCAAAACATTTATGCTCCTACGCCTTATTTTTTTTTTTTTTTTAGCAAATCGGAACTTAAGTGATGCATTTTAATTATTTTAGGAAAATAAGCACGAAGGCTCTTTTTCAGAGTCCAAATAAATAGCAGAGTGTTCTGTGCTGATGATGTCTCTGGCTCGTGATGGCCTCATCTATCCAGCCACTACTGTGAGCTCTGAAAACCCGGGAAGAGTGGGATGTTACTGGCACTTTCTGAAAGGAACTATCCATTATTTGTAGGATTTTCTGAAACAGAAAATGCAAAGAATTTTCTGACAGTCTGGGCGGTGAAAAAGGGGCCAATATTGTCCTAAGGCTTCAGGTCAGGACGATGGGTGCCTAAATCTCAGTATTGTTTGAAGCCTCATGTGAGGGGCGATTTTCCATCTTTTTCAAATAGCTATTTCAACTCCTTGAAAGCGGGGGGGAGGGGGGGAAGATACATGTTACCCACAGAGAAAAGGGGCTTGATGCCTTGCAGACTTTGAGATCAGCTTGGTGATTTCTTTTTCTCTTCGGTCCCCTGCCCACTCTACTCCCCCTCCCTGACTTTGATCTAAAACCTGACAACTTTCTTCCTGCATACAATGTGTCCCTAATCTTCAACAGATTGCACAGACCTTCCTGAAGGAGACTAATACTCAGAAGAGTCACTTTTAATTTTGGTTAGAGGGAAGGAGGATAGTACTGCCTTCGACTAGAAGTAGAACCTATTTGAGTGTAATCAGAAAACAGATAAAACAACCCTGCTCTCCCCAAATCCCAAACAAACAAAACCAAAATCAAACCAAATCTAAATTAAAAGCAAGTGAGAACACAGCGCAAGAGAGTCCCTTTAAGTTCACATTTAAAGAAAACCATGAATCAATATATAACAATTGTGAGGAGCACGAAACCAAACACACCAGCAGCAGAAAATACTAGTCATAATCTCCCTGTTTCAGGTCTGAGTTTCAGTTCTGTTTGCAGAAATACCTAAAACATACATGGCCATCAGGGCTTATTCCACAGTTTTCTCTCCAAACAGGGTATCCTTCCTCATTTTTAGTAAAGATTTTCATAATATTTCTGGTGTTCCTCTCCTCTACACCGACTTCTATTTTGTATAGGGTAAATTCTGTCACTCAAACACTGCAGCCAGTTTCTGTCAGCTTAAATTAACTCAGTGAAAAGTGCAGAGTACCTATAGGCAGACTCCTTTCTTTCTCTTCGTGGTGTGTTTGTACTGCACCTTCAATATTCACCAATGGAAAGCCCGGAGTTGTTGGAGGAATGGTGCAGAAACTGCAAAAAAAGTGGAGAAAGTAGGAAAAGTCACATGTTGTTTGGTTCCTGATTCAAGCAGAACATCAACATCAACAACAGCAAGATAATATCAAGAAAACAAAAAGATAGAATGAAGAGGAAAGAAAGCCTAGCAGCAGTGAAGGAAAGCTAGTAGAAGTGTTTTGCAGAACAGGATGGCACTACTGATTTCCAGCCTACATAATTCCTACTCCTAAGATAGAGCAGGCCACAGCTTGCACTGTGATGACAGAAAGTAATGCAGGTCTATGGATGTCTGAACCCTGTCTCTGTTTTGCTGCACATGAAGCCACCTCTGTCAATGTCTCTAAGAGTTTTCTGACACTTGCCCCTACAAGCAAAGCAGAAAAGTGCTTGCTGATTTGTATTCATGTAGATCCTAAAGATATCCAGACTTTTCCTGTACAACTTCACCATGATGCCTATTGAAACCCTATTGATGTTGTTGGTTTATGGCAAGAAACTTGGGCTTCAGGACCTGTGTGAACAGATGTGTACAAGAAGTGTGTATGTGAAGGATGTGACATAGCTGCCTTATCATCTCCAAAGAACTGCCTCATCCTCTCTTCCCACAACACAAAAGAGTTCCTAATACTTCTATTTTCATTCCTGCTACTTCTTTTTTCATTCCTACTACTCCCATTTTCATTCCTGCTCTTCCAGAGTCCATTGAATCTTTACCTCTGTACTGGGTCTGTCTGAGCCCCATAGCAGCCTTCGCAGTGGCCTGATGGCCCTGGATTATCACTGGAAAAAATAGACTAACACTAAAAAGCTGTTACAATTAGGTTTAAATGTTCTTCAAATGTTCCCAGTTGATGGATTGGTGGAAACTTGTGGAAAAGATTCTTAAGATTCTTCAAGTAAATGCTGGAAGTGCCATGAATCTAATCATTAAATGCCAAGTTTGCAAAAAACCACTTTAGAGAATAGTGTAATTTGAGGAGTGTTCTTTCATTGACAAGGAATAGATGATCTAACAACATGTTTCCTCTGTAAATTTTTAGAATTTATTTCACAAAAAACATATGTCAAGTTATATACCAGCTTGGTACACTCATTTAGAAAATCATTTATTTCATATTTTTGGGAGGGGAACTATATTTAGCTGAAGCTGAAAAAGAAGAAGCAAACAACAATGTTGACAATGCTGAACAATGTGGATTTACAGTGTTATCATTACATATCAGAAATAACATTACTGCCAAGAAATGGAGTTTTTCAACCTTTTCTTAGGGCTATTGGTTAGGAATGACTTTGAAGCTTCCTTCCGACACCTAGAATTCATTCACTTCTATTGAAAAATCTACTTGAAGTTTGGAGAAGCTAAAAATCTCACTATTAATTAGTTATGCTGTTAGTAACGAACTGGTAAGAGCTGTATAAATTACCGAAGTAATTAGAACTATTCCATTTCTTTACTATTGAAATAACACAAACAGCGCTGCTCCCTTTGCCCATATTAATCTTCATGAAATAATCTTCAAGTATGGATGTATGTACTTGGTTTTTACTTATTAGGGACAGGAGGTTTTTGCCAATTGCATTTTTTTTTTTTTTATTTGTGCATTGATACAATAAGTCTTTTGGTACAGTTTTTGTGCTTGAACTAAGCACATTGTAGAAATGTTACCTGCATGGATTATATGCCCAGTGGGAACCAGTTTTATGTACTGAATAAGTACATTTGAATAACTTGGTGATGATTTAGAGACTGTTCTGTATAACTTTGTATTTTTCCATAAGTAGGACCACCACCCATGTCATGTATGGTCTTGAGTTTTGCATGTGCTGTGTGCAACAGGAAATCTGACATAAGACATTCCTGTACACAGACAGAGGAAGAAAATCTGCTCCTCTGTGTGGCAGTCCTTTAAATGACATACTTCCTGAGGATAGGAAAGATGATCATTTACTCCTCTGCACTGAAACAAGACTAGTGCTAGCAGCATGTGGGCTCCATTTTCCTTTTTTGCTCTGCTACTGTAAAGCAAGTTCCTCTGCTCAGTGACTGAGTGTGAAGAAGCAGCCATGTTGAGGCAGATTCTCTTGGCACAAGGGCCTGGATCAGGTTTCAGGGGAAATATTTCAGAAGCTATGTGTCGGGTTAGAGTTGTCAATGCTGAGCTTTATCAATTCTTCATGAAGACGTGAGTAGGAAAAGACTACTCAAGTACTGAAAGTACAGAATGCTGCAGAATACTGCAGCCCAGAAAGCCAACCATGTCCTGGATTGCTTCAAAAGAAGAATGGCCAGCAAGTTGAGGGAAGTGATTCTGCCCCTCTACTCTGCTCTGGTGAGACCCCACGTCTCCAGTGGAGTACTGCATCCAGCTCTGGGGTCTCCAGCACAGGAAGGACATTGACCTGTTGGAGTGAGACCAGAGGAGAGCCACCAAGATGATTAGAGGGATCGAGCACCTCTCCTGTAAGGAAAAGCTAAGAAAATTAGATTTGTTCAGCCTAGAAAAGAGATGGTTTAGGGGGTGACCTAACTGGGGTCTTCCAGCACCTGAAGTGAGCCTACAAGAAAGATGAAGAGAGACTTTTTACAAGGGCATGTAGTGACAGGACAAGGGCGGGGGGGATTAAAACTAAAGAGAGTAGGTTTATATTAGATATTAGAAAGAAATTCTTTATTGTGTGGATTCTGAAGCACTGGCACAGGTTGCCTGGATTTCCCATTCCTGAAAGTGTTCAAGGCCAGGCTGGAAGGAGCTCTGAGAAACCTGGTCTAGTGAAAGGCATCCCTGTCCATGGTAGGTGGTTTGGAACTAGATGATCTTTAAGGTCCCTTCCAACCTAACCCGTTCTATGATTCTATGAAGTCCTAAACAATTTTCTGTTGCAATGAATTATTGTACAACATATAGTGTCTTAAAGATGAGGAAACAAGAGGGGAATTTGCCATTACTGCCTTGAAAATAGAGACCAGAGACCATGACATTGTATCTATCCTTCAGTGAGGAGTCCTCAGCTGCATAGGAGGCAGCATTAGGTTTTATTTCAGATTTTCATGTTTCACATTCTAAGTTCACATGTTGAACCTCTCTTATGGATCTGTAAGTATCTAATATATTTATCTGCAATTCATCTATGAATGTTTTAGCCGTACTAACATTTGTCACTCAGCTTCCAAACTCCAGTTGTGGGTTGAACATTCACACTTAAAAACCATGGAAAACCAAAGGCCTGATATCTCATTCTAACAATTATTCTAAAGTATGTAAAATATTACTGGCCAAATGGACAAAAAAGTTCTTCTCAGGACTTGTATAAAGGTGACTGGGATGGTCTGCTTTAGGCTGCTGCATATTTTAAAACCTAAACTAAGAGAAGAAGCTTTCAATTTAATAATAAGTGCTTTGAAAGTTGCTAAGCAACTTGTAGAAAGCTTGCTTTTTAAGAAGTCCATTTGTTTGTTTAATTTCAGGGAGAAGGTTGCATGTTGTTATCTAAATTGCATAAATCAAAAGAGAAATGCGTAAAGGAAATGTAATAGGACATTTCAACATTTTCTTTGCTTTCTATGTTTTGCAATTAAACCCCCTTTAATTGTCTTGTGAAGCTTCATCAAGTATTCAACAAATGTTATTTATGTATAAAACTTCAATAGATTATTGACTACGCAAGAACCAAAGGAAAAAAATTAAACAGGTTTGTCATATGGTATGTGTTTATCTTAACCTTTCTTCTTCAAAAATCTTATCTACTAAGTACTTTTATCAGACACTAATTATACTCTCTCTGAAAAGAATTTCTCCAACACCCTTCAGTGCCTACACCCTTTAATCATATCTCATTACATCTACCTAATCCATTTCTTTTTTGCATTGCCAGGGCTCATTAATAGTTTTAAAAGCCAGTCCTGGATATTATCTTTACTTTCCATAGAAATATAAATAATACCAATATTGGTTTTTTTCTAGATTTCATAGACATTTGTAATTAGATCAAAAATTGTTTGGCAATGTTGAGATTTAATCTAAAAACAACTTTAAAATGTGTAGTAGAATAGCAGTAGAATGTTATAAGTCTTTTCCCAAGTGGTTGTTTTTATGAGCTTTTTCAACAGGATCACTTTGATAGGAAACAATCCTTGACTAAAATTTAGCAGATATTGTGTTTCACAGGTATTTTATGGATGATACATGTACCACCTTGTAAACAGTGTGGATAATCCAAAGGATCTCTACATGATTGTGAAAGAAAAAAAAAAAGAAATGATGAGGTCAACAAATGGCCTTCCTTTATTCCTGTGCTGTGTGCGTGCTTTACATCACTGCAGTGTGAAAAGCTTATAAAAAATGCCTCTAGTATAGTATCAACTAAAGTGAACTGATTGACAGAGAATGAATAATTGGTGTCAAATTTTGCTTTTTTTCCTGTTCTTCAATTGTCTACAAACAGGATACAAAATTCTCTACCACTGTTACACTTTAAAATTACTTGTAAATCACTTCAGTGGGTAATCCTCAAGCTATAGACCTTCTTGTTTCTTGTGAATTTTGACAATTTGTAATCTACATTGTGTTAATTAATTAAGATATGTGAATTAATTTCTGCTCCTGTTTCCTGTTTTCAGGATGGATAGGTCTATATTATGCTAGCTTGCCTCAGCAGAAAATCTGAGTAGAGACACAAAGTCATGTAGTACTGGTTAATTTTCAAAAGCCTTAACATGTCATGATCATGGCTTGAGGTAAAACTGGTTGCCAGATTTTAACTAGCAAGAGTATTTTCCCCTAAATTTTATTAGAGGAATCACAAAGAGGTTTTTTTTTCCTCCTTTTGTAATGAATAATATTCATTATATTAATATTGTGTTCTATGGATTATCTGGCAGTTTTATTTAACGATTTAAAATTTATTTACCACTATTACAATTATTACTTCAGGAACCTGTGATATTTCTTCTCAACCACTGACACATTTTAATTCTCATTTTTGACTATAAATCTTAAATTAAGTTAATCCTATGTTTGCTCTTTTTTTTTTTTTAAAGAACCATGGATGCAGTTTGAGCACACATCTGCTCACACTGTAATTTCTTAGAGGTAGGAAGAGCGGGCACAGCTTCTTGAATTTCAGGGAACTTAGATTGACCAAGGCAAACTTGTATCACTGTTTCATTTATTTAATGCCCAGCTGCAGTTATAGTGGTAGCCTCATGAAGTCTTTCAGTTCCATCTTCTTATCCAGCAATGCAAAATTCAGAATTTGTTTTTTTTTAGTCCTTAAATAAAAAAAAAAATTGGTAGNTATAAAAATTACAGTCAGTTGGAATTTGCTTTTGGGATTACTAATGAATTCAAGCTGAAAAATATTTTTGAAAGTATTTCTTATTACAGACCTACTGTATTGTTTACAAGAAGCAAACATAAAATGTCAACCTAGACCTAACCTAAGGGCAATGTCCCAGTCTGTGAAAACAGGTACAGCTGGAGATGTCTTTTTGTTTTGCACTGGAAAAAAACCCAAAACTCTTTGGAACATTTTTATGTCATAAAATTACATATATCTGTTTTGAGGCTAAAAATAGTAGCTTTTTTTCTGTGTGTGTTTATTTCTTTTTCCAAATCCTTTGTTTCAATCTCTCATTAGTAAATGACAAAATAGACAAGCCAGGATATTTAGAACATTCCCATTGTAAACATCATTAAAACTGACATATTTTTATGGAAAATTTTGGCTTCAAGAGAAAGACATATTTAGATCAGAAAAAAAATCAAGTATAACTAGGTATAAATCTAGTCAAACTGATATTCATATTCAAATTTGAATATTTAAAGGATATTTTTTCTAGAGATTCTTCAGACCAAATAATTTGAATAGATCTCAGTAATGTCAAAATTTCTCTACCCAACAAGTATCTTACATTGGAGTAAGACAGGATTGGGCTTCACAGGAAATGGGAAGCTGTGGATGTTTCCAGTATATTCTCTCATCCATGCAGCCTCTGCCATTGGATTCACTGTGCTATGGCCACTTCAGACACTGTATCCAAATGTGGTTATTGAAGTTTAGTAAAGACAGAATTCCTTCACATTCCTCATTGATGCATTCCTTTCATTAGCTATCAGTTACTGTTTTTTTCTTTTTAATATATATTAAAAAAAAAAGGAAAACAGTGCATTTCTTCTTCTAGTCTTGCTTTGGTAATTGTTTGGGAGGGCTCAGAATGTATCACTGAACAGATTTTATTGTGACCAGTAGGATTGTTTAATGGCCACAGGATTGGTATAGACATCATTATCTTCAGAAATCAGTGCGGAATGTTTACAGTTAGTTTTCCACTTTCTTACCTGTAAGTATGGGACACAGAAAATGGCTACTGCAGGAATAATAAATCATCTGGCAATTCTGTCTGTTTAAAATAAGCCATTTTTGGCCCTAAGAGTCTGTGCAAAATAAATGAAAATACTGACCCGTAACAAGAAATTGTTATATATTCCAGTAGAGAGCATCTCACCACCTTTGCAATAAGAGATTCAAACCAATCCCTGCTTTTAGGAACTCATGTTCCATTAATAGAATGGAATCTTAAATCAACGAAACATTTTTATATCCAATTTTTGTAATTTCAGAACAACCAGATGGTTTATTTAGACATCAACGTTTCTAAAGGATAGCATCAAACACTAGAACCCAAGAAGAAAACTAATCATTAAGTCCAAGATACAAGCTAAAGTTAGAATATTATGCCAAAGATCTGATTCAACAGTCATCCTGCATTTAGGAGAGTTAAGAAAGTATTCTACATTTCTAAGGCCATTTACCTGTTTGCTCTTCAGACATGGGATGAATCATGTCTGTGAAGGCACAGGGCCTTCAAGGATGGATTCTTCGAATTCGTATGTTACAGAC
>WEIV01012318.1:70029-92536 GCA_013390005.1 Calyptomena viridis
CAAGCTGTGGGAGCTTAAACATTGCTTCTGTGTCTAGCTGCAAGAAAAAGCTTATAAAATATAGGGCAGATTTGCTATAATGCTTTTGAAGAAAAATAGGGTTTTAATTCAAAAGTACCAGTAAACATGCTAAAATTGTGATCTTTAAAACTCACTTCATCATAGAAATAAGTTGTTCTAGGATTTTTATATAACTGATTTAATTTTTTTAGCCAGCTTGTGATTTGTAGCAAGAGTTATCATGGAAAGATACTTTAAAAATTACATTTATTCCCTTTTTTCAACGAAAATATTTTTTTAATAATTGTAAAGACAGACACTGAAATATTTTTCTTCAATTCTAGTCACATGTCTTGCTTTTAAATTAGGATAATCATACCTCCTTGTTGAGCTGGAAATGTTTGCTTTAAATTTGGTCACAGGTCCTACTATTCAATTAATATAATCATACCTTCTTCTTCTGCTGAAAATAAAGCAGTTGTTTAATTAAACATGCCAGTTGTTTATAATATAATGTTACAGAAATACTTCTTTGAAAGAAAGGCTAAAGATTTATATCAAACATTTCAATCTGACAAGTAAATTACATTTCCTCTACCATAAAGAAAGGTAAAGCAGGAAAATGGTTGCAATATAAGAATATCTAAGGTTGTTGCACTGAGGAGAAGCACACTTGTTCTCATTACTTGGAGATATGATATGCATCAGTCTACAAAGGCGACCTTTAGCACTCTGGATATTCAAGCTGAATATTTTACCTCCTTAAAATAGAGAAACACACATTATTTTGGAATGATAACTTTATTTTAATAGCTAATCACTTCAGAGGTGAGAGAAAAAGTGTGAGATTTTCAATTTAAAAAGTGAACAGAATGCAGTATCTGTACCAACATCTTTAATAAAGGCAAGAATGAAGTTTTTTCTAAGGATCTAAAGAGGTCTTCTTATCCTCACTTCCTTCTCCAATCTCAAATTATGATACTGTGTGTCTAAGACCTCAAAGATGTAGACTGGAAGAGTGGTCTCTCCTGTACTAGAGCTGGCATGAGTTGCAGCTTACTCCTCATGCAGGCACGTTTTCCCATAAGAAGCTCTGGTTCTGGAAATTAAGTATTTCATGGTCTTCAGGATTTCACTGAAGGAGTCCAGTGGTTCTTTAAACTCACCATATATTAATTTAATTTTTTGAAATAAGAATATATTTTTGAAGGGGAAAGGTCTTTAACCAATCTATGTTATCAGGATGTGCAGTCAGAGCTTCTTGATGCCTCTCTCTTGAATCAAAAAATGTCTCTGATAATAAACAAATCATTTGAAGAGAAGGAGGTTGCAGTATCAACCTGTCATATGAATCTTTCAAATCCTGAAAAACTAATGCACTGTGCTTTCATAAGCTAGGCTAGGCAAAATGCACGGACTTGTCACTGGTAACTGAAGAAAAAGAAAGCTTGGCTGCTTCCATCATGTAATTAGCATAAAAGAATAATAAAAAAACTTAGCTGCAATGATGCTTTATGCTTATTCTTCAGTGTGACTTTGCATGGGCATAGGGGCCTTTTATTTTTCCATCGTGGGCCACAAGAATGAAGATGGGTATGATTTTTGCAAGGGTGAAATAGGTTGTCTGTCAATTGGATTTGGCGACAGTCTGTCTGCAGACCGTAAGATGATCTGCATAGTGCCAGAGGAAAGCAGGCAGAATTCCTGGCTTGCAAGCACAGATATTGATCTACCTTAGCCACCTAAACAATGCCTCACCTGTTTGCCTTGTCCATACCTTATTTTACGCAGTCTAATGCTTGTTTTGTTTGACTTTTCTTTTATTTCTGTGGATCTGAGCTTTGATACACTTTGGGGAGTACATAAACACAGTGTTGTACTTGAACATCACCATCCTGAAGAGTAATCTAGTGGCTCTGGACCACCCCTCCCTTCATGAGAACAGCACTGTTATTGAAAATTATGAGTGAGCAACTAAGTAAGTAGGCCACATGCACAAGCGTTTGATCTATCAGACTAGTGTCCAATGACATTGAATGTGAGATGCTACTAATTACTGTACTATGTACTCCCAGTTAAAATTTCTTAAATTTGAGCTACTAAAAGGATCTATTTTTATAATTATTTTTTTCGGCTGATGGTTACAAGATAAGCCACCACAGAGTTTAGAATCCTATCTACGTATTTTGAAAACAACCATGTTATTGTGTATTGTCTCCAACAGGAATGAAATAGAAAACGGCATTCATTTTCCCAGTAAACTATAACATAAATATTTTACCACCATTTATTATTAGTTTACCATTTCCTGCTGACAGCAATCCCAACTTTGCCAGCAGGCACTGTGTCTCACAATCATATTGTGTTTGGAACAAATTAAGACAAACACAATTTCTTATCAAATAAATGAACAAAATTTGCAAAAAAACCCCTCTTCTGAAGCTAAATGAGCATTTCTTTTAAGTGCTGACACTTGGTATTATTTAATTTGCATACAGAACATTTCACTTTTACTGGAAAACAATGAAGTTAACGAAGAACTAAGTCATCTGTACTTTCAGGGATAATTGAACGTTGCTCGATTTAGAACTGTTTTACATTAATGCTGTGAAGGAGCAGCCTACATCATGGTACGTTTTTCAGCATTTTCAAACACAAGCATACTTTTGGCCCAGCGACATATGAAGTGGATGGATCAAAATGGAATAAAAAGTAAATTGCAATGACACCTAAGTTGAGCTGATATAGAAATACTTTAAATACAGGGAGTGACACTGAGACTTTTTCTTCTTATGAGACATAATGCTCACTTCATGAGATTATTTGATGGTTTAAGGCCAATAAAGAGGGAAAATATTTATTTCCTACCAATTTTCTCTTATGTAGATACTTTCTCTCAGACACTAAAGCATTTTCCTGGATGAAGTGAGACCAATAAAAAAAGAGATTTATGCTTGGGTTGCATTCCAGTTTGTTACAGTTGTGTGAAACTGCAGTGAATCCATGATTTTGGCCTAACTCCCAAAGGCTTTGAAGACACACTCTACCTATAGTACTGATCTTGAGGGTGCAAGTTGTTTGGCTGTGCTGATTTTTTTATTTTTTATTTTTTTTTTCATTTATACTTACAGAGTAGAAATAGATAATACCTTTGGATTTCTGGTGTATAAAATTACAAATAAAACTCATTGCACAGAAATCAAAAAGCTTAGATATAGAACTGTATTCCTTTAGAGGTAGGAGTTGATCTAACTCATTTATGCCTTACTTGAGCTGTTTGGTTTAGAAGTGAAAACTTTGGACTGTCCATTCCCTTTCTGATTTTCCCCTCTTTGCTGAGTTCACTCTTACTGAAAGTGCCAGCTAATAGCATAGGTACCAAGAGTCTGCAGGTTTCTATAGAGTACATGCACCAGTCTAAAAAAACTTCCCTGTAAAGTTTTGCAGATATGCTCCAACCTTTAAATAAAAGAGCCCACCCTTATGGATGAAAGACTGGTTTAACCTCTCCCTGCTGATTCATTCTTTGGCCGCTCAGCTGGGAATATCAATTGTGATAGTAATTCTTCTTCTTCAAATAATTTGGAAGGGTGACAAATTGTAGCTGCCACAGAAATTTTGTAGTCAGAAAAAATCCACAATTTTAAAATACATTCCTTTAAAAAATTTAAATAAGCAATAAAATTAGCTGAGCACTTACATTTTATTAGCAATAGCAAGTAAAATTTATAAGTAAATTCAATGAAAAAATGATTATGTGTCACGGTATATAGTTTTTACATTGACATTTCACATAATCTGACTTTGCTGAGAGGAGAAATCACTCGTCTGTTAAAATTACTTTTTAAAAGCTGTCAAAATTGGAAAACCTGCTGTCAAAAATATGATGAGAAAAGTTTAAAAATGGTAAAGTATGTTGACTTAGACAAAAAATATTACCTTTAGAGTGGAAAACTTGAATATTGTATCATTATCTTCTACACAGAGGAAAAATGTTATCTTTTTCCAAGCCATCCATTTTTTTTTAACATTTTTGATTTATGTTTTGCATTTACATTTCAATATGAATGGGACTTCATCCAATTTATGCTGCAGCAGAAGCTGAAAGTAGCAGGTATTTGGACATTTATATTTTAATTGTATGTTTGCATTTTGTGATTTTTAAAAATGACAAGATTCACAGCCATCTATGGGTGAAGGCCACTGTTCATCTACACTCTGGTCCTTCAAACTGCTGTGTGCAAAGAGCCTTGGAGTGGAGTTTAACTGCTGGGGGGCTCGTAGGCTGCTAGCTGAAAGAGGTCCATACACAGCCATATCCCCAGCCTGCCTCCAGGTAGCACATTTGATATCACGAGTGATCACAGACCTGTTTCTCTAGCATGTCTCCGCTGTGTTTAAGAAGGACAGTTTCAAAGAAAGTGACACTTCAGTCCCCGTGCACAGTCTTTGGCTTCTTTGTTGAGACTGCCAGCAAGGATACCAATTAGAGCCATTCAAAACAGCCCAGATATGCTGTGGTAATAATGAAGTATGGATTTAGAGGGATACAATTCAAAATCCAAATTAAATGGAAATGAGACAAAACAGAATCTGAAATAAGATTCAACTAAGAACTACAGAAGTGTATCTCTCAAAGTACATTTAATTTTTTTCCAGTTACTTTTTCAGACATTGCTTCCTTTAATACCATAGAGTCCTTAAATGTACGTTTTCTCTAAATTACACTCCCTGCATGCATGTAGGTAAGATTGGCTACATGTGAAGCTGTGAGAATCACTATGAGGGAGCAGTGTACATGGCAGTAGAAGCCAATTATGATGTCTTAACCACAGTTCTAAACAACTCAGAAGTCATTGAACTAGGCATGGAGGATGGAAAGTAATAAAAAAATTGTTTTATTTTTACCTCACTAATACTTAATGTCTTCTGACATTATGTTTGTGATATCCTTTCACTTCCTCAGCTATATGAGTTGAATGAAGTACTTTGCTCTCAAACTCTGTTCTTTGAAGTGCAATGTGATTTAATCTTCTTGTTCAGCCTGGATCTAATATGTCTTGAAATATGTTAATTTTTTCCAGCTTGAAGAATGGCTACTGAAAAGTGTTAATGGCAATCTGACTAAACTTATAGGGAAGACTTTTATGTAAACAATATTTCCACTTAGCTCATGAACCAGACCCCTCCCTGTTTTCCTTTTGTATTTCCTCCAGATCTGAGTAGCTCCATACTTTTTCACGTCCAAGTGCCCTGAAACATTCTTCTTCCCAGGTTTTCTATGTAAGTGATTTTTTGCAATTTGTCCCATAGAGTCTTTCTGGCCCACTTGTCTGCTTTTTCTGCTTAGACACATTGATTCAAGTCCTTTTTTTAAAATTAATTCACACTGTGATGGCTCAAAATTTTTTTCCAACCTAATCTAGTAAGCAGTACTGTCTAAAGGCTTGAGCATGCTTTGCTCTGGCTCACACTGACCACAGAAGTGCTTAACAGTCTTTAAATGAGTTTGAGCAAATGAAGAAATGTTTTTAGCGGAACAAATGGGAATTTAGAGTCAAATGTGGGAGGCTGCATCTCTTGTATTTTATAATCAGCCTGACTCACTTCAGGCTGTGTGGGGGCTGCTCTTTTAGCTCATGAATACCACCACATCAACACAAGACTCTTTGAGGTCCATTTATCTGTCTATCTTAACTCCCACACTGTTGCTTGAGTATCTGAGTGCCTCTGTTGCATGTTGTCCAAGCCTCTTGACACTTATTTACTGCTTCAGGTTGTTCTGTAGAGGCAGGAGAGGTAATTTCACAGTACCCTAACATGTCTAACAAGGACTCTGCCTCTGATTCTACCCTGAAACCTAATGGTGATTAAAACAGAGATAGCTGACCTCCAGTAGTTACCTGTCTGATGAGATATCACATGCCAAATGTTGTTTTGGTATTTGCAGAGAAATAAATTTATCATAATGATAAAAGGGATTATAGCCTCATATGAATGTAAGGCCTGAAATTCTGGCAGTGGGAGCACTGCTAACAGAGAAACTCCCTGGAAACTGTGAAGACAACAATATACATAAGGATCCCAGATTAGTATTCAGAGAAAAAGTGAAATACCATAAATGAAGGTTGGTTCTCCCAGCAACAGGACCAGTTTGCCACACAGAGATTACCTTGTAACATGTTCTGCTAAGCCTGTCTTATTGTGGTGCAATATGAAATGATACCTCATTGCTCTAGCGAAGACAATAGGATATACATTTCGATCAAAATTTTCTGAAGAGTAGTAATTAGGGAAGCATATATCAGGATATAGGGCATTCTGGACTGCTAAAAAAACTACTGAAAAATCTGACAAAGCATTAGAACCTGAAGCTGAGACAGGAAGTAAATCAAAATTAAGAGGGAAGTGAGAAAGTACAGTTTGTAAGCAAAGGATACAATTGGAGTTCTTGAGAGGAAGTTGACCAGTATTTAAAAAGGCAGGTGTACAGGATTTGTATGTTAAAAGCCTAATGGAACCTTCCCTTATATAAGACCTGATCAGGTATCAAAACAATCTCAAGTACCATTTTGTAAATTAACAATCTTGATGGTGATCCTTTGGAAAGGTTGAGCCATGCTGAACATAATTCTTGTGAGCCAGGAGAGAAGATTATATAGTGTTGTGGTTTTATGTGGCCAGGATTTTTTCTTGGTAGACAGGGGGCCTACAAGAGAGGCTTTTTTAAGAACCTACTAGAAGATTTTACATTTTCAGTACCGCTACTGTTAGTCAGCTCCAAGCTGGCCAAGGTCAAGCCATTAGGAGTCATGGTAACGCCTCTGTGATAACATATTTAAGAAGGAGGGAAAAAAAAGAGCGGCGCAGAACAACACGGCCACTTAGGGGAGAAGAGAGTGGGAAGTTTGATTAACACCAAGGTCAGTAGGAAAGGAGAGGGAAAAGATGCAGTAAGCACTGGAATGGGGCTGCTGCAACCTGTGTGGGACCATAGGGAGTAGAGATTCCTCTGCAGCCCATGGAACACTAGAAGACTCCACGCTGGAGCAGATAAATGCTGGAATGAGGCTGTGAGACTGTGAGATGTTTGATGTCTGTGTCTGGAGCAGGAGCCTGACAGAGTCCTGAAGACCATGGGAAGAGGAGACCCACGCTGGAACAACATTTCCTGGGAGGACCAGTGGCCCGTGAGAAGCCCTACACTGAAGCAGCCAAGCAGCACCTGAATGCACCTATGGTAAAGTGACTTACATGACAACAATACCTGAGAAAGCTGTTGTCAGTATGATAATAAATCCACAAAGCAGTTTTGTAACAGACTGTTTTTGGGAAGAAAACCCCCACGGGAATAGCATAGGGTTGGACTTCTTCCTGTCTGATCAGCAGCAGGAACAGCCTCTGACCATAACCCCCCACTCCTATCTTCCTGGGCTGCTGAGGGAAGGAGAAAGATCTTAGAAAGGGAGGAGTGGGAGGGGGAAGGTGTCTGTAATATCTATCAAACTTCTCATTCTTAAGCTCTTAAGCTCTGATTTTAGTAATAATAAATTCTTAATATTCCATGTTAGAGCCTGTTTTGCTTGTGAAATAGTTAATAAGAAGTTTCTTATAGTCCTTATCACAAAGGTTCGTGAAAAGCCTTTAGTTTTTTCTCGTTTCTCAGAGACTTTGGCTGTAGGTGTGAGTCCTTGGTATTTAGCCAGAGTCAAACCACAACATATAGTTACAAGAAGTTGGAAAATATGACTCAGAGACTTATATAATTGGAATAACTGAGGAGGTAAACAGATGAAAATAGAGGATAAAAGGAAAATTTCACCTGGGCTTCTGAAATTCATGTCTGTCTTTTGTAGCTGGCCTTTATGTGGCAGTGATCCAGATTTTGACACAACCTTATCATGTATATATTTAAGTAGAAAGATTTAATGATTAATTTATTTAATCTCCGTTATTAACTTAAACAGCTCATTGCCATCATCTTGTACTCCTTACTGCTCAGATTTTAATTAAGACTATTTCAGTTGGGAAACTACTAGAGAGAAAAATACCATTGGTGTCTCTTAACCTAACAACTTGGAGGGAAAAAAAAGTAGTTGCTTCAAATATATCCATATCTTCCATTATTATTATTATTAATCATTATTATTATTACCACGACATTCCAGCAGATTTTACTTGGGTGAGGGCTGTATTAGTAGACTGCAGATTCTGTTTTTTTCATCATCTTGATCATTGCAGTCACTATATACAGGAAGAAAGAGGAATCCATGCTTATAAAACCAGTCAGTAGTCAGTAGACCATTAGATTAGCCCGAATGCACTTTTAAAGAATAGAGAAGCTAATTAAGACACAAGTAAGATCTATAGTACCTCCATGGAAACTCAGGCTCAATTATGAACTGCTGCTGTTTTTATGCTTGTTATATGTTTTAGGTTAAACAGTGTTTTTAATGGCAGGTTTGTTCATCACTGAGGAAATTGCACAAGCACATCAACATTAACACAGCAAAGAAGAAAATACAGGCAGAAATGTAATATGAATGTATCGCCAAAATATGAAAAAAGCATTCTTAGAGGCAGAAATAAAACACGTGTTTGGTTAAAAAAGACATCTCTAAAATTTTCATATTGCTTAGAAAGAAGCTTGTCTTTGGCCTGATCAGTCTGTATCATAACAGGGTATTTAAAGGCTAAGAAATCCCTGTCACCCCTGGATTGTGTGGCACCAAGAAAGTTGCTGAAAAGCATGCAGCAAATCAGTTTCCTGTGTAATACAAATGACTCTAAACAGTACTTGCAGTGTACATATAACTTTCTTTAACTTAAAACGCATGAGGAGAGATAATTTTGCAATACAATTCGCATAATTTTTGATTTATCATGCATCAGCTGCTCCAGGTTAAGTGTTTGAGCCTTTATGCTTACTGTGAAGCTAATTCAAAGTAGCTCACGATCATGTATGCTATAGGATTTCTCAGACACATATTTGCTACGGAGCAGAGCACATCTGATAACTCACTACTCTCTAACAATTTTTTTGTGTTTCCAAATCCATTGGATTCAGAAATATTATGCATATACTTGAAATGTTCAAGAGCTATGTAGTGGGTGCATAAATTAGGAGACTGTCTTTAAAACTGTGACAGAGATGAACAGAGTGAGAAAGAACAGAGACACAAGTAGAGAAAAAGGTAGATATAGAGGCAGAGACAGACATAGAAAAAGAGGTAGAGATATTTATGGTTCTTTTTCCTCACATTGATTCAGGCTTAATTTTCCAGATCTTTTGCCCAACTATTTTCATAGTAAATGGAAGTGAACTTTAAAAAAATCAGTAAGATTTAAGATTCATAACTTTCATTCTTGTTTTTAATCAACCACCAAATTAACATGACAGTTTGCAACAAAATCACAACATTCAGCGAGCCTATGGTTTTTTACACAACTGGTCCTCATATTGATCTTGGCTCTAAAGCTATCTTAATATTTACCATATTTTGAAAAATTACAGTTGTTTTGCACTGATTCTTTGTGAAAGGAATCTTTCTTTAAGCAACATTACAACAAACTTACCTTTGATAGAAAGAATTATTTTCATCTCACCTTCACATATGATGATCAAAAAGAAACTCGATAAGCCAATTCTAAAAGAGAGTTCTCTATATTTATAGATTAAAAAAATAGAACGTTAAGCATACAGAATGGGGCTTGCTGTACGAATGATTAGAATATGTGTAAACATTGTTTTTCTTGTAAAAGATGTTAAAAAAGGAGGCTGCATTGATCTGAAAGATTTTAAGATAGAAGAGTTTGATAAGTAACCTTATGAAGTAAATTGATATCAGTAGTTTAAAATCAAGCTGTGAATGAACTGCCACTACTAAAGAATGTGTTGCCCATTCATTTCTTTAAAATAGTGTCCCCTGCTCCTAATCCTTATTGCATTCCAGTAATGAGAGAGACCCTGTCTGCTGGGCAAGCTTATGGCTCAAAATCACTGATTTCAATACATGCATATGTTCATATATTTTTCTGCATGTGTTTCTTTTGCTCTGTCTTTAATTATAATCATAAATGAGAGTGGACTGTGGAGCTGAAACCATTGAAGAAGGGATCTTGAAGTTTTCTGCTTTATATGACTTAGAGAAAAATTGTAAACTACCAAAAAATTGAGTTACACTCTTTTGCCAGCTCCTCCTGTACTGGTTCTGATCATAATTCGTGTAAATCTCCATACTAATTTGCTAAGTTTAGAATCTCCAAGTTTTCTAAGATCAAAGATTCCCTAAATCTTCCAGAATGAGATTGTACTTACATTTAGAAAAAATTCTTGCACTATAATTTCCCTCAGCTTTATAGTGACAGTAGCAGTGACATACCAAAGTCATAATCAGTTTATAGCACAATGTATAACCCACTCTTTCAACTTTGCTATCATGAACTTTTGTGTAGGAGGATCAAATGTTTGCTATTAATGGTTTCTGGAAGAGGCAAATGAAAAGAAGAAATAGGACAACCCTCTCTGGTATCTCTCTTAAGAGGAAATCATCAGAAGGAGAGCCTTTTGGTCAAAATGAATACTCTGGCATTTTAAAAAGTCATATACAATAAAGCATTTCTGAAATGTCCTCATAGCAAAAGGATTTTAACAAATGAAACAAGAAATTATAATTCTATATCAAAAAATCTGAAGAGGGAGGGAATATTTTTGCTGTGTGCAAGCTGAATCAAGTTAATGAGGCATCTAACACTGCGAAAAGAGCGTTCTCTATAAATAAATCCCGTCTGATTGGGATATATTAGTCTTCTGATAACACTCTATAGCATACAGATGCTTTGAATAGAATGTGTATGTGTGCAAATACTCAGATCTATTGGAGTTACTGTTCTCCAAGTCCTTGTCCATGATGCATATTACAGTCATTTTCATATTTAGGCACTGAATAAAACCTCAGTCTCACTCCACTGCCTGGTTTGAATAGGTAGGCTCAGCAACTAGGTTCTGTGAAAGCTCTCTGGAGATTGTATTTCATGCACAAAGATGTGGCTAAAGAGCAGCTGTGTAGCCTGTCAGTGGAGGGCTCTTCATCTGCTTGCCCTTCTGGCAAGTTCTCCCAACAATTTGCTAGCACTTTGCCAATGCTTTCCTAATGCTTGCATTCCCAAGAGCTTTAAAGGATCAAGGAGCGGGGCCTTGTGTCACAGAGTACTTTCCCCCTCAGTATCCTGCTCTATGCTTCTGTGTGTCGTTGAGACTCTGTGGTGACCGTGAAGGCAGCATGGGAAACAGTCAGGAGAAAAGTTATATGATTATTTGAAGTTACAGGGTCTGGTAGCTTTCTCAGAAGCCAATGTATATTTAACTGCAAAATCTCTTAATTAAAGAGTCATATTTTTTTGGTGTGGAAAATGATTTGGTATGTTCTTTTGAAAAATTTGTAATTTTTTGAAAAATTTTGTTTGTTTGTATGTTTGATTTTATTTTATCCTCCGGGGAACTGACAAATCTTTATTTGTGAAATATCATACATTTATTATTGCTTTAAATTGTTTTGGAGTTTGCTCTGCATTGTGTTTTTACATTCTCCTAAGGAATTTCCTCATTTTGAAATCTTGTTTATTCTCTCTCTAGTTTTGAGAACAAAGTGATGTGGATCTTTGGAGAGGGCAGTCATGCTGCTTTGTTGTGGTCAGAAAAGGTAACATAGAGTTTTAGGAGCATTGTGTAAAAATTCAGAAGCTTTAGGAGTATTTACTTTGTGTAACTCAGAATAAAATAAAAAAGTGTCCAACATTTCAATGCCAGGAAAGACTGGCATCAATAAAGCATATATTATACATTTTCTCCAAATACGGTAATTTTTTTTTTTTTAAGTTCTCCAGAGTGGACAGGAGGGGGTTTAATTTTCTTTTCAGCTATGCGAGAGTGTGTGGTGGGCAAATTAGCTATTGAATTAAAATGCAAAAGTTCTCATAAGTTTTCTATTACCTAATAAGACACTGACTATTTGAGATCACAAGAATTTAGGGCAAAGTCTTTTTTGAAGTCAAGTGCCTGCACACCTTGTGAGGTTCTAGGTCACTGGATTCACAGTGATAAGACTAAGAGTGAATAATGATATATTTAAAACTGTACCAACATGTCTAGTTAGCAAAACACACTTGTCCCATAGTTCAGGATAATTTGGGGTTTTTTTGTAAGAATGTTACATAAAATTAATGCTTAGAGATACACTTTATCTTTGCTAGTTTTGTTTGCACTAATTTTTACAGTACACAAACTCAAATCAATATGCTGTTTAATAAATCAAATCTTAAAACTCTATGATCACTGCCATTATCCTTTTTGAAGAGGAAGACCTCCCTTAAAAGCTGATATCAATCACTCTTGTCTGAGGTCTGAAGCAAATGTAACCTGCAAAGGCTGGTAGCTGGGCTATCTGCCATCATTGCTGGCAGCATAAAAGCTCCGGATACAGTGTTCTAATAGGAGGAATATGAAGAAAAATCTGTCTGGTTTTAATGTATGCTATATTTTTGAGATTAATTCATGTTTTTACATATGAAAACAGTAATCTGAACTTCAGGGTCTATGGATGGCTTTCCACTACTCTGCCCTCTGTACAGTTTGTTGCTCTGCGAACTCTAGTTTTCCACTATCCTTGTTTTTGAGGAATGGCCTGAAAGAGAGTTATTGACTCATTGTCAAGAGGGGTAGAAGTCTTGGACAGGAATGTTGGCTTTGTTATATGAATGTACAGTCCTAGTACAATGGAGCCCCAATGAAAACATTGGTCAAATGATATGAGGATAGAGTTGAAATAGCTTTATTATGGCACAAATGGACACTTAATGGTCATGCAGAATAGGGAGTGCAGAATACTTAATAGTCAGGATTCAGATACACAATTTATGATTTCCAGAATCTTCCAGAACATTTTTATATTTCCTTTCTGCAGATGAAGAGATTTTACAAAATGTTAATTGTTGGATAACAGGTATTTAAAGGGAATACATGTTTAGTATCTCTTATGAGGTAAACATGGACCCTCATTTAAGTGATGACTGGAAGAACGAAATAAGAGTATGTAAACAAGAATAATTATTTTAACTCAACTTACATCATGCATTAAAATATTAACATTATGGAACTGTTCAAAACAACCTATAATAGGAAAATATAAAGATCCTTCTCTTTTTATTCTAACAAGTACTGTCCAAAAAACCCCAAACCCAACCTTTAGAAAAAATATACAGAACGGCTTTTCCTTTGAATACATATTTAAAATGAAGACATGATGACAGCTTTCATTTGAGCACTGGAAAATTTTTTTCAGAGTTTGCTGCTGTTCATGCAAAATAAGTTGCTGTGATTGCAACATATGTATTATATGGCACATATGCTACCTCGTAGATAAAAGTGTAACTCTTGTGGTTCCTAGCATTTTTCTAAGGACATACAGTGTTTAACAGTAACAGATCTTTTTATAATATTTTTGCCATGTTTTTGGCAACTAAATATTTTTTCTTTAACCTTTCTCATTCATAAGTTAAATTTGTTGTTAGAGAAAAATGGAGTGTGGAGGTAGAAAGCAACAGTGTGAATAAGAGAGCAAGAGTGTTTTGACTGGCAGTTCTCTCTTTGGCTACCATTTTGGGTTTCTTTGTGGTAATGCAGAAGGGCAATAAATTGCCAGCTGCAAACAAGGGTCTGTTTAGCTGTGTTTTGTACAGACTATCATATACAATCAATTACGGGTTAAAATGCTGGTGTGGCACTTTAGAAATTAGGAATAAGAATTACTCCCCCAAATAATTTGGATTTATTATCTAATTTCTGAGACATGCAGTAAAATATCTGGCTTTTATATCTGTTTGTTTATGTTTGGTCCTTAGATCCTTCTTTGTATAAAGGTGTGAGCTTTGAATTATGATACATTGAAATGTTTTCACACATATGAAAACGAATCACAAAAAAAAAGATAAATAATTAAAACTCCACACACAGTATCAATGATTAAGTGTTTTTTTCTTGTGAATATTCCCATGAAACCAATAGAACTAATCATATGAAAGCATTATACGAGTAAGGAAGAAATTGAGCTCTGTTTTAGGCTTGAACATGAAACAAGCTCTTTAAAGAACAGCATTATTTGTTCCCCACATAAATCCTAAGTAAATGAAAGTGGACCTTCAGTCTTCCCCCTCCTACTCCCAGAAATTATCCCATTATACTGGTAGTTCATAAATATGCAGCAAAGCCCATCTGTTCTATCTTGTGATTTAAGATAGTATACTGCAATTCTTTGTAATGTCTCTAGATCTGATCACAAAGGTATCAGAGGCAATGATACAGCCACCATTACCCTCAAGTGTGTTGTCTCAGCATTCCTGAGAAGCTTTGACATGAATATCAGTTTCTATTGGAAGTGATCTGGTGTCCCTTTTTGTTGCCCATCATTCAGGAGAGTGCATCATTCACAGAGCACTTTCTAGAATGGGACTACCTGTGCTCCTGCAGGAGGGGCTCTTTGTGCATCTCTTGGGCACTTGTGTAGGGATGTTTTCTCCAGATCAGGCCAGAGCATGCAATTACACTGTCAGGCTCTATCTTAAGATAGAGATGAGTTTTTAGACAATCTGTAGATCTGAGCATACTGTCAGAATTATGAAAAGCCTTGGAAGGAATTCCATAAATGTTCAAAAATAGCTATTCATAAGCAATAACAGAATAGAAGTAACAGTTTGGGAGATTTTTAAACTCCATTACTTGTACATATTTATACAATATAGTGCCTGTCACAGATAATATACAGCAGATCTATCACGCTGTATTATTTCAAAGAAGAGTTGTTTCTCTGAGTGACGTATAAAATAAATTGCAAATAAACAAGATGCTGCTTAATAAAACAATTAGTTCTCTGCAGGCTCTGGCAGTGCTTTCTGAATTCTTATCAGCCCCGGTTTACAGCTGTAACTTCAGGATATAATAGGAGATTGAATCATACACAGGCAACAAAACAGATGATCAAATTCACAAGGGATCGTATCAGGCTTTTTCCAGTACCAAAGAAACATATTAATCCTTGTCACTGTTTTTTGAAACGCTGTGACAGAAATAAACCACTACTGTAACTTGGTCCTTTTAATGAGCTTCTGGAGTGTGGGCTTTCCACTCAGCACCTGAAAAACACAACAAAACACCTTTTACATTAAAGATGTGAGGTTTGCTGCTGGCTAAATTTGTACACAGAAGTCTATAAACCAGTGCTCAGCCAGCTGGGAAGCAAGAAAGCAAATTCAGATTCTGCCATGAACTTCACAGACCAATTATCTACTTGGAATCATGGGAGTTTAACAAACAAATACCAGCCCCTGCTGAGCCTTTTCAGTCCAGCAGCTTATGGGTGATTCAGTTGCATCAGAGGCTTTTAGACTGATCAATTCTTAATCACAAAGCGCAAAAATTATTCTCAGACTCATGTCAGTTTCTTTGGACACCTTTGTTAACAATCTGCTTCAAATCATTTTTTTAAAGAACTGCAGACACTGTTTTTATTGACTCGCCACTTGTAAAATGTTTATAGCTTGTTAATTTATATTTACCCCTTTACTTTTGCCTGCAAATCAACATCACTTAGCACAGTTTGGTTACACTTTGTCCAAAGGAAATTACAGAAGCCTGCTATGGGGCTAAAATGAAGGAAAGCTGAGGAAAATCAATACACTGATGATTAAACAGATCGTAGAAAATTCACGGCTGTAGGCTGCAGCATGGAGACATCAGTGTGATGCCTATCTAGCAGCTAATGTCCTTTCAGTCAGTTGAAGAAAATTTTAAAATAAGGCAAAATGTAACAGAAAAAATACAAGCTACTGCAGAGCAATGTTTTTTTTGCTCGGTAGGAACAGTTCTGTTATTCAAATATTATTTTGCTATTTGTCTTCACAGTAACTGCAGAAAAGGTTTAGATTTAAGAAAAAGAAAATCTATGTTATGAGAAAATTTGCAGTGGGAGTTTTAAAGAACTCTTTGAGTTGCAGTATCATTCACATCTATTGTAAAATCTCTGTATTTACTGTTATTTTAAGCCACTCTTTTCTGTCAGAGAAGTTCAAGTGTGATAATCTCTATTTTAATCTTCCTTTTACTTTAATTAGAAGACAAAAAGGTATAAGCCTGTTTCTAAATAAATATCCTAACAAGAACAAAAATATTTAGTGTAAATTTGATATTGTTTAACAAAGTGAGAACCTGTCACTAGTCATTTTAATAGAGAAATGTAGATTGAAAATAGGCAAATGGAGGTTTTTTTGCGCATTAAATTCTTGTTTATATTTAATAGCACTGAAGAAGTATTCATGACATTGACATGGAAGGAGGAAAACATCCTTGGGAATAGTAGGCAAAGATCAGTACCACAATAAAGCAAGGATCCTGAGTGGGTCCAGGGATTTCACATTTGTTGACACCTCACAGGACAGGTTTCCTCTCTACCACCCACTGTAGTGCCTCATAATGTGACTCTGTGTGATGTATGTTTACTAACAGGTAGCCACATAAAAATAGAATATGTAAAATAAATTTGAAACATTAGGCCCAAATTGTCACTATTGATAGAAAAAAAGATGTCAGAGAAGTATTAATTCCAACCAGAAGAAACTTAACAACTCTGACTTGAGATTTGCAAATCAGCGTATGCCCATTTCAGGATGTTTCAAAGGCTTGTATAAGGAGATGGCCTACAGAGACTGTCTCATTCCCTCAGAAAGGGTATTCAGGGAGAAAAAGCGATTATTTCTCTTTCACACATAGCTTGACTATCTGCAGAAAATGTTCACTCTGGTGAAGGAACATTGCTGACCTACTCCTCGATTTTCCTGACAAGCTGCAGCCTTTCAGTCGTCTTCCCCTCAAGGTGCTGGTGCACTGCCATTCTGCCACAGCATGGGCAGAGGTTCACAGAGTTGTGTGGGGTATCAGCGTTAGCGTGCTACCAACTGCACCCACCTTCTTGTGCATTCCATCTCCTCCCTCATAGGATCAAACAGTGAGAGTCACCATCAGAGCAAAGTAAAGCAGTGCTGCATTCAGGCTTTCTCTTGCTGCCCTCTCCTCTGTTTATCCAGAATTATGCATGTTTATGTACTCACTCAAAAATCAGTAGAAGAAAATACTTAGGCCTTACTTCTGAACTCTAATGTGATAACACTGCTCCTCACAGATGCACAGTATCTTTCTTTTGAGGATTTCCAAAAGAACCATGGTCTTATACTTGCAGCATAATCCTGCAATTTTTTTTTATTTTTGAATTAAGACAAACACTGTAAGGAGAAAGTGAAGTGCCAGAAAGTTTATTCGTGTGCTAAACTACATTCTGCTACAGATTTATTTATATGATGGACTGTATTTAGCTAGTAATTTTATCGTTTAGGCAGTCTTAAAAATCTACTGTTTTTCTAAGAGGTTCTGCACCCAAAAAGGAGATTTTTGTCTTGGTTTGAAGCAGATAAATGGGTAATAAACAGTATTTAATTAGTAAAAAAAATAATAAAACTGTTTCTGGATGACAGCATCTTGTAATCTGTGGTGTCACCTGGGGAACAATGGATTCATCACTCTGTTGCTTAAAAATTCCCAGTAAAGTATGTACAGAAATATTCTCAATATTAAAAAAGTAAGAACTCTAAATAAATGCAGATACAGATTTCAAAGAAAAAATAGTCTTCTCTGAACTCAACCTGTCCAAAAATTCAGGTCACATTTCATACTTAAAACTACAGTTAACTTTCAAACTCAGTATAAGGATGAAGAAAATTAAAAGAAAATATGAATATGACAGACACAAACTACATGACACAATAAAAAAATTAAGATAAAATGTGTTATTAACTGAAATTTTTTTCCTTCCACAATTCACATGACAGCTTAGAGTAAAATTTCAAGTAAAACGTTTTAAAAATATTTAGTGATGTTTTCTGTCATTGGGATCATAAACATGCAATAGAAACTTACCTTTGAAAAAATTTACTTCTTATGAACAGTGTAATAAACTGCTAATTTTACTGAAAGATGTAACTTCTGTGTTTTCTCTAATTCTGTATCTAGGCCTGTACCAAATAGGATAAAATAACTGATAGCGAGAGTTGTAGTAACACACGTCTACATGATATTGATAGATTAAAAAATGAAACAGTACTACTGGAAAACGTGGGAAAAGATCCATGCCAGAATCCACTTGGGTTTACCAGTTTAATTGTGCTCCTGGGTATGTAGTTTTCAAGATTTCTTCACTTGTGGCATTGAAGGAAAAGTAAAATGAAGTGACAGAACAGATTAGAAAGCGATAATGGAAGGGAAAGTGAATAAACCAAGTGTAAACTTTTGAGAGGAAACAGTTGTGTAAAGCCACTAGTTATGTGCTATTTTTTTAAAATTTTTGTAACTCCAACACTTTGATGAGGATGACTAATGAACTTTTGTACTATGTAGTGATCCCTATTCAAGAATAAATATGAATGTGCTACCAAAATGTCCTTTTTAAAGGAGCAGGTTCTTTGACATTATCAACAATGTTCGTTATTTCTATTAAAATTACACAATAGGTTTATTCTGAGAAAAAAATTTTGCTGCTGTTCAGTTATTTACACTAATTCCTATTTGACTAATATGTTATTTATGGAATTCTCTTTAATTGGTAGAATATATAATTCATTTAATTATCAAAAGCATATAATTATTAAAAAGTATAGCCTTAATAAATTTCAAGATTTTCCTAATAACAAAAAATCCAGATATCAAGTAGTATATTATGATGTTTGATGAAACTACCTGTCAGCAACAAAATTTGGAAACCTTTGAACAACATATTTATTTTTTTCTTTAACTTTTTCAAACTGATTAGCTAGTTAAAGATCCGATCATTGAAAGTTTGGATTGTTTCTCTGTTAAATCAGATACGCTTCCTACAATTTTTACTATACTTGCTTTATAAATTAATTGTTCTGTGGCTATTTGTTAAAGAATCTCCTTCACGTGAAAAAGCAAAATCTCAGTAGATGTGGATTTTACACTGCACTAGATCAATCCCAATACCAGTAAATGGATATTATTAAACAGCATGGGGTAGTGCAAACTGGGAAAGAAAACTTGTAGTGTGCTGCCTTTGAGCAGACCTGGCTTGCATGCTGTGACAGGGCAATTGTCGACATGCTTTTTCATGCCAATCTGCAGCTTTTTCAACTCTAGATGCTATGGCAACCAGGGTTTAACAGACTAAGCAGCTAACAAGCTTCCCTGATGGAATTGTCTGGTTGTATGATTGCCTTGTCTTAGTGAAAATATAAAATAGACTGAAGACACTTGTGGACATTTGTGAAGCTGATTATAATTTGGACACTCAGCTCATAATTATGTGCTATATATTGCATAGTATTGACCGTCAGTGTTTTCTGTGCTATCTGTGGAGAACCCAAGTGTCTTTCTGCATAGCCTGTTTCCTGTGGGAAGAATGGGTTTTGGTTAATCTAAGTTCACCAACATGGCAGTTGAAATTATGTGGATATAGAAAATAAATGCTACTGGTAAAGAGGTTTCTTCCTCCTTTTTCTCTGGATATTTTATTTTTAAAATAAAAGAAAGAAAACAAAAATCAGTTTTAAAGTAATGTGATTCTTTACAAACATACAAAATTGCAAAAAACTACATTTTCAGGAAATATTTTTTAAAATCTTTAAGCTTCTTATGTTGATTATAAGAAAGTGGACATCTTTTTGTTAGCCCCAATGAATGGTTTGTTTTTTACTTGCTTGTTTGTTGTTTTTTGATTTATTCTCAAAATAAAGGGCATTCACAATAAAGCATGGACTTAAGACTGCTTGTTTTCCAGCACTCTGAAATCTGTGGAATTCATTACTTTGCAAAGACTGATTGGCCAGTTGTAGAACATTGCTTTATTGTTTTGAATCTCTTTTGCTTCTAATCAAAGTTAAGCAGAATGTTTTTGTTCTTTTATTGTTTGTATTGGTGTTGTAGTTGTTGTTGTTGGTTTTCGTTGTTGTTTCATTTTTTTGCTTGCTTTTTTCTTGAGAAGGGAAATTCAGAAACATACTTTCCTATGTGGATTTCTTTGTGACATTGGGGTGAACTTGTCACTTGGGGTGAACTTCCAGGAAGACCCATAGGATGCAGATTAAGTTTGAGTTCACAAGTGGCCTTTAGCCTGGAGAAAAGGATGCTCAGGGGAGACCTCATTACTCTCCACAGTTACCTGAGAGGAGGTTGTAGCAAGGTGAGGGTTGATCTCTTTTCCCAGGCAACTAGTGACAGGACAGAGGAAACGGCCTCAAGCTGCTCCAGGGGGGGGTTCAGGTTAGACATTAGGGAGAATTTCTTCACTGAAAGGGTGGTCAGGAATTGGAATGGGCTGCCCAGGGAAGTGGTGAAGTCACCGTTTCTGAAAGCCTTCAAGAAATGACTGTGTGGCACTTAGTGCTATGGTCTGGTTGGCATGGTGGTGTTTGGTCAAAGGTTGGGCTCAATGATCTTGGAGGTCTTTTCCAACCTTAATGATCCTGTGATTCTGTGATTTTGTAAACCATTAGTTTCTCCAGTGTCTATTGATAAGGAGACATAAACGCATCTTTGATGATAAGATCTCCGTAAAAGATTTAGTCTTGGGAAATGTTCAAGAAACAACTTTCTGGATAACTTTAGAGACATCCAGCAAAAGCCAATGCCTTCTCTTAAGCCACTCATCTAGATTTCAACTCAGTTGGCAAGCAAGATAGGGTCGCTCTTTACTTCATTAATTAAATCCCAAATTAACCTTTGTAATCACCTCCAACGAATGACAATGTTCATCATAAGGGTTTTTTTTAATCTAAATATTTTAGTTTGATAGAATATTTTGGTGATAAATAAAATTTTATTTATACTTTTCACCTCTTGCTGCACTTTTGTTTCTGTTAATGAGTAAAGGAAATAATACCACTTTCGAAAAACTGTGGTTTAAAATGTTTTGAAAAGGCTTTTTTTGTTGTTGCTGTTGACTGAATAGGAAAAATCCCATGGTGGTAAGATTCCAGTGTCCAAATAACTAGCTTTGGCTGTGGAAAATAGTAGCCCTGTGGCACTGGTGTTAAGGATGATATCTAATAGTAGGGACCTTATGCCTCCTTGCAACTTCCAATTTATGTCAGGTTTGGGAGCCCTATTTCTATGCTGACAGAACTACTAATTTTCTGTTTTGACCCTGATAAGGCTTATGATTACTGTCTCGTGTATGGGGTCTTCCAGGTCTCAGTCATCTTCTAGCTATAGTACAAATCATCAGCCTCTTTTTGACCGTCTGGCTCGGTGCATGCACCATGTTTGAAGTTCATTGTACCTTCAAATAGAAAAGACAAGTTTGCCAATGACAGGAAATCTTTTGTCCCTGATTATAAATCAAGGATTGCAATTAAAAAGTGATTTGCAGAAAATTGGAAAAAACCCACCCCCAAACTCCAAATCATGGTAGATGTGATTCTGTCGTGTTTATGCTATGATGACTCATGTGGATGAAACATGTGGATGCCTCCTCCCTGGAAGTGTTCAAGACTAGTTTGAATGTGGCTCTGAGGAGCCTAGTGTAGTGGAAAGTGTCCCTAGTCATGGCAGTGTGTTGGAACTAGATGATCTTTTATGTCCCTTTAAGTCCAAACTATTCAACAATTATTAAATTTTTCTTTCTGTTATTATTCAGACTGCATATAGTTGGCCCTTGTGTTCAGCAACCAGATCATCAGGAGACAACAAAAGCCAAATAATTTGCTTTTCTTTCTCTCTCTCTAATTTTTTTTTTGTACATCCCAGTTTAAAACATAATTAAACAGAAAAGCACTGGGTTTGGTCCTGTCAGGATAAGCAGAGATCTAGCAGATTTTGAAGTGAGACTTCAACTTTTGGTGAATTTCTACCTCTTTAGTCTTAGGAGAACGTGATATGGAAATTTCTCACTATTTTTACCTATAGAATTTACCCATTGAAAGCACACAATAACAGTTACCTTTGAAAGAAAAGTTGAAAAGACATCAAAGAAACAGAAGTTCCTGTAAGGTGCTCCTAAAAAATACTATCAAAGAACATTTATACCACTGGAAAAATCATGAACACATCAGCAGGTCCTGAGCAACACACAAATGGACTTCCCCAATATTATGCAACAGAAAAGAAACATGGCTTTTTTTTTTTTTTTTTTCACTTTGAACATTATGGTATTTCCAGTTGTTAAACTGAGTTCACTTCAAAATTTTTATGGAAGCATAAATGAGTAGGGTAAGAGTAAACTAAGATAAAGGACAGTAAAACATATTTAAGGTAAGAGAATATTCTGTCTCATACAAGTTTTCTTTAGCATAATCATAGAAAAACCTGACTAAAACCTAAACAAAGGACTGTAGCATCTGAGCATAGTTGCCAATGATCAGAATAAAGCTATAAACATGTAAATTGCCTTCACTT
>WEIV01012319.1:0-18151 GCA_013390005.1 Calyptomena viridis
TTGCATTCTGCTACCAGCATCTTTGCAGTTATTTTAAGATAGCCCTATCTCAGTCATCTCTGCCAGTATGAGGTCCAGAAATAAAAATTTGCTGCTACTGATGTGTAAGTGATCAATCTTTATGAAAATTGATAAAAAAGAACAGTTAAAGGCCTATGAAGTATTCTGCTAGTTTCCAAATAACAAGTACATAGATCACGCTGACAACACATTCCTCCAGAAAATTACAAAGAAAAAAAAAAACAAATTACATCTCGGTTAGCAGAGATCAGCAAATATATTTTTTATGTAACTTCTTACAAACAAAGTTCAGAAACCTCAGAAAACAAAGTGATAGTCAGAATGACCTTCCCTCAAACCAAGGAAGAGATGTTTTAGCAGTGAGGAAAACTGTTAGTATTCAGTTGTTAAACCTCTTACAGAATTTATTGCTAGCAACTCAGTACTCCCCTTCTCTGGGCAAAACTAAACAAAATGGACAACTCTCTATATTTGCCTTCCTTTTTCTGTATTTCAAAACTTTTTTACACCTATGTAACTTTCCTTCATAGCTATGCAAAAGATATTTCATTTAGTTTCCCAATTCAGATTAACTTCAAGACTGTGAAACATGTAATAGTCATTACAAACAACAGACAGATTCTATCTGTATATATACTCAGATTCTATCATGACATATTATGTCTGCCAATGCAAGTCATTGAAATTATGAAAAAAGCCAATATTACTACAAGAACAAAGTTAGCCTTACTTCTCTCCCCTCCCTCCCCAGTCAGATAATCAAATCATTTACAGGAAAGCAAGAGGGGAACATCCTTTCCTTTTGGAAAGGGCCTTCAGAACCTGTTATGAACTGTTGTCCACATTAAAATATTAAGAAGCCATGGACTTTTATGATATTGTATAAGCTTTATCATTTTAATTCTTCACAATATGAAAACCATTTCATTATGTGGATGCCTTATCTGAACAATGTTACAGGGTTGCAATTTTGTGATTGCCCTTGAGAACGAGACAAACTTGTTATTTAACCAATCTAGCAGCAAAATATCACAAAATAGATGAACGAATTATTTTCATTTCACTTGTGTTCAGCTATTCGGTAAGAGATTTTAATTTAAGTATTCTTCGAATTTAACTAGCTTTTTAAATTAGGAGAAGATATGGAGTAAGAATGTAGAAGTAAATAGCTGTTTCTCTTAGTTTTAGCAAGTGAAGTAATTCTTGAATGCTATTAAAAATGGCGAGTCCTCTCAATTGTTCCTTGCATACTGAAAAATTCCAGTGAGTTGATTGTTTGTGTTTCAAGTTGATAAACATTAGGTCAAGTATGTCATAAAATGTTCTTTTTCTATTATTCTTTACCCTTCAATATATATTAGTACCCCAACAATACCAACTGACAATACTGATGGAAACTTTATGAAACGTTTCAGGGAAGTAATTCAATAAAGGCACCTGAAATATGAGCTCCCTAGTATTCTTTAGTATATTTTGGTTGTTTTAATGGGCGATGAACATCTTTTCCACAAATTAGACTTTCAGAAAGGTGAAACTTATCAATCCCTTGCCAAGTAACCTTTACTGTACTAGGGACATCCTACTAAAAAAAAAAAAAAAGAAAAGCAGAACTGTAAGAAGGTATTTCAGAAAAATAATTTTAAAAGGCAAAAATAGTAGATAATCCTGGCTAATATACTAGCTAACATTACTATACTGCCACTTGTTTAGTAGTCATAACTCATCAACAAGTATTTTGTCCCATTGCCATGATTCATTGCAATGTTAAAAAGGCTTCTGATTCTCTGTGCTTGTGTTACACTTTCAATAATTTCTTCTCAAGCAGACATTAGATAAGCAGCTAATTAGATTTAAACTATTAATTTCTTTCATTCACATAGATAAACATATATATAGAGATACATTAGCATATGACAAAATACTAATTAATGGAACTACAAAGCAATTTTTTTTTTGGTACATAAATAATTGCAGCAATATAACCATCAAAAGATCTGAAAAACTTAAACAAACATGTAAGGACACATATTGTAAATTGTGTAAATTCTGTTCTGACAAAAGAAACGTAATAGTAAGTTGTTTATACTCAGCAGTGTAAACTACCACCAATCAGGTTGACCACTGATGTGATGCATGTTTTATCTTGGACTGAATCCCAGTGCAGTTGCTGAGAACATACCCTCTACATGTTCACTATCACTATAACAGTTCTATTTTATTTAAACTCCTAATCATATAGAAAGAACCATTGGTTTTTGACTTTTTTTTTGTTTGGTTGGGTTTTTTTAATTATGTCTCTATTTAGGTATAAAAAAAATAACGCTTAAATACTGTCTTCAGTTCCAGGACAATGAAAAGCATGCTGGGAAACAGGTTTTTTAGTATTATACAACTAGTTCTGTTAAAATGAGAGATTTTAATAGAAAATTCCTTCCTTCTGACATTTACAGCTTATAATTGTAAATACTACTTGTTTGCTTTAACCTGAATCTTATCAGAGACATTACAATTTTCAATTAAAATTAAGAGAAGAAATTCTAGAAGCCAAAACATGAAAAAAAGTTGCAAAGCCAAAGAGCAAATATTGACAATGTAGCAGAAAAGATCAGTATACAAATGAGACAGGGTCCAATTTTTTCCCGACTTACAGCTAGAATTATAAATAATTGCTCCTAAAACAAGACAAATAGACATTCACAGTTGTATCTTTTTGATGGGTAACAACAGTTTGAAGCATGCTGTCAAAATCAGATTGACCCAAATAATATGTTTTCCTATTAACAAGTTGGCTAAAGAAGAGAAGACAGCCATGGAAACTCTTCCGACCACCCACTCCTCTACCTCTACTCTTCTTCCAACGTCACATTGAAATAAAAGCATAAAAAATAGATCCATTAGAGAACACCCTAACAAACTGAAATATGGATAATTTTGCTATCTCCTACAATGTTTAAAACATGTTTTCACTCATAAGAAGAGGACAATTACAAAAAAGGTAAAGAAAGATCAAACACCTGAGCTGTTTCCACTAAAAAAAATAAAAAATAGTTCAGAATAAATTACAAATCCAAATCACTTCAATTATTATTGCACCCTCAGATTAATTTGCTGATGAAAATCTCCTATGTTTTTTTTTCTTCTATAGTTTACAACCTTCTCAGTTTAGGAACAGGTTTGGGTATAAAACTCTCTTCCCACTACCTGCAATTTTGTCTTCTCATCTTGCTTTGGCCCTCCACCTCTTAGTGAGGAAGCCCAAATGAAGTGGAGTTTGGGGGTTTTTTCCTTGTTGCTGGGTTTTAGTTAGCTTTTTTTTTATAATACTAAGGTGGCTTTGTGTTCTATTTATACAACTCACACATGCATCCTTCTACAGCAAAAACATCCCAAACTGATGAATATCTGCCATCTCTGACTCAGACATTCTAATTTATTCTCAGCTATAGCAATAACCACTTTTATTGTAATGAACATTCCTGACCCCGAGCTATTAAAAACAGCATCAATTAATAACAACTTATTATTTTAGAAAAAATGTAAGCATGATGCAGGAACAGTAAATTCTTCTATACATTACAGCGGTAGCTGTTCTGATTGCTCACTTGCATGTCATTTGCTTTCAGTTGCTGTGACTCGAAGTCTCTGTGCTCCTATGTTCTTGCACTAAGTCTTGCAAAATCCAGTCTACTGGACAACCATAAACTATAAATATTGAATTCAAAAGCATCATGAAAATTGAACATGAAATTCCCGCAGGTAATGATAATGACGCTGCTTTAAAATTATAGTACATTAAAACTTCAGAAAGTTGTATAATAAAATTGCTAAATGATTAATTCAATATACTAATCATTGCAAGGATGATCACAGAGGCAAGGTACTAGCAGGTGTAGAATATGTAAGCACAGTCTGAGTGATATAGCCAGATGTGAAGAAAATTTAAGTGAATCCTGACATATCCCAAATAAAGAACAGTATGAACTGCTAAAATTTAAATGTAGGTTTATCTTTCTGCCTTTGTTTTCTTGCAATAAGGTCAAACAAGAAATATGAAACTATGTTTTGCAGAGGACCATTTACTCCATTACACATTACATGTTTTACTTTTTATCAGCACTACTGCCTGTAGCTTATTCCTTTGTTTATCACCACTGTAGCTGTATCTTAAATTTCCATGTTAAATATTTTCCCTATTTATATGCTCCAAAGGATCAGCTTCATGTGTTCAAGAAACACTTGGATGACACTCTCAGGCACACAGTTGACTCTTGGAGATGTTCCTGTGCAGGCCTAGGGGTTGGACTTGGACATGATGATCCTTATGAGTCCAAGTCCAACTCAGCACATTCTATGATTCTGTGATTTTTCAGAGTGGATCTCCATATTTGTTCAACTTCCTCTTTATTATGTGCAAGTTCTGATCTAAGCCTAAAGCACAAAGGCAATCAATGCTGAAGAATGACTACAAATGGCTTCTTTATTCCACTCCTCACTGAATAGAAAGTTTCCATTATCTCCTTCAACATCTTCACTTTATCAATTTGACAGGGGCATGCAGTTCTACACTCCACTGCCCTCATTCTAGAACTGTGAGGGCAAAAAAAAAGATTTTCTACCCTTTTCTAATAAAAAAAAAAGATAAATTATCAAGTCTAGTGCAAACTATTTGTCTTCCCTCAAGTGTCAGCTTCCTTTTAATTGCTCTATGCTTTATCGAAATGCGTATTAGAATATCCAGTGCCAGTCAAAACATAGATGCATATAATACAAAAGCTTATTTGAACAAGCAGAAAAAGGAAACCATTACAGCACAATAAATTCTAAACTAATTAAGTCAGTATGTAAGGCACCTGTGATAAACTTAACACTATAATATCCTAATGTTTTCTGACAGATCACTATACCTGCAAAATATTTCTCTTACAGAGAAGCATTATTTAAGATGCATTGTTCTAAGATAATTGGAGAAAAATGGCAAATAGAAAAACGTTCATTCAACTAAAGCTTTTATCAAGCCTGAGACACAGGATGAAACACTGCCAACTCTAAAAGCAAAGTACACCAAACATGCAGGGAAGCCCTTGAATCGAGAACAGTACAAAACTGGGAGTCCCCTGCCTCCATCCCCCAGTGATTCTGGCAAAAATGAGTCACTCCTGTAGTGTTGTTTGGTCCTTGCTAAAATTACTTCTGATTTACATAACAAGGATTCTATGTCTGCAGAGATGTAAAATCGTCTTTTTTACTTGTTTCCTCTTTACTGTCCCATTACATTTCTGTCCTTCAGGTTTTAATGGAGACCAAGTTTCCCAAATCAAAGTAGGTGTAAATTGAAAAATTGTATTTCTTTACATTCTTTAATATGAAGAAATCTCAATATTAAGAAAATATTACGAAAATATTGAGAAAATACCTCGATATTAAGAAAACTTCTGGAAAATTCCCAGAAGAGGATGGGATGTGACTCTAATCACCCTTCAGGTCTCACTGGGCAGCATAAAAAGGAGGATGAAGGTGAGGGCTTGACCTAACACTACTGAAAGGGAGAACTGGAAATCTTTCATACCATTCACCTCTCGTTGACCATCACATTCCCCCAATTCACCACATCCCATGTTTTTGCCTTTCCTTTCTTCCCACATCAGGCATTGCCAGTCCCAAACTCACAACAGCTGTAATGGGATATGGCACTGTGGAAAAAACACTGCAACAACAGCCACCAACAGTTAACAATGCCAGAGCTTCTCCCTCCTTCATTTTTGCAAATGAGAAGCTGCTGCGGTAATTACTCCAGGTTGGACTTTGGGGAGAAAAAGGAATATGGCATAAAATACCGCCAGACAGTGGCAATTTACTCCCAGGATTAGCACTGCAGTTATCCCAAAACTGCAGTGACAATCAAAACTATTAATGGTAATAAAACATACTTTCAGAATTATGATACTACAGTGTTATTACTGTATTACCCGGTGCTTTCTTAAATGGTCGATAAAACAGACCTCTTTATATTAAATTGTCCCCCTCTAAATGTGAATTAAATTTATATCAGCTTCTGTTATCTCATCATAAAGCTAAAAGATGTAGCATGAGCCACTTCCTCTTGCTGTATGTTCTAACAAACCACTCTACAAGTACTCATTTTCAGACAGAAAATAAGAGTTTAAAAACTCAATTTTTCCAGTATTCTTCAGAAATTTTCTACAGAAATCCAACTGAAAGTTTGCCTGGTCATGTTACAGAACTCAAAGAACCCAGGCCTTAGGTATCATAAGAGCTTTATTTTCTTAAGCAGAAGATTAGTTTGGAACTTTGGTTATATAAACTGAAACACTTATCTATTAATATTTACAACTTTAAATACTTAATCAACTCATTAGACAACAGATTCTTCAAAGCAACCACTTTCATAGTTTGTTTGCTACTGTGTTTACCTTTAACGCAGACTCGGATGAAGTGAAGGCATTCATTAACAAAGTAACTCCAAAAACCACTATCCTGCTTCCTGATTTATCTATGCTGCACACTCAGTTTATCTACTTACCAGTAGTGCTTAATTCTCTTATGTGTTCAACGCATAATGGTTACTTATAGCACACTGTCATAGTTACAGGGGCTGTGACCGGTTTATCACTATGAGGGTATAACCAAAAACTCTGTATTCTCCACCCTCTATGTCATTCCTGACCTAAGTCATTGGTAACAGCTGCCCAGAGCACACCTCAGACCTCAGGCTACAATAGATAAGAAAGGAGATCCAGGGAGACATTAACACCTCCACACCCAGCTGGAGGGTCCTCCCTGCTCATGGGCCCAGCTGCACTGACACAATACGCACTTACAACGGCTCACATCATTAAAGGATCCAAAATATCCCAGGACTCACAGAGATAAAACAACCATTGTGAACTCCCTGCCCTGGGGGAGGTACTAGGGATATTTAATCCTAGAAGTTTGAGACTGGTAACAATCTCACTGGACTGTGGCTACCACTCTTGAGGAGACTGCTACCATTTCTTCAACAGACCATCATCCCAAGTACCAGTTTTTTCCTTTCCTTCCGCTCTGCACCCAAGGGCACCACACAGTGCTGGGACAGGGGCTCACGAGCACCATGCTTTTCCTGTCCCAGGGGGGCTACGTTGTACTTTGTTCTTGTGGGTCAAAGCAGTTTCGTTATATTGTGTCACTGTATGTATTGTGATCTTTTTAGTAAAATTGTAGCTCTGACTTGTGGTCTCTCCAAATTGGGTTCATTTCTCCTGCCAGTTTATTCCTAAAACAGAACATATATATAAGCCATACTTATAAAAACAATAACTGGACTGAAAAACCTCAGAGAATATGAAAGAAGAAACACAAGAAAATGTGTTCATGTCTGACAGAATAAGATATTTCTCATAATTTTATTAGGAGGAAGATTAAGTTCATTTTTGCTATCATTGTTTTCAATCAAAGTGTTCAGTACACCTATCTCTGTTCTATATTTGCCATATCAAACAGGACTTATTTGATAGAGTCACATCCTCAAAAACTAACAGGATTTAAATTGCTTTTAATTAAAAATTATGGTAACTGAGCTTCAAAATAAAAATAAAATTGTTTGCATAATATAACAAAAAGATTCACAATAAAACTTTTTCTCCATGGGAAATTATCCAACAGGGCTTGTGCTTTCAATCATTCCATTCTGTTTTTATCCCTGGGCTTCACTTCTGAAGCACCATAAGCAAATACCAGGTTACAATGAAAAAAGTTGTTTCAGTGCCCCAGTGCGCAGATCACATTCTCTTATTGAGCAACCTGCCCTTTCCTACCTGTCCTTCCTCCCTCCCATCTTCAAATAAGAAGTACAGCTTGATCTTTTCCTTGATCTTTCTGTAAAAAGCGATCTATAATATTGACCTCTAAGAAGCTGCTAGCAATTAGATTTCCCGAGGGGTTACCAGAGTGAAGCCAACGTCAGATGATTCAGGAATTGCAAGTATTCCAAGGACTTCTCTGAGTAAAACTTCACCTGGTACAGAAATGCATTATCTAAGCAGAAGAGTGAGGGCTAGTCTCCAAATTCCCCTACAGCTCAGGCTACTGCTCTCTGTGTTGCCAACCTATTGTGGAACAGCCCTCACATCCTGCAGGCACTGCCTCTCAGCCACAGTTTCTAGTGCTCATGAAAGCTTTGTATATCTCAAGTATCAAACATCTCCTACAGGCACATAATGATTGGAGGTTTTCCTTGGTTTTCCTTGATGAAAATGTAGACTGCTCAAAGAAGGACAAAACAAGCAGGTAAAGTCCAGCATACTATATGTATGAAGAAATAATCTTCATGACTCAATAAAACCATTATTTTTCTTTAATCAAGTGGCTAAGAGCACTCTAAGTTTTACTGAAAACTCGTAATTATACCCTGATGATCTTTTCCTTATGAATATATACTTATATACATATACTTATAATATAGTACACCTTAGGAGCTTAAAATATCATTCAGTAGCCGAAGATAAATATTTCTTGAGAAATTTGTCACTTGAAAATTAATTTCCCTACATACCCAAGCTTTGCTATTCTTTAAAAAGTTACTCCATAAGAACAATATAATTTGGTTTGTTTTCCCATTCCAGGAGGACAAGCCAGTCTTGAAGCCCAATCAGTTTTCAGAGGAATCCTTTTGCTGATTCTCAGACATTTTATGAGGCATTTTCCCAAACAATTTTATCTCCCAAACACTATTATAAAGCCTATTCAGGAAACAGAGTTAGAAGACCTCAGGCTATCCCAACATCCCCTTTTGTTTTTGATAGGCTGAACCATAGGCCACTGAGGTAGTATGGCCATGATACTAAGAACTCCCCAAGCACCTACAATTAATAAATCTATAAATATTATATCATTTGTCTTTGAACTAAGTTTCTTTCAGATGATTAGCAAGAAATTGTGCCGCCCTCACCACACAAGTCCTTCCATGGGCACAGCAAATAATGAAACAACTTTTAAAATATAATAGCACCAATTCACCCAAAATTAAATGTATTCTGAAGTCCCTAAGATGTCTCTGCACCATATATTTGTATATGAAATTGTAAGCAACTGCAGCTCTCACTATGTGCTAAACAATCTCCCTGGGTGTAGCACATCAAAGTGCCTGGAGAAGGAAGTCAGCCAGTAATTGTTTTCTCAGCTTTTTAACCAACTGACAAGTTCCTTCATGCAGTGGACAGCAATTCTTTAATGCAATGGAGTGGAAGTACAACTGTTGATTTTTTCAATGTTTAAGTTACAAAAATTTAGAACTTTCTCTTTTTTTTTTCATTCAATCTTCCGAATACAGTATTTGCAAAACCATCCAACTTCCTTCTCTTTCTCCTTTACAAGAAACCAAACAACCCAAAACATAAAACCTCAAACAATAGATGAGCTGTTTCAGTAGCTGCTAGTTTAAGTGTAGAACACTAAATTAGGACTACAAAAGAAGCGACTAAAAAGGCATCCTTAAATATTTGGGGTTTTATAATTTACTATGTATACGTACACACCACATAGATGTGTTCAAAAGTAAAAAACAAAAGCAAAAAATTCACACCTGAAGGTTTTTCTATCAGTGATGGATAGGCTAAATTTGAGGACTGCTGAATAAAGAATATCAGTTTCCCTCACATTTCCAAATCTAGAGGAATTCCTAAGTAAGAAAATACCAGAAAGTTGTTTGAGATTTTTCTATTGAGAGCAGGTAGTACATTCAGAACAGAATATAGGAGCATGCAAATGTATAGAAAACATTTATACAAAAATTAATCACATCTTGATTACACAAAGAATATTCAATTTCTTACAACCAGTTGAGTATTATTAGAAAAGCATCACGATTAAAAAAAACAACAAACAACGACAAAACATCTCAAACTGCTGAAAAACCACTTGACTTTACCAACTACTGTATGATGCATTAGGGACTATTTACTGAATATCTAATCCAAAACAGATTATTGCACCCTAAAAGAATAATCTGCTTAAAGAATTCACTATAGCATGGAAAGCACTAGCTCCCCTTTGACTTTTTCATTTGTGGAGTACATCTTCATTTAAAAGAAAACGAAGGTAAGAGAAAAGTATCATTTCTCTCTGGGATGTTTAATTGTAACAAAAAAGCATAATAGCAAAAATCCACAATCTAAGTGTGCAAAAAATTTGGCCCTAAGTAGCAAGTCAAGGGAAGAAAGAGTAGGATGTTTTGCACATTCAATTTGGCATTTTGTGCTAGCTTTAAATGAAATTTAAAAAATTACTCCATGCTGGCATTGATGAGAACAGAAGTAAAATTAGGAATAAATAGGACCCTTCTTGCCATTCAGTCAGCTTTTGGGATTTGAGGAACAATTGTTTTGTCTTTGGCGCTTCTGTGCTAGTCCAGATCAAACAAACCAGAGAGGGACACGGAGGTTTTCAAAGCACTTGAAGCTTCTATTGATTTCTGCTGCTTTCTGAAACTGATCTGGAGTTTAACACCAGCATTTTTGCCCTTTCTTGATTTATGTCTTTTCTTGTTTTTTTCCCCTTCATCTTTTCATTCCTTGACTACCTTTCTGAAAAGGGTTTTGATTTAGCTAGTCAACACTTTCTATTGCAACACTGCCGTGAGTCAATGAACAAAAAAGCCCAGCAAAATCGATGAGTAAGGGCATAGAAAGATGAATTCTGGCACAGCTAGCTGGAATTACTGAAAACCTACTACACCAGATGCTCATGACTGACTGGTCATTTCAGCACAAAGTTACCTGGATCTGCTAAGAGCCGTACTTTGATTTGAAGAACAAAATTCAGACAATGCTAATTAATTAAATACATTTACTGCTAGAGAAATACTTTGTCTGTATCCTAAAATGAATTGATCTTGGCAACTGTGTGTCTTGGCTTTTAGTGAATAGCAAAAATCATGTGTCAAGCTTTTGCTACTTCAGCACATCTGCCAACAGGTCAGTGCATAGAAGGAGTGTCTTTCAGTCCTACTTTTTATGAATGTCTTATTCTACCTTCAAGGAAACAAAATCATTCATAATAGTACCAGTAGTTTTTAGCTCATTTTAACTAACTTTTTCCATTCAAAAGACCTTCAGGCAAGACTGTTCTTACACAAAAGAACAGTCAAACAAAAAAAATTACCACCTCTACATCAAAAATGTAATGAGAAACTTTTCAAGACAGACTAGACTTGTCAAGTGTCTAATATTTTTGTTGCAGCTTGAATAATTTTTTTAAAAATTAAAAGGTATGATGATGATTGCCACTGGACCAAACAAGATCACTTTTAATTTTTTAATTATTTAGTGCTAGCACAGTTAACATTTTAGCGCTACTTAATACATGAAATAAGTGTAGTATTTTACAGCATTTTTCTGTACTGTGATTCGCTTCTATCTTCAAAAAATGAGAGAATTGCTTATCACAAGATCAAAGTCGCAATTATTTTTTCTTCCTGTCCACTGACACTACATAGCAGTCAAGAAAAATAAAGCTCACATGTATAGAAAAAGAGACAGGAAAATTAAAATTTGCTGTGGGAACAATGGCAAATAAATACTGAAAAGAGCATTGTTACAAAACATAAAAGAGGACGAAGTGAAAAAAAGGAACCTAGAAAGTTAGAAAAGAATATGTCAGAATTTGTACAGAGGAAAGACAGGAAAAGCAGAAAGTATGTTCATTCAAAAATCACTTTTCTATTAAAAGGTCCTATTGATAGACTTTGGGCACTGAATTAAGTAGATGCAGCATGTCACAAGAAAGTATAACTGCATTATATAAATTTATAACACTGCATCAAATGCAGTCACATAATTTTAACGAAAAAAATTAAATACTGGATGTCTTAATGAAGAGCAAGGAAATATCCTACTATAATTTGCCTTACATGGAGCAATAATTCACTTCCAAAAGAACCCCTCCAACCAATAAGAATTGTAAGTATTTGAAGTGCAATAATACAAAATAATTATAAATCAGATCTCCATGAAGTCACTTAGTTTTTTGCCAATCCCTCTCAAAAACATCAGAAGTTGCTTATGCTGAATCCAGTTCAGTAAATGTATCCAATGGTATGTCAGTGCTTTTACTGAACCACACTGAGTTCAAGATAATTTTCCTGAATATATTCACAATAAGGGGTAACATTTTATTAATAAATCATACATAATATTATCAAAAAGGGCACTGCTTTTTATTCTGTTTAATGGACTATATTACAGAGACCACATTCATGTCTGAAACCTGTTATTACTTCCCTAAAATAGCGGTAAGTGAAACGATCCAAATCATCCAGCTTGCTTAATAGGGACAAAAAAGAGTCAGTCAAGACACTCTGCACATAAAATTTAAAAAAAAAAAAAAAAAAGGCAAAAAGCACCAACAAATCCAAGCAGACCTATATCACAGAAAAACCCCTGAACCTTAAAGAAGTCTGTTACACATAAGTAAAAAGTGTAAATCTCTCTTTTTCCTTTTTAGTTTTTAAATATTGTATAGTCATTTTCACTTTTCTCCTTTCCTGGAAGCTCTATAGACCTGAACAGCAACTTGCATAACACAAATATATCATTTATTTGACAATAAATTAAAGCTCGTATCATTTTGTTTTACAAACATGCTTACTAGGTAGACTTTAACTAGCTACTTAGAATAAGACACTAACTGTCTGTTAGAAGAGATTATGCATAGGAAATCAGGGAACTGGATGACACAAAATTAGGCTGGTTGTAGTTTTCTGCTTTTAGCTCCTGGTTGCAAGCCTGCAAAAACGTAACCAAATGCAAACGTTATGGAAAAAATCTAAAATATTTTTATAGTAAAAATATAGTAAGACTATTTAAGAACCGTTCTAATGCTAAAAAGCTAAGAGATGTACAAAAATGCACATAATGTATCTATAGTATAGTAGGATAGGAAGATAAAACTCCATGTAGAATTTAACTAGAGCTGTTGGAATAGGCGACTTGAAACATTCATGAATGTTTTTCATGAAATTTCATGAAATGAATGTTTTTCAGAAAAAAATACCACACTCCAAGAACAAAAAGTACACTTTATCAAAGTTTGATAACTTCTATTGCTGTTCACATTGTTTGGAAAATATAGCAGTTTGAAAAATACTTCTTTAATTCAAACTATATTGGGCCAATCTCTGGCCAAAAGCAGAGACAACACTACCCCACACTGGCATGAACAGCACACTGCTTATGATCTTCATCTTGCTTTTAGAAGAACCAAGATTTGGCTCCTCTTCTGAGTGACACAGGAAAGCACTGGAATCTGAGATCTCCACACACACAGAAGTTGACTGGAACTGCTGACTATTCCCTGAAAAAACTCTTTGTTTCCTGGCACTTCCTAAAAAAAAAAATGTTTGTCTCAAAGTTTCAAACACAGTGAAAATAAGTAAGCTACTAAACAACTTATCTGATCCATCTCCAATATGTCCTCACAGGTTTTTAACTATACAAAGAGGAGATTGACATAGAAAATTCTGGACAGAAATAACCAAAATAAGTCTTCTCTCATTCCTTTTTGAGATTTGTGCTTCCTTCCTTAAAAAACAAAAAAGAACAAACAAACCAACCAAAACAAACCCTAAATATTCTATATAAAGTAAGGCACAGATGGCAATTGCCAAAGGCACAAAATGGGTTTTACTAGATGAAAGCTATGACACAGCAGAACAGAAAGAGCCTGGAGTGAGGAATGTGAGACTCTCAAAAGCTCACTCACAAAAGTCCCCAACTGTGAATGGACACCTAACTACCACAGTTCTAAGAATCAACCAATTTGGCTTTGTACTTGTCTTCACTGAAAAAAATGTATCATGGATAAGAGCATCCGGGTAGCCAGAGAGTCCCATTAATCAGTAGTTTTCATTCTATCCTGATTCCTGTACAGTACAAACTGGACTGGAGTTTGTCTGCAAGAACAAGCAGCAACTTCACTTCAAGATATTCTGTGGCAGCTTAATTGTTAAGCTGCCTTTCCTGAGCTAACCTGGAAAGGAAGTTATACACCTTCCAGAAGACAGAGGTTATCTTCTGAATCAAAACCCTCCAAATATTTTTACTTATTTTATTTCTTTAATATCAAATCAACACTCTTCATATCAGCACACTGTTTTAGCTCCCAGTGAATACCACCTCAGTGAGCTTATATTCCCTCTCTGGTTTCATTTACCATCTTACTCCTGCACGGCACTGCATCTTTAAAACTGAATGAAGGATAATATATTTTATTTATATTGGAACTCACATAGCTTATTTTCTGTGCTGTAAGTAATAAAACAAAAACATAACAAGATGCTCAATTAAGTTGCAGATCATAGACAAAGTACATCATGCCCCTTAGCAACACTTTCCATTTACTGCATAGAAATATGCTGCAGACATGACAAATCTTGGTGAAGTTTCCCTTCATAATTACTCTGCTTAATGCAGGCTGTCATTACATGGTAGCTTTGATATGGAAAAATATTTAGTGTCATATACCTATGCACAAAGCTGCTAGCTAAACATGAACTTTTTCAAAAGAACTATCATAAACACCATGATGTATTTTCTTCTTTAAACAAACTCTCCATGCTCTTCACCCCAGCCTGGCCCACCCAGCCAGCAAGCTGCAACTCATCTCACATTGCTGGCCAGATTCAATCTTGGAGGGTAGTGGAAGGTAAAGACCACTCTGGAGCATGCCAGCTTGTATTCCCAGCCCATCAGGTATGCAAAGCTACCTCGCTCTGTTTTACACAGGGCAGCTCATCCCTTGGCTAAAGTTTCTTATTTTGCACCTCCTCTGCACTTTTACCCTCAGCCCTGTCATGTCCGGCCCCAATATCCAGTCCTGATCCTAACCCACTTGCTGATGGCGTTCTAGTCTTGACTGCTTCCATTCCTTATGTTGCTGTTGTGGCATTCCCAGCTTCCCAGGTCTGAGCCACGTCTGGCAGCCAGTGAGTTCACATGCATTTTCAGTTGCAACTGCCTCCTCCTCTTCAGTTTGACTAAACACTTCTTCCTAATTTTTTGTTCACACCTATCTGCCATACTCAGCTGTTCTACTCTGTCTCCCAATCCTCCCTGGGCTGCCCTGAAGTCACCTACTTAAACAGAAGGTAACATGCACAAGAAATCCAAATATAGTATTTGTCACATAAATAAGATACACTACACAAACAGATAGTCTCAATGAAGCTTAACTTGCCACTTTTGTAAAGGCTAATTTGTCACCTTTCAACAGAAAGCTGCAAGACCATCTGCAAGTTGAGGTGTGTTAGTCTACACTGACAATTACCAATGATACTACATTCTATCTACTGTATACAGAAAAATTATCAAGGTAATAAAAAATTCAAAGAAGAAAACCACACTTCATGCACAAATCAGCAACTGACAGGAATAAAATCTGATTATAAACACATTACACAGACCTTATTCTGCATATGCATATTTTGGCAAAAAAAGCATTTAAATGCTACAAAAGAACAACTTTTCTTTAGGGATAGCAAAGCATGACTGGTATCAAGAACTCTCTCACAAAATGTATAAAACAGACAAACTGATCTTAGTTTCAGAGGCCTTGTAGATACTATTGAATAAATAATTTCATCTATAATTGACAAGATCTCAAAAATGCTCCATAAGTAGTACTTGCATATATAAAAATTTAAATCTATCAAGTCTCAAAGTGTTAGACTTATAACACTTTGAGACTTCTTTTATTGTTTCACTTGGCAGAACAATGCAGACATTCTAAAGGATTTGTTTGCCTTATGAATAAAAGGGTAACATAGCAGCCTTTGTTTTAAATGAAGAATGCTTTTTTGTCTGAAAGGGAAAAAAAAAAAAACAGAAAAATAAACACACTCCAAAAAAACCCACCCAAAACACACCTCCAAACAAAACAATCAACCAGAAAAACCCAGCTCCAAGAGGAAAAGAAAAAGTACAAGATTGTTGGGACACTATCTCCTTAGTTTATTTTGCCTTCAATCAGAATAAAACAAGGCACAGTCATAGTGCTCAAAAGCCTATTAAATTCACACTTCATCTCTAACTGGGGCAAATAATGAAGTATTAAAGATACCTGCAGATGAAAGAAAATCCTTTATCAACATAGTCCTGACTGCTCCAATTGCTGAGGTACTTCAGAAGTTGTGCAGTTAGGCTGCACCTCGATTTTGTAGCTGCAGGAGAGTCAGCATGAATGCAATGCCTCTGGTTTTTGATAGGAAGTGCTTGATTTTCTGTCAATTGAATTTTAAATCTGTTCATCAAAAAGACTTGGCAAGATGCTCCTGTACTCAGCTGTTATTTTCAGATTTAGGAATTTTATCATTCAATTAACATCACAAGACAACCTGAAGGGGCTGGGGGAAAAAGGAGTGGAGGAACAGCAGGATGGAAGGATGGATGTGCTCTGGTTTATAAGACCAAAGATCTAAGCAGTCTTAACCACAAACTAATGAAAAGGTCATATCAAGTTTTACGGGAAACAAATATTAATAGCAATCTGGCTCCAAAAACGGGAGTTAAAAGTTGTCTGTTGTTGTTTTTTTTTAACAGTGCAATAAAACGTCACCAATATTTACAAAAGCAAGTGTTTTCCACTACTGCTGTAGTTAGTAACATAAGCCAGTAGGCTTATGAAGACAGATATGAAGAATGATTTTAGTATGTAAACAAGGATGATGTAATTAATCAAGATGTCAGAAGATGTCATTCCTGTAGAAGCTTTAAGGCAGATATTATTTTAAAATGTAACTCATCTTATGCACAGAATTCTCTATTTAGATGACACTATGTCCATCCACACTTACCAATTACCCAATCAAGTACCATGAAAATGGCATTTACATTTTCCAACTGATCTGTTCCTAACGCTGTTTATTAATATATCTAAGTTAAAGTTCCACTGCATTTTGCTTTGCTTTTCAATTTCATTAAATGCAATTCAGATTATTTCTGTAGAACTTATAAAATTAATATAGTCTATTCTACATTCAAGAGATGTAAGTCACCAAGATTTGGGTCTATTCTTATACTATCAGAGGCTTCTCCAATACCTAATTAATGCTGACATAAAAATCCCAGGTTTTTGGAAATACTGCTTTTATTTTAGCAATTACTGACAGAGTAAGGAATTTTTTCAGTCCATATTAATATTCTTTTTCCCATACTACCTTATTCAAACCTACACTTCTAGACAGATCCAACCTAGCATACAAATCCATGGACTCAATATTTCCTCTTAAAAACATGCTTTAAAGTTTATTTACAAGATACATGCAACTGTGTATAGTTCCCAATAACAGAATTGATACAGAGAGAAGACAAACTACAGTTCAGTTACTTCATTTGGTAGATTTAGATATCCAGGTAGTTGGAAATTAATAGGAATACCTTTGAAATCTACAAACAAGAATCAATTTTTGTTCTATCAACAGTCTGTAGATTATAGCTATTGAGGAATCATTGAATGAAACCAACACAACACTGAATACTTTCTTTTGGGGTGAATTACTGACCCTTGAAAGCAAGTTTTCAATTCACTTCTGTGAGGCTTATTGCTTGATTCTTTGTATTTCAATTAAAGTCAATAGTCTGAGATTTGATAGCACGAGTTAGGAAAAGCAAGGTTTTCAAATTAGAGGAAAACACAGCTCGTTGTTCTCACAAGACATCTGAACTTCAAGGGTGTTTTATTAGTTCTTGAAATGTTAACTTACTATGTAAGAATATCAAATCAGACATACCTGAAAACATAAAAAAAAAAAATCCTTTCTTGCACTTTTTTTAAGGGCTGTTCTTAAGCACTTAAGTATAACAATAACAGCAAAGAGACACAGTTGTGACAAAAAATGGGAGAGACAAAATAAGAAAGCCATACAAAAAAAATTACTACCTGGCATCCTGAATTAGCCCCATTCCCTACATTTTCAATATAAACTTTCTGCCCTGAGGCTTCGAATGCATAACTATTAAGTGAGTTTTCCTATACTCTTCTTTGCTCTACTCACATATTCTTCTATATACAAGCTGAGCATCACATGGTACTATTCAGCATTTTTACACAAATTTCTTTTAAGTTTTTTAGGTTTTTAAAA
>WEIV01012322.1:16537-73511 GCA_013390005.1 Calyptomena viridis
AAAGGGATGAAAGACCAAAGCAGGAGAAAATTTCCCTCAATTTTATGTTCCAGAAAAGCAAAATCTGGCATACCCAGATCTTTTCATTGGTTCTCAGTGCTCAAACGGGGTGTAAAGATCAGCCATTGATGCTAGTCAGTTTTCTATATTTATTTAAGAAATCTTTCTCTTAGACTTCTCCTTTGCCAATTTTTTTCCTACATATTCTCTCATACTCTGGATTGAACTCTGTTAATGAGTCCAAAATTTGCAGATTTTGTCTTCTAATTTCTGTTGTTTAGAATCTGTCATTTAGTTTCTATCTTGTTCACCTTTTGTGAGCAACCTTGTAAATCCTCTCTTAACTCACTTATGTAATTGTTCCAATAAAAATATCAACAAAATGACATTAAGAGGCCCTACATTCATGTCTTATGCCGGTCTCAAAACAATTTAGTTAGCAGTTTAAGTTGAAAAGTAATACTTTTTTCTTTGTTGTTGCCCTAAAAATTTGTCCTTGACATCTGAAAGTCAAACTGTTCTTTCTCCATACATTTGAACAACTATAAAAATTCAGGTATGGAAATCTGGGCTCCAATTCAGCAAAGCACAACCATTTTCTTAACAGCGGGGTTGATTCAGCTCACTTTTCTATGTAAGAGCTGTGCAAGGCCAGCCAGAGCCAAGGAAGTAAGAAAATTATTTTCATAAGGTGAGCACAACCAAAGGAAAACTTAGTCATTTCATTCTTATGGGTATTTGTGTTCCCACTTTCCATTTGGTCAAGGATCCTCTGTCTTGCGCAGGTGCACATTCCAAAGGGAGTTTGGAGCTGCCATTATGGACTGAGCTGGGTATTGCTGACAGGATCATGCTCACACAGAGACATTGTTCAGTTACACAGGTGCACCAAAGGAGCCAATACTTTGTTGCTCAGTCATATTCCAAGTATCTTTACTCACAGTGAGTAATTCTTTTGAAGTCAGTGTGTCTACGCAAGTGAGTAATGGCCTCAGGATCTGGCCCTTCAACAGCGTATGACGTGTTATGTTTCAAATGCTCCTGCACTGTTGTTTTCAATACTTCATTGCAATTCACTTACTGGAATTATCTTCTGAATAGCTTCTTTCCATGGATTCCATTATATATATTCTTTTATTTATTACATTTTCACTTTGATCTGCATGCCAATCAAGATAAACTCAATAAAGATAGAATTTTAATGAACACAAGGAACTATGTGTAGCTGCAACAGCCAGTTTTACTAGTTTTATGGGTGTGTGCATTTATTTTTACTTGTGTAATATCCAGCTTGTAAGGTTGCAGTGTGTGAAACACTTCATATTCATTTGGTTGTAAAAAATGAGATATCTCTATAATTTTCATGACTCCTTAAATACCTCATTTTATCTGTTTGAAAATTTTTTCTTCAATTATACAAAATTAAAGAAGACTGTTAGGAAAAAGAAATAGAATCATGACAAAGATTAATATTTTTCAGAGAAGACACCTAGTAGTCTTTCAGAACAGGGACTGTTAACAGTGAAATGTCTACCACTGGGCTCCACATAGGTTATAGATGCATGTTTCGAAGACCAGGATCAAAGAAACTCAAACCTGTTAGAACCCTTTCCCTGGAGTAGAAAGGGTTGGAAAAAAACAGCAATTCCTGTATCTTCAGCAGCTTGTGTCTTCTGGAAGAGAAGTGCGACAGGTCTGAGAGGAACATGTGGAAAAACGCACAAGGAAGGACTAGAGCTTAATGGAGATGCACAAGACTTTTAGCATCTTTCTTTGCTGTCGTATATCTTTTGATAACTAATGCATAGGTTACTCAAATAAGGCAATCAACACAACCTCTTGAAGAAATGTTTTTGTAATATGTCAAAGCCAATTAGGTTATGATCAAGAGATAGAGGTTATCTTCCCCAGTTCAAGGTCCAGCCATAGAGCTATTAAAGTGACAGTTTTTATCACAATAAAAAGGGCCCAGGAAAAGGAGCAAGCTCCAATTGGTTTAAAAAAAAAATAAATAAATAAAAACGGAGAGAAGAGAGGTCTGTGTTAGAAAAGGTCTTGCAAGAGGTTCTAAAACAGAGCTTATGGGGCAACAACGGAAACTGGTTTAACAGATAACAACCACGAGAGCTGTGTAGATATATGAAATTACTCATAAGATAAGAATTAGATTTCGTTGTCTGTTATGTAATGACATTAATAAATGTGATCATTGCTTCGTAATCAAAATGATTATGATGGGATGATGTCTTGACTACTACAAAGAGGCAGTTTGTGTTCCTTTTCATTTTTCTGGAAACATTTGATTACCCCATCACTGAAGACATTTGTGGGTATTTGGACTGTGACACATGGACAACACACTGGACAAAAAAGCACTTCCCACTAAGTGCACTCATAAGAGTTACTGCAGAGGCCTTCCCAAAAAAAAGGGAACAACCAGGACTTGACTTGGTCCAGTTCATTATTGTGAGACTTAATGAGGTGCAATTTGTTATAGTAAAGCAAATATATAAATTTGAATATATAAATAAATATGTACATTTATATTTACATTTATAAAATATAAATTTGTTATAATGTTGTGGACCTGCTTCACAACATGTTGATTTTGGAAATTAAGTTCATATCAGCTGCCTGTTCAAGGTGCACACTGCAATGCCAAGTAGATTTCTGCATTGCTAACAGAATTTTGTGCTTGTGCTTGAGTGCTGAGGGACATCTGGAGATTTTGATTCTCCTCCTTTTGGAGATACCTTCCGACACTCACCACTGTTGGTGGAGTGCTCTGAATGGAGTGCTGCACCCTCAGCTGACAGAGTGCACTCACATGTGTGATGAACAATTTCTAGAACTGACAAAAGGGAAATTTGCACTTAAACAATCACTTCTCTAGGGCACTAAATTGCTAACATAGAATCCACTAGTTGAGTAGCCACTATCTGAGAGAAAGCTGGCATGAACCAAACTCATGCCCTTTCCAAATTCCAGTAACAAATACCTGTATTGGAAGATACTTACGCTTTTCTTTACCAGAGATTTGCTATAGTTCAGCAACTGACAACAAAGAGGAATCAGTACCATATGTCTAACCAGCCCTCAGTGAAACACCAGAAGAGTATGTAGAATCACCTCAGACTCACCATCATAATTCTTTGCTGTATACTAAAAGTTTTATGATAAACAAGGTAGCTGCAGCTGGCATCCAAATTAAGAATTCTCTTTCCTAAATTTACCTTCATCTTCCAGTGCTGTCCCAGTGTCAAAGATCACTGAATTTTAACCAGTTTCAAGAGTTCATCTGATCATCTTCTTGGTGACAATAACTAAAATGCTTCTCTAGAAAATAACAGAAAGATTCCAGCAATGTAGAGGCTGTAGCAGCTCAAGCGATTAGTGCCACAAACATAATAATAATGGTCAGTGCCCATGAGACAGGGGAGGTGTCAGACTCTGCCAGAAGGGTCAGGAAAGGGAGGATGGAGTACACGAATGATGAGACACAGTGTGTTGTTGCAATAATGGGAAGAATATATTGTATACATTAGCCAAGAAGCAAGAAGGTATGCTTGCCTCTCAGTAATGCAGGATGTTTGACTGTTCATGGTTTGTCAGTGCTTTGTCACAGAAATTGTTTATGCTTTACTCTGAATACATGTGCAACAGTTTTTGCTCAACCCCTCCATCTCTCCTGTCAAGCTCATTCTCCTTTTTTCAGAGTTAGACTTTTCCTCAACATGTCCTTAATGCAATATTGGACTTGCCCAGATAGCCAAGGCTTTATCTGTGTTCAGCATTTCTGCTGGGACAGTTCTGGGACATGGGATTTCCAAGTTTTCAAATACATGCACATAACAGTAAGAGGCCTATCTATACTGGTCACAGACCTGGAAGTAGTCTACTCTTACACCAGTTATTCCAGTGTAGAATCATAAATGATTTGGACCAAAAGGGATCTTAACAATCATCTAATTTCAACCCCTCTGCTATGGACAGGGAACTTTCCACTAGACCAAGTTACTCAGAGCCCCATCCAGCCGGGTCTTGACACCTCCTGGGATGGGGAGTCCACAACATCTCTGTGCAACTTCAACCAGTGCCTCACCACCCTTAGAGTAAAGAATTTCTATATTCTATACTAGAGAATATTTCTATACTCTGTGCATGGAGTGTGTGTAAACAGCTTCAAGCACTGAGTACATATCTATTTGCATTTTGTTCAGATGTAACCATAGTCTTCTGCCTTGTTTCAGGGAAAGTATTAGTTTGATTTGAAACAGTGAAAGAATCTCTGTTAATTTTCAAGCAGAAATGATAAAGTATGAATCATTTATTCCCCTTTACTCAGGTCTGTGGTATGGTAAAATTTGACTTCAAATCATTAACAGAAATATATTGCTAAAAATATGGGATTAAAACTGGATAAAAATCCATACAATAATAAAAAAAAAGTCTCTTGCTTTTGGGTGAATTGAGTTAATGACTTCTTTGGTCCTCATGCGTACTTTGGTATGACTTGCACACTTAAGGCCCAACATGGTATAAATACAGGTTGAATCCCAGCCTTTGCAATTCCAAGAACCAGTCCTGCTTCATTGGCTTCAAGAAAACCTGACGAAACCAGAATATGGTGCCCTACAGGCTGGGTAAATACGCAGCAAAAATTTCCATCTTTGCACATTCCATCAAGGAAAACCAACAGCAAGAAAAAGGTGTTTGCCCATTACCACAAAGAAAATGAATGGTATATACCAGGCAAATAATTTCAACTCCCTCACCCTCACCTCAAAGGGAAAATAACCAGAGGAGGTTTACCTTTAGTGTACTTGCACCTTCCTAGGTGAATGAGCTGGAATAACGAGCAGGTCTCCTGAGATCCCTGAAGCTGTTTGGAACTGCCTGTGAACACTTACCAAGAAAGAGTCAGGTTTGGGTTGGAGGAGAGGGAATTTCAGTGGAATGCCTGGTAAAATCTCGCTGGGCAGAGGAAGCATCCCATGTGGGCCTGATGACAGTATGAGGTAGCTCACATACAGAATCTACCAGTGGCTTTGACATCTGTGGGATGGCTTCACTAAAATGACTTCATGCCTCAGAGACCCAACGAGATGCACTGCCATGCACCTGCCTTGCTTTTTCCCCAGGGTTGCAACACTTTATCCACTTCCATGTCCCTCCAGGGAAAGGCTTCCCTTTTTGATTGGGCTGGGAATCCATGGCCTGTGGGCTGGGTTGGGGCTAGGGCTGGAGCTCTGTTCCAGGTGACCTGCAGCCACCCCAGTGGGAGGAAGGCGGACACAGGTGTCTCACTACGGTAGGGTGAATGGTAATTGTATTGTACTTATCATAGGAGAAGCCTATTGTATGCATTAATGTGTAGCCCACAAAGAATGCACCAAAACCCCAAATAAATCCTAGGTTAAAAAAAAAATTCCCACCCTGTGACTACAGAATCTCTGCTGTCCATGAATCTGTAGCAAATGATCTGTCACATCAGCTGCAGCAATGTCAGATCCCTAATGTGTCTTAACTCTCCATACAACAGAACCTGCATTATTATTATATTATATATTATAATAGATTATATTATTATATATTATTATAATATGTCACGTTCACAACGTTTTTCCTGAAGCAAAACTGTCTCTCCATTTCCTCTGATGTAAAAACAAATGAAGCAGTTCAGTTTTCTTTTAAATAGAATGCTAAATTAGATTTGAAATCTGTGCAACACATTTTCTTCTCCATCAGTTCAAGACATTCATGACAACAAAATGTTACCAAGATAACAAGAAAGTCAATTATTCTCACAATCGTGTCTCACTGACTATACTGAGGGAAAAATCCAGAGGTCACTACTCGCAGATAAGTACATTTGTAAAGGACAAGTGCTCTGAAACAAAAAACAATGCAAAGTGATGCAAATTAAGCAAATGTGATGCAAATGAATATCCCTAATGCCAGTAAACAGTACTGAGATAGGGCATGGAAACTGGAGAAGTTAGACAAATAAAAAGCAATTGGAAACATGTATTGTACAACTAAATGTGAGTATGTACATTAAAAGCAAATGTTACGAGATTTCTGAGGGAGAGATTAAAACTTTACCCTCTGTATTTAACTATTTGTCAGGAAAGAGATTAAAGAGGTATTTGTCATCTAACAAATACCTACAATATTATAGCAAAACTCTTTGAAACGTAATTCTGATTTAGAAAATGCCTCCTGGATCTTCAGTATGAATATTCGTGAAAATCATCAAGCACTAAGAAAACACTGACATCAGAATTANAAAAAAAGTCTCTTGCTTTTGGGTGAATTGAGTTAATGACTTCTTTGGTCCTCATGCGTACTTTGGTATGACTTGCACACTTAAGGCCCAACATGGTATAAATACAGGTTGAATCCCAGCCTTTGCAATTCCAAGAACCAGTCCTGCTTCATTGGCTTCAAGAAAACCTGACGAAACCAGAATATGGTGCCCTACAGGCTGGGTAAATACGCAGCAAAAATTTCCATCTTTGCACATTCCATCAAGGAAAACCAACAGCAAGAAAAAGGTGTTTGCCCATTACCACAAAGAAAATGAATGGTATATACCAGGCAAATAATTTCAACTCCCTCACCCTCACCTCAAAGGGAAAATAACCAGAGGAGGTTTACCTTTAGTGTACTTGCACCTTCCTAGGTGAATGAGCTGGAATAACGAGCAGGTCTCCTGAGATCCCTGAAGCTGTTTGGAACTGCCTGTGAACTCTTACCAAGAAACAGTCAGGTTTGGGTTGGAGGAGAGGGAATTTCAGTGGAATGCCTGGTAAAATCTCGCTGGGCAGAGGAAGCATCCCATGTGGGCCTGATGACAGTATGAGGTAGCTCACATACAGAATCTACCAGTGGCTTTGACATCTGTGGGATGGCTTCACTAAAATGACTTTATGCCTCAGAGACCCAACACGATGCACTGCCATGCACCTGCCTTGCTTTTTCCCCAGGGTTGCAACACTTTATCCACTTCCATGTCCCTCCAGGGAAAGGCTTCCCTTTTTGATTGGGCTGGGAATCCATGGCCTGTGGGCTGGGTTGGGGCTAGGGCTGGAGCTCTGTTCCAGGTGACCTGCAGCCACCCCAGTGGGAGGAAGGCGGACACAGGTGTCTCGCTACAGTAGGGTGAATGGTAATTGTATTGTACTTATCATAGGAGAACCCTATTGTATGCATTAATGTGTAGCCCACAAAGAATGCACCAAAACCCCAAATAAATCCTAGGTTAAAAAAAAAATTCCCACCCTGTGACTACAGAATCTCTGCTGTCCATGAATCTGTAGCAAATGATCTGTCACATCAGCTGCAGCAATGTCAGATCCCTAATGTGTCTTAACTCTCCATACAACAGAACCTGCATTATTATTATATTATATATTATAATAGATTATATTATTATATATTATTATAATATGTCACGTTCACAATGTTTTTTCCTGAAGCAAAACTGTCTCTCCATTTCCTCTGATGTAAAAACAAATGAAGCAGTTCAGTTTTCTTTTAAATAGAATGCTAAATTAGATTTGAAATCTGTGCAGCACATTTTCTTCTCAATCAGTTCAAGACATTCATGACAACAAAATGTTACCAAGATAACAAGAAGTCAATTATTCTCACAATCGTGTCTCACTGACTATACTGAGGGAAAAATCCAGAGGTCACTACTTGCAGATAAGTACATTTGTAAAGGACAAGTGCTCTGAAACAAAAAACAATGCAAAGTGATGCAAATTAAGAAAATGTGATGCAAATGAATATCCCTAATGCCAGTAAACAGTACTGAGATAGGGCATGGAAACTGGAGAAGTTAGACAAATAAAAAGCAATTGGAAACATGTATTGTACAACTAAATGTGAGTATGTACATTAAAAGCAAATGTTACGAGATTTCTGAGGGAGAGATTAAAACTTTACCCTCTGTATTTAACTATTTGTCAGGAAAGAGATTAAAGAGGTATTTGTCATCTAACAAATACCTACAATATTATAGCAAAACTCTTTGAAACGTAATTCTGATTTAGAAAATGCCTCCTGGATCTTCAGTATGAATATTCGTGAAAATCATCAAGCACTAAGAAAACACTGACATCAGAATTATGAAATTTTTTCCCTGTGGAAAAAAATGGCAGGGTGCCATACAAAACATATACCATTTAAAGAATTCTCCTAATAATCTATTTTAAACTAGATGTTTGATTTCAGATGCAGTTTTATGGAGTAGATCAATGAATCAAAGGAATAAGGCTGGAAATGGCCTTAATAGGTTGTTGTGTTCCCAGATCGTTCCTACAGGAACTACCCTTATAAGGATGCTAGCCCGTCCTTAAAAGCCTCCAAAAAAGGAGATTTTTAATTCCCTCATGTGAATCTATCATTTTATGGTAATCTCCTTACTGTAGCAGACTTTTGCATCCCCTCTAAAGTAATCCTCTTTTAGACCAAGCAATTGTATTTCTATGGCTTTTCTTTTGTACGTCATGTTTTCTAAACCTTTCACTCTACTTGTTATCCTCTTCTGGAGTTTGCCTACATCCCTGTTCAAGTGCAGCATCCCAAAGTGGGCAGAGTCTTCCAGCTGAGGTTTCATCAAACAAACAGAGATAAGCGGTCACTTCCTGTCTCTTATAGGTGACATTCTTGAACACATCATGGTAAATTTTTCTTGTTCACAACAGCCTCAGATTGCTGACTTGGTTTGTGTTTCACAGTAATCTCTAAATCCTTTCCTGGTGCTCTTATTATTATCTGTTTTATTTCTGTTTTTGTTTTTTCCCTCTGAACTGCAGTTTTCTGGACTTCCCTCTGCTTAGTTTCTTTCTGTGTATTTCGAGCCATCCCTCCACTTTGCCCATTTGATTTCTGAAGATCTCCAAAGTGCTTGGAGTATCATCCTGTCGGTGCCATCTGCAAATAAACCGTATGTGTGTGTATGCTTTCTAGCCTTCTATCTAGACCCTTCATGAAAAGCCAGACTAAGGCTGGAGGGAGGGGAAAAGCCTGCAAGAACCCCACTTGAAAGAACTTCACAATTTTGCAGTGAATACTTACTCTTTAAGAAAAATGTTTTGGGCTGACTTTCTTCCCAATTATTTCTGATAGGCTGTTTTTCCTTACTTTGCTCATAACATCATGAAAGATGGTGTCAGAAAATTCTCACCAAATATTTATCTGCTGTTTGCTCACTCTTCAGCAGGTTAGCTATCCACTCAAAGAATGAAAAGGGCACATTGCAGTAATACTTTCACACTGAATCATACAACAATCCCTACATTCAAAAAAAAAAAATCTAAAGTAAAACAATTTTTAAAATAAATGCCTGAACTTTTCTATCAGTGATTTAACAAACTACCCACATTAAAAAAAAAGTACAATGAAGACACTCATACTACAGGTATGTATAAGTACTTCTGATTAGACAGCAAATGAGTAAAACTTATGCTTCACTTATAAACTATTTGCTTTGGCATCTGCCATATAATGTGTCTGTACAAAGAGAAGGCTAGTCATGCAACATAATTATTTTCCCACCTATTCTTGTCACAAAGTTTCCTGAAAGTGCAGTTTATTTCTTCACTCCCTGTATGTAACCTCAAAATAGTATCTCATGGCCACACAACTCTTATGTTGTGTAAATATCTTCTAGGGCATTTGATCTTTTCATTCTTGTTTCCTCCTCTTCCATTAGCAGTTTTTATTGCAGTTGCTTGAATACAAGATAATGAAGGCTAATGTTTCTGTTTACACTGGGTCCATATTGGTACACAGAACAAGAGAGGAAACAAAAAGCCTGGGCACCATTATAGAGGTTGTTATCAAATAACCACTAGTTTGTACTTTAATCAGTGTCAGGAATGACACTTCAGGGCCTGGCAGTTCACACTTTAAAAGGACTTTTTCAGGGATTCTTTGCAAAATACTGTTTTATTTCTGTGTGCAGTGAAAGTCAGTATATTTTAAATTTGATAATAACGTATGTTTGTTTATGATGCATGACCAATTAGTGACTTGTGAGTGCATAATTATTTCTGTTCATCAGACAGGGTACGCGGCTCCACTCAGCGTTACACAGGGACAGGTGAACAAGCCTATTACTTACATAACCTTAGGAGTCCTTTGGACTTTTTCAGGAGATCAATGGGAAGTCTCCAACAGTGGTAGCAGCACTGTTACATCACACAAGGGACAAGGATGACAAGAAAAGCCAGGCAGAGTGTGCATCCTTCTTACAGCTGTGAAAGGGATGTGTCTTTCTGCATTACTGTAATGGGGCACATGACAAGAGAAGAAAATAACCAGATAACAATTCTCCCACAAGCCTTCCATTTCATGATGAATTTCCTCTGCATAATCACACAGGAGGGACTAAAGTCCATTGTCTCTTTCACCCATTGGCCCTCTAAGACCTGTAAGCTGCTTTACAGCAAAAAAAAAAATGCTGAATTGCATTTTCAGCTGTGTTAAACATGACAAATCAAGTTTGACTTAATTTGCAATGCATTACTGATATGCAAACTGATCAATNACAAAACAGCAAAAAAAAACAGCAAAAAAAAAGGAGTAATTCTGAATTGCATTTTCAGATTTGCAATGCGTTACTGATATGCAAACTGATCAATGACAGAAGTGTGTAGCACAACAACTTTATTGAGAGAATTTTCCTAATACGCATTAAAAATTGAATATGGCAATGTTAAGGTAGATAGATAGATAGACAGACAGACATACAGACAGACAGAGGAACAGATCTGGAACGAGAAACTGTCTAACAGTCTAACTCTACAAAGATAAGTGGTAGGGGAAAAGTTCTATTTGTATTCGATCAGCACATAAATATTACAGTTTCCATGGTGTTGGTATTTGTCAAACTACTTTCTAAGGAGAAGCTCAAATACTGAATAGTTAAATGACTAAGAATGTCATTTGAATGTTAGTTACTTCAAAAACTTAGTATGTAACAATATCCACCCAAAGCATTTACAAATTCCAAACCACCACAATTATCTTTGAAATTATAACCCCTCCCATGAAATATGTATAAACAGAACTCTCCCTAGTGAGTGCTTGAAAATCTGGCCCTTTGGCCCCAATCTTTGGTTCCTTGGTTAGTTAATTAATAGCCTTTTCCCAGAAAATAAATTTCATACAAATCCAAACAATGGACAAATTCATGGAAAACGTGAAGAGCTCATAGGCAAATCACGAACAGAAGAAAAGTTGGAGTTCTTCAAACAACTTATGATAGCTCATAAGACTTCTTATTTTGCTTAGTACCAGAAAGAGTGGGATCCTAATACATCTGAGAGGCAGTGTGGTAATAAACCTGTAGCTGTTTAATGTAATGCTAGAGAGGAAACGACAGTCATGGATTACAACTGTTCCATCTCTCTCTGTGTCTGGCATTCCTGTTGGATTCAACCTGTTTTTCCTAATTCTCCACACTATGGAAACAGCAATTTTTTGAAATACATTACTGTACAAGTGGGCTCTGCAATTGTTATTCTCTAATTACTACACAGAGTACTAAAGAATTCATTACAGAGTGAGTGATGAACACATTTAAGCACTTTAAAAATCCCATTGCACCACATCCATATTTTTAGACACTATTTTCAAGTCCATCGATAACTCATTGCAGTCAGATGATACTGTTCACACACTTGATGTTATAAATGTTCCTGAATGCTTTGCAAAATAAGGGTCTACTTTATCAAATGGAAGTATGAACAGCTGGAAACTCTTTATTAAGCAGCCGGAAGGGAGGGAAATAAAATGACAATTTAATAAAACACAAAAATGTTCTAATGATTGGGTTTGCATGAAAAATTCAAGCAAACTCCAAACATTTTGGGATGGAAGTCTCAAAGGCACATCAATGTACTTTGAGTAACAAAAACCCACCCTTGCACTCACATATTTCATTTTTCCATGTGCTGGCTTCATCCTGCACTTTTGAATAAGGCAAACTCTCATTAAAACTAATGGCAGTTTTGCCTAAACATGCACCTGCAGGATCAGGCTTCAATTGCTGAAACTCACATTTACTCCCTGAAACTACCAGCAGATCAGCATGTTGATAAGCACTGAATACATTACCCCAGGAGAACATACAAAGCTGCATTTGAACAGGTGACATTTCCTTTTCAAGGCAGACCTGTTCAAAAGTTTAGCATTAATCATTTCCAAGCAGGCAAAACAGAATTATCTACTATATCTGTCAACTTTCTGCTTCTTATAAAGGCAAACTTCTTCAATCTGTAGAAAGTGATGTTAAAACCAACAAAATAGGGCCACTGATTAATGACTCATTGCAATTCAACAGCAGCATCGGAACTTGCTCTATCAACAATTGCTACAAGTCAGTAGTATATATGTGTATATACACATACATATTTATATACTGCTTGAAGTAAGGGACAATATTTGGTTTGGTTACCTCAGGCTCAGTTCTGCAGAGCAATATGGTCACAACTGACTTTTCACAGATGAGTGAACACACTGAACACACCAGACTGGACTAGCAATCTATATCCATATAAAATACACGAGGGTGCCACAGATGCATCTGTGTCCTATTTTGAAGGGCCTTTGTAAGCTCTGTTTCAAGTACCTGAATCTCTATAATCTGTTGTTTGAAACAAACAAAAAGGAAAAGCCCTTGCATGCAACTAGAAGTCCCTGTAGCATTTCAGAAGCAGTTACCAGAATGCAGAGAGATGCCTATGAGGCTGGGGAAGATCCCCCAGGTTCTTATTTGTCCTGGGTGCCTGGCAGGGCTGTCTTTGGGATGGGAGGCTGTGGGGTGCACCACAGGACTGTGAACTGAGCGTGAGCTTCTGGGACTATGCAAAGTTGATTTGAGCCACAGCTGGGGCTGCGCTTGCAGACTTTATTCTTTGTGCAGCTCAGTTGCACTTACACTAATGAATGACACTTGCATGGGACAAGCATCAAAACTGGCCAACTCACAGTGTACCATGCCATTAGTATTAAACTCTCTTACTCGCCAAACCAGGGTGGCCAGACTCATATGGCCATCTGGGAACAGTCTCTGGCCTCTGCTGAGTCCCCAGTCATGCCAGGGAATTGTTTCAGGAAGTGTTTGATGGCCCAGGCCAAAATCATGTCAGCGACCACTCTGATGACTTAAGTTTCAGTGCCCTGGTGCCATTTAATTTACTAGTGGAGAGGCGAACTCAGTGCATGTGGTCTTGGGAGCAGCCTCAGGAAGCATCTCAGAGTGAATGTAGAAATATCCCCCGAGGCTATTGATAGGACATGCAACTCCTTGAGCTGAGCAAGATTATCAACATCTGGCCTATAATTAACACCACTGTCCAAGCTGGCAATACACTGATACAGTAATACTTAGCACTGTTGTAGCTTGCTCTGTTTTGATTAATGAGTGCATTTAACTAAAAGTATACATTAACTATTATTAACAGTACATTCATTGTTAGCTACACATTACCTGAACACTTAATTAGATAATTGCCTCTCCATTAATACATTAATCAATATGCCTATAAATTAATTTATTTGGAAAAAACCCTCATCTGTATATGAGAAATAATTTTATTAAATTATTACTCTGTGAGGATACCAGTTAAAGAATTCTGACCATTTAAATTCCTTTCCTATTGGAATATATTTACTAATCTGGCTGTGGAAATACCACTCTACTTGTTTGATCACCAAACAGCTACCACATTCCTCTAACCTCAGATTTTATCATCATCTCTACAACCTTTGCAGCATCAATTATCAAAGTTTACTCATCAAGAAACTCTCATTCCATAATAAAAAAAAAAAAATTCAGTGTCAGAGTAATACACAAATAAGTCTTCCTGATAATCCCAAATCCAGTAGGTTTTATTTGGAATTAGACTCTTAGGTATCCATCTCTATCTGTCTTCCACAGGAGGATGAGCAAACTAAGTATATATCCAGATGTGACACTAACCTTAAAGACCAAGCTAGAGAACAGAGTGGCTTATACCACTTCTTGTAAAACCTGGACAGAGGAAGAGCTGCCAACAACTGCTTTGTATATAACAACTTAGCAGTTAGAGTGTTCATGAAGAACATGGAAGTTATGTAGAGCCTATGGTAGTTTCTCATCTCGAAAAGTTCAGCTACCTATCTTCCAAGTCTCCAGGGAATGCTTCAGCCACCACTGTGTTGAAGTTGCCAAGCTGAATGAAAAACATAGAAATCCAGAAAGAGAGAAAGCAAGAAAATGTATGACTGCATCCATTACCTGGGAGAGAGTCCTAGCTGTTGGTCCTTGTTCCAAGAGTTGTTTGTCTATTTTGTCTAATGATTACTTCATGTAAACAGTCCTCATATGAGGGATGTGAATCTCTGGGGCCAATCCAAAGCCTGTTGAAGTCAGTGGAAATCAAAGCTAACTGAAGTCAATAGAAAGTTTTCCACAGATTTGGGTAGGCTTTGGATCACTTTGGGAATACTTCTTGGGTGGTAAAGGCTCCATGCCAATGCACTGGAGGCATGCACCGATTGCATAGTAACACACACGTTGTTGTGGCTTATTGCTATATTGGAACCAGCCTTTGAAAAGTATCATAATATCCTGAGGCAAACTAGAGAGTCAATTATTCAAAATGTTGGTCTTGGATGTTTAAAGCCCCAGTCATGGGCTCCTTAGGCTAAGTTCCCACTGACTGCAATGAGAACTTCCTCTGAGAAGAATGGGCAGAGCCAAGCTCTGAGACTCACATTTGAGGGTATTTTGATGCCCTTGGCACAAGCCACGGCTGAAGTTGAATGCAAAGATAGCCAACCTGACTTGAAACCTTGCAATGTGGGTAGCGAACACAATTTAGCTGTATTAGCACAGCACTTTATATGGGTTAATTAGCCCTGCCAAGAGGCAGAGTTCATTAGCCTGAGGAGAAAACTGCATGAAGATAGACTATTTCTGACTCATCTAGTGGTAGCTTTGCAAAGCAGTGCCATATAGACATGCTAACTATCTTCCTATTCCAAACAATACACACCTTTTGATTCTGCAGCAGTTATGGCAATTGTGCACTTATTGTGGACCCCTCTGCCCACTTCATGAAGGGTTCTGTCTTACCATTTGATATTTCCATTACCAGGGCACACACACTGTAGCTTCTCTCTGACAAAGCAAATCAGTCGCAGGCTGAAGTTTGGAATACAAAATTTTAGCAAAGAGAGTCTATTTGCCCTCTTGTTTATTTGGAGAAATAAATACACCAGAACAAAACCAAACCCAAGATTATCTTAGTGATTTCAGCAGCACAAGTCTTATATTCCTGAAGAAAATTTCCAACACAAGCCAGCATAATCTCACCACCAAGCTTTGACCATGTCTCTCATTTCTGTCTGCAGTTTGATCAGCTGCCCTTTCACATACCAAAATTCCAGCCCAGATTCCCTTTTCTAAAGGCATATCTTCCACTGAAACTGTTTTCCCGGCAACTATGCAAATCTAATTTGCTCAATGCAATTTTAAGCTTTGTTTATTAATTTGCACAGGTTTCCAGTTAACGCACAACCCACCTCAGTATCCTGACTGTAATAACACCTAACACTTTACTCCAGGAATAAATTCATATGGTTCTGCAATCCATTTATGCATTATTTATACTTCGGCATCTTGCTAAATATTTTGCTGGATCTTCCCATGTCTTTGACTTAGGATCTCCTTGTGGCCAGTGTCAATGTCTCACTCCAATAAGATATTTAATTCATGAGAGAACTAATGAGAACTGAAGTTGCTCAACTGGGAATTCTACAGGATTTTCCCCATAAAAGGAGATAAGATCTTTGCCCCATAGAGGCTAAAGAGATACATTAAACCCTAGCAGACAGATAGACGTGCCATATTTCTCAAGTGAGTTACCACATTGTGGGCATCCATATTAGCAGCTGATGAGGCACAAGAAGAGAGAGGAGAAGTGTTTGGTTTGGTGTAATCCACCTTGATTCTACGAGTGTCTGAAGTCAGTAGGCAATGTCATGCAAACATTTTTCTGTACAACCACCCCAGATTGTTTGTAAGTTGCTGGTAGAATCAAATGCTTGTGAAAAGTACAAACTGCTGGAGGACATAGGGAAGACATACTTTTCCCGTTTTGGAGGTAACCTGCACCCACACTGCCAGTGAGTTGCTCTCATGCATCTCTCATGCATCTCTGTGCTTCATGACTGCAATTACACAAGGTAAACAATAACTTCTCCAGAGTACTAAGTAGCTAAAGTAGACAGACCCATGCAGTACAGCAAGCATCTCCTTATGTAGGCCACCGGGAGCTACCAAGAAGGTAAGTGCAAGATTCTAAGCCCCTTGCAAGTTCTGTCTGTAAATTTGATTTCGTGTCTGGTAATGAAAGAGTCACCCATTATTATGGCAAGATACCAAAGTCAGTTCTTTGCAAGATGTAAGGTCAGTTCTTGACTACTCCTGCTGAAAGTTATTTTTCAAAATCCACTCAGCCAGTTCAACTTAGAAAAATAACTTCTCAGAACAACAAAGTGATGTCTGAACTCAGAGAAGGGGAAAAGAATGTAGCTGTCACCATAACATCTGGATATTTAGAACTGTGAAAGCAAGCAAGAGGTTTCAACCACTATTTACAGCATTTGGAATTTTCATAACTTAAAGCTTTACAAGAGTCCTCAACGGGCGAACATACTGTGTGCTTGTTGTACATTCATATGCCCAACAGGCTGTAAAACTTGAAAGAAATTTACTCTGTTGCTTGCTAAAAAAAGCCTTTTTAACATTATACACCTTCAAAAATGTTATGGTACCTGGTGCCAAGAGTCTGTATTTTTAAAATTCCCTACTTCAGTCTGAATTCCGAACCCATTAAATTCAATAAGAGTTTTGACATTGACTTAAAAGAGTGGAAGATCAAACAATTATCTGACAGACTGTAACAAGACTCAGAAATAATTAGGGAGTTTTGAAGCCTATCCATACAGGGGATTTTTCTTTGGTTTAAATAAGAAATGTATTCACAAATATGTTTTGGAAATACTAATTTAAATTTAGAAGTGGGTAGATTTAGCATAAAGGCAGATGTTTGGCTCTAGTTTTTGGTCTCGTTTCATACATTTTGCTCATTTTAACATCTCTTCTTATCTAGATAAGACTAGGGGAAGCCAGAATGACAGTTAAGTTTGTTCTAATGCAGTCAGGGATGGTATCTCACACAGAAGTACACTTTAATTATCCTTTTCAAATCCTTTCTTCTTGCCCCAAAAATTCAACCCAATTCACAGAAGACATCATGAGAACATCATTCACTGAACTGTGTGGGCTGCAGTAAGATTTTTGGTATATCTGCAGTTAAAGCATGAGAGCAAATTGTTTCCAGAATTGAATTTATCAAAAGAAAAATATATGGATTAATACACAGATCCCAAGTAATTGATTTCTGCTGAGAAATATTGTCAAAACACAGTGTTTATTAATAGAGCAACCTGCAGCTGTATACAACAAACTAACTATTTTTGTTGTTCTCAGGCCATCAGAAAAATTGTGTAAAAGAGCAGCCGTAACCTGTCCCAAGCAATTACTGTAGAAAAGGCCAATCTGTTATTAGATGCTACTGCTAATATGCCACCCAGAGCTGAGTATTAGCTGGCCCTAGTTGTTGGTATGTCCATGCCAGAGCCTCTTGAGCAGCCAGCTGCCTAGACAAGGTCTTTTCCAGGTCATACAGATGTGAGAGACTGAGTGTCTCTCTCCCTCGGGAACAATATGACCAGGAAGTATGAAACAATTGTGTTATTGAGTGAACTTAGTGTCTTTGCAGCTATACACATATGTACACTTTACTCTTAAAGGAGAGGATGTTAGCATCTCTTTAAAAAAATCTATTTGGTACTCCTTTAGCATCTCCTGTATTTCTCATGTGGGCTAAAACTATTGGTATCAGTAGCTCTTCTGACAACACAGAGTGCCTGAGTTTTTCTAAAATGTGCCATTATTCTTGTCAAATATACATATACATTTTTACATATAATCTTTTTTACATTGAATTTGTTTAGTACCTAGATAACAGCACAAGCCCTTTTGCTACCACTGAGTGCAGCCAGAAAGCATAGAATAAATTATAAGATAGTATGAGAATGTTTATTTTTGTTTCATGGCTTGTAAAAGACAAGCTGATAGGTCTTCTTATTGTAACAGGACAATCAATTTTGTTAACAAAATAAAAATTTTAATAACTGCATTGTCTCCTGCATAGGAAGACTGACTTTCAGCAAGGGGAAAGTATGAAAAAGTAAGGCCCAAGATTCTGAAGACAGAAGTTAAAGGCTTTTTATATTTTCATTTGATTTCAGCTATCAGACCAATTCACTATCTGGCAAACCAACTACTCCCTTTCATGTAAGGGAGTAAAAAGACGTGGCTTTCTGCTTCACAGAGAACTTGAACAAGCAGTGGGGAAGCAGAAGACAAGGACTCAGATATTTCTTTTCCCCAGTAGCTCAGTGCCATTGTCCAGAGTGAGAATTCGAGCTGCAGGCACACTGCAGTGAGTCATGCTGAGGCAAACCAGGGGATAGGACTGCGTGTGACTCTGGGGAGGGCAAACACTTGCATGTTGAATGGATCCCTACTATGAGTAACTATGTTTTAGTGAAAAAAAAGAGGATACACTTTTCAGGTACCATCTACATTCCATAAAAACATTAAATTAATGATTTAGTTTCAGCTTGTTAAAAAATAGAGAGTTGTTCAGTTCCCTGCATAGATAATTGTAGATAATTCCTGGCATTTTTTTTTTCTTTTCAGTATTCAGTGTCATCCCAGGCAGTTCATTCAAAACTCTCTACAACCACTCACCTATAAACACCGGAATATACAGTCTGTTCAGTGGGGTCTACAAAGCTATTCAGCTCATAGCAAGAATGACCTATAGGTCATGAAGACTTACCACATTGCTCTGGACCCCACTAACTGTGCTGGCTGAAACTCAACTGACGCAGCTGGTTTCTCATGCACTTGGCTCTCATGTTTTGCCTGCAATGTGACTTAAGCTTAGGGGGCTACAACCTGGAGCTGAATTCCCCGCCTTCAAACTTGTCATTTAGGACTCAATTCAGTTGCCAGGACTATGGTCTTCAGAGACTTCCAAGGTGCTGTAATGTGTCTCACATGGCCTCCAAAACATCCCAGCACTCCTGTGCCCTATCAGCCTGCCCCTTCCAATTGTCTTGGCTACCCTGAGAAATCCAACGGCATCACACACCAAGTGCTCGTCAAATGGTACTAGACACATAAGCTCATACACCTGACTTGAGCCTTCAGTTTGCATAGACACAGCCTACATCAATGAGGCCCTTGTCTTAGCTGCAGATATTTGAAAGGAGAAATAACCGGCCAGACTGAGTAATCTTCTTCATTAACTGATATTCTCTTAGCTTTGTGGCCCTTGCTCAGACAATGATTTCAAAACCACCCATTTATTTCTCATCAAAATAATTAAAAAAGTATTAGTTTAACTGTAGTTTGATTTCATAAATTGTCACCCCATGTTTTCAACCAGTAGTGCGGAAGGTCTCCATGCACCAGCCATGTGCCTGCCCAACAATACAGGTTTGGGCTGCATGGCATCCCTCCCTAGGCTGCCACACTCAGTTCTCCAACAGGGCACTCATCAACCAGGGTAGAAATGGTGGGAAGAGAATCTCTTTCTCTCTTTCCTTCTTATTCCATGTCTTCTTTGAATCACAGGCTTGTGAAGGCAATGGGATGACAGCACGGAATGAACAAAACCAACAGAAGATATCCAGCACACAGTTCAGACACTGAAGGATCCTGTCCTAAATTGCAGTGGTTTGTTTCTCTTGATTGTCAGTGCCCCTTTAAGTAACCCGATTCTGTTCTAGTTCCTGTTGGAAGGGCTACATTAAAACAAAAGGCTTTGTCAGATAGAGTCCTTCAAGTTTAAAATAGATACAAGTTCAACAAGTTCTATATTTTATTTCTTTAATCCATTTCCTTATAACCAGCATTTACGGGAAAGCTTTAAACTTTTAAACTTGCAACTGATATCATTTCAAACATCACGGATGCTTGTCTGTTGCACTAAAATAAGAACTACTGCTCTGCAGCCATTGCTGGCACACAAATAAGCCCTTAGTGCAGTCTCAAAAACAAATAAAAATATTTTAATAAAGCCAGAATAATGCACTATTTCTCATTATGCCATTTACAATTATACCAGTGGTCAAGGACTTGAAGTTTATTTACTTGAGTGGAAGACATTTTTTAGAATTCTGTTACTGGAGACCTGAGTGGCTTTTATATAAACTTACTCAGCATAGTTTCTAAAGGTCTCATTATTTAAAGCCAATGGTTTATACTTATGGGTGTCCTCGGTAGAACATTCATGATTTCCCTCTCAATTTACTTATAGGTCTTATTGAAGTTATGAAATAAAACCCAAGTGTACAATGATAGACTTGGGCTTAAATCAAGTGTACATACTCCCACAAATGAGATCTCAGCAATAACTTGGAAAATTCTTCTAAATATCTGGTTTGAACCCTTTGAATGAACACATTTGCACTAACCCCCGTGTTCAGAAAATAGACACATGAGTGGAACAATCAACTAACGGATCACGAGGATTCTCCATCCCAGACCCATAAATAAAAACTGGATTGCTCTTTGAAAAGTCACATCCCAGCTAAACTGTTTGCAACACTGGAGATTTGCTCATCTGTTTGTTATATTCTGTTTTCTTTAATCAAGTCCTGAAGAGGCTGCTATTGCTGTATTCTTATGTTGTGTTCAAATGAAAAGAGATAAGTCAAAATAGATCAAAGTAACTGATGGATAAGTAATCACAGCATCTCAATTAGAATACCTCTTTTCCTTAAAACTAATTCGGATCTTGTGTGGCAAATTAAGTTCCACACAATCAGCTGTTCCAGAAAGGTGGGTTTTTTTCAGGATAACTCCATGGTATTTGAAATTCTACCTCTTCCACCTCTTAGACATCAGTGAGTGAATCTCATCTTTTCTGCAGTCTTTAAGCAAATTTTCCTTTAAAATGCTCCTTTGTAGTTTCTTCTCTCCTGACTGGTTTTTCCTTTTGAATACTGAAATAATCAAATTGCCAACACCCTTGTTGTATTTAGTAGAGGGCTGGCTGCTGGGAGGTGTTAGACATACGGAAGTTTTGAGCGCCCATTGCCTTGTGAAATCAGGCCAAACTTTGTATGCTAGAAAAGTCTGACATGAATTAACTGTGTAAGATATCAGAGAGTTGTCAAGCGTTGTTTGTTACTCCTTTCATGATTGAATGAACAATGTTAGAAGTAACAAACTGATAGAGAAAATATGCTGTGGTTTCTTGACAACGCATATATTTTCATCAGTAATTTAATTCCACTTCGAGCACTTGTATGGTGAGAAGAGGGTAAGGGAGTGGGGTTGGTTCAGCCTGGAGAAGAGATAGTTGATGAGGTACTTAAGAGCAGTCCTCAGTACATGTGGATATGGAGCCAGGTCCTTCACAGTGGTGTGTGGCAGGAAAATGAGAGGTAGTGGCCTTAAGTTGAAAAGAGGGGAGTTTCAGAGTGGCTATAAGCAAAAGAAAATAAAATGACTTTGAAGATAACCACCCCTTGGAAGTTTTCAAGACACAACCAGATACAGTACTAACAACCTGGTCTGAGTTTGTGTTGCACCCTGAGCTGGGCAGGAGGTAGGATGAGAGACTTCCCCAGGTCCCTTCCTGTCTGAGTGATTCTGTGATTAGTATCTTTTAAGAGCACACATTTCCAGGTTGTATGCACATATGAGCACAATGTATGAGCTACAAACATATCTACCTTTGTCTGAACTCACTGCAATGATTATCTCAGGACAGAGAGAAAGATCTTGTATTTTTGTACAGGCAACAAGAGGACAGAAGAAAGCTATATCCACATCATCTACATTTACTATATTAAATGTGCAGCACAGATGCAATTTAAAATAAAGTGAGGGGCTTGTGATCTTTATATAATCTTGACAAAGATAGGTACCTCCAGAAGGTGTCAGAGAATCTATTTTGGATTAATAAAGCTATGATCCATGTCGCCTCAGCCTTCAGGTTGTGAATGTCATTGATTTGGATGTATATACGGACACAGACATAGCTCTCTTACTTCTTTCACACAACTATTAGCTATATAAGGACACTCATATTTTAATTAGCAACTGGTGCTAAGATGTAATATGGTCCTGTTCGTTGTTATATTTTCAGCTGTGTTGAAGATGTGAGTAATATGTTTATTTTGTATGTCAGTAGTTGGTAGTTTGCATTCCACAGTACTTTCTGCGTGTTACTAGATTTCCCTTTTTTATCCAAGATGCTTTGTAGAGTGACCTGTTGAGAATTTAACTTTAGAATGAAGACACTTTTTAAAATTAAAAAGGAAAAAGTGCTTTACATTAACAGATAGCTTTAGAAAATAACTGGTATGTGCATACATTTGTTTAACCCCCTAATGTAAATACATACATTCTGAAATGTATTTTAGTCCTCTAAAGAGCTAAGAGCAGCTCTCAAGATCACATGACAAGCAAAACATTTGTTAATCAGAAAAATTACAGCCTATTCATACTTACTGTTTGATTATTTCCACTCTGACCTCAAAGATCCCATTGTTGATTGAACTAGTTATAGTAACTTCTATTTATTTTTACAACTAGCTATTATGAGTGCAAACTATCCTTATCTCCAAGTGATTGATAGGCACATTAAGAAGCTGTTCAACAGGTTGCTAGGTTTGAAGAAATGCTTAAATCGTGATTAGTTATTCCTTATCAGCCAAGAATGGGAACTAAGCTCAGATAAATACATGATGACGAAAATTAGATTTTCAACATCAAGTGCTCTCTCACTGTTTTCTGTTTGCTATTGTCAGGCAGAGGTGCTAATTTTCCTTTCAGTTTTATTTAAGGAGCATTTGGACTTTCTTAGCAGATGCAGTTGTCATGTTAGTGTGCTTAGGGGAGCTAAAAACCATGTTAAATGATAAAGTGCAGGGGCCTCTGTGTAACTTTAATGAGTGGAGGACTTTGAATTATGCTACTATATAGTCACACTTTCTTCTATTAAAAATTTGTAATTACTTTAGTGGGTGAACATTTTAAAGTGTGTAAATATTAGACTCAAGTTCTCATAAGAGGATTTATAGCTTTATTTGTGCTATTGGGAATAGCATTTCTATCAGCCAAGGCCAGCTGTACAACCTGAAGACAAAAGACAGAAAAAAAAAAAGGAAGGCCAGCTGTAGGAGGTACAACTTCCTGTGGTTTTAGCAACATTGTGAGGTCTCCTGTATTAAGTTTGAAGAAAACTCACACATTTCTACCTTTACACTCCAACATTTATTACTCCAGGTAACATGCAGTGTGATTTGATAGAATTTGTGGAGTCAGAACATGGAATGAAGCACAACTTATACAACCAGAAAATATAAAGACACTAAGATCATAAGTTCTTGGTTTTGGAAAAGTGTGCTGGAAAATTCAAAATCGGCTATCTCAAAGGAAGGCAGGTTTAACATATTTGTAGAAATGCACTCTACTCAGTTACTACTCCTTGAGTAGTAACTCAAGTCACAAAACATAAGCTGACAACCAAGTTGCAGGAGATTTTCTGCATGCAAGGTTTATCAAAGCAGAATAGTTCCTTCTCCACTTTTAAACTACAACTACTCCAAATAAACCTTCAACACAATTAAAGGACAGACTAGATCAAGGACTGAGAACTAAAGTGAAAATACCAATCTGAGAGCTAAAAAAGTTTCTGTTTTTTCTATCAATATCTTATAAAGGGTGAAAAGGATGAGCTTTTACTCCAGTTTACACTCAGTACCTGAAAGGGGGAAGGGAAAGATGGTTTTCAGATGGTTCTGAAGCTATAAGATGCTAGAGATACAGAACCTGAAAGTAGTGTATTTGCACCGAAGGAGATGAAGGCCTCAGGTAAGACCGTGTGAAGCAGCTTGGCAGCAACACCAAGTGTGGGAGGTACACACACCATCCATCCTTTACCTGCAGTGCTCAGGGCACATGGAGCAGTTAACACCCTGAACACCAAGCCTGAGTGTCTGAGAAAGGACTCAGTGTCAAATCCCTCTATATTCATTACCTCACATTTAAAGAACTTGCTCAAGATTTAAGAAGCTGCTTGCATCCCTTTATGAGCCAGAGGAGGAGGAGGGAGGACACACATACCACACCTTCTCCTAGGCATCCCTGCTATCAGTCAGGGATATCCATGGTACGCAGATGGGCTGTCTGATCCTTCCCTCAGAAATGGCCCCATGTTAAATAGAATAAATAAATGTTCATTAATCCAGGGGCAGAAAGATAAATAGAAAAAAAAAAAGAAAACACAGTGCTATGGCAAGCAAGGGCTGCTGAGCAGAAGAGAGATAGAGCTAGATGTCCCAAAAGTTCCTGTATTAGCAAATCTGCCATAAAAGAGCAGTGACAAAATCATTAGATTATTATCACCTCCAGTTATCACAGAACCAGGGTTCCCAGATTTTCCTATGAAGACATATAGAAACAGTATGCAGGAACTACTTTTTGTAAGTCAAGCACTGTTCACTATGTCACCAGAGAGATGCTGCACCACGAAATTTAACACTGTGAGATTAGAGATGTCTCTGTGTGTAGCTGGCCTGTGAGGTTTAAACATGCAATGCAGGTATTTTGGTAAGCATGCACCATCTCCAACTTTCCAGCCCAAAAGCTGGGTGTCCATACACAGCAAGATGTCTCAAACACTTTGCCATTTAACCGAAAAACCTCCCCCCACCAAATTATATTAAGAAACTTCCAGATTATCATCTTCTTACTGTTTTTTTTTATCTTATGCTTCTCCTTGTTTACAAATGTCAAGCATATGTGGGATTGCAGGATCAAGGCAACGCTGGATTCTCCCACTGTGTTTTGCCAGCATAAGCACAGGGTAAGTTAATGCTCTTTGTCACACAATCTCTGCACTTTCCATCCCTCTGTGCAGCAGAAGAAAAATATTTGACCCCTGGATTGTAAAAGCCCTTTCTATGCTGTCAGTCTGCCCACCTTAGAGATGTAGTACCTTAAAGGGAGGAAACTTCATAAGGAAATCACAGATGCAAAATCTGCCTTAAGGAAGTAAGTGGGTGGCAGCATATAATTAAGAGACGAAACCCTCCAGAAAATACTTGCTACAGACAGAATCAGTCTTTGCAGGAGACAGCCGTGACAAAATCCAAAACGTAATCTAATTTTTGTGGTATGTGCATCTAAAAATAAATAAACAAAAGCAGTTTTAAGAATACCTCTCTCATTCAAGTCAGACTAGAACATGATACAGCTGTGGAACAAAGAGGCTGTGAATTGCTTGGTTTGGTCTACCTGACAGGTCTATCTGAAAGTCCCAGCTCTTCGTGGCTGTACCAGCCAACAGAGTGCAAAGGATTGAGGATTGTTACGTTTAGGCTCACTTGGATGTGGTATGTGACCTCGGCTGTTTAATGGCATTTTGTGTCAGTCAGCTGGTAGACTTTAACAGCTCCGTCAGCTTTCATACTCACTTCAAAGGAGCCAAGGAACCACCAAGAGAATACGAAGTTAAGAAGACCAAATCCAAAGAACTAGTGAAGAGGTGTGCTGGAGGAAGGGAAAATACAGAACTGGGAACAATAACACTGCACAATACTGCGATGAGACAGCAGCTGACCCTCAGTAAACAACAGCTGTTTGGCAGGTCCTTGAGAGGTGTGTATGTGTGAAGTCCCTCTGAGCTCCTGTGTCTGGATGCACATCCTGACTCCAGAAAGAGGTAAAATAGGGATGCACACTGGCTCCTGGCTGCTTGGGCAGCCCCAGCAGGATCCCAGCAGAGTTCAGTGTGAGACATCACAGCCCAGGACTGTAACTGCCCTCCAGCAGGCAGAGTTAAGTGTTGACAGTCACATTCCAGTGACCCCATCCCTGGAAGTGTTCAAGGCCAGGCTGGATGGGGCTCTGAGCAACATAGTCTAGTGGAAGGTGTCCCTGCCTATGGCCACATGGGGTTGGAACTAGATGACCTTTAAGGTCCTTCCAACTCAAACAATTCTATGATTTTATAATCCTGAGGACTCTGCCCTCCAGCTGTCCCTTAAAGGCTGTGACTAGGTAAGATCAATGTTTAAAGAACTCTTTTAAAATATATCCTAGAGACATGAGAAGCCAAGTGCTTCTCATGAGTATCCTGTCACAGAGTGATCCTATACTGAGAGAGTGGTCCTATACTGAGAGAAAAAGCCTTTATGTCCAAGGTTCACAAAAATACACAGCTGCAGACTCTAGTTGTGTCTTTAAATGCTATCTGAATCTGGCTAGTAATAGCATAGGCAGTGGTTGTTCTTGGCTTGATAGAAGCCCTGCTGCCACCACAGATCCAGTGGGCAGCTCAGAAACAAGGCTGGTGGTGAGGGCACTTAAGGTTGCCTTCTCCAGCTCCTTCCAGGAGCACACAGCCTGAGGCTGGTGACTGAAGACAGCTGGTACTTGGTCTGTCCCTGCAACAGCGAAAGCTTAGAGAGCAGAACAATACAAGTCCCACGAAGTGCTGCCCTTTTGAAATTTCTGGACCTTACTCACCTTGTTCTTTGCCTTCTGTCTTCTCCTACTCATCTAGAGCCCTTTAGAGTACAAATGTAGGCATTTCCCAGCTGACATGGGATTGTTTGTAATCTAACAAAATGTAAGAATATAGCCTGAAACTTTACAGGTGTCTGTCTGTGCCCTGCAGGGTTTTCCTTTTGTTTCCGTGATATTTCTGAAATGATTGTTTGGCATTTTGGCCTGAGAAGCAATTCTTAAGCTTTTTTGTTAAACAGCCCTGAGTTCCCATGTTTTCTAGGCAGACCTCAGAAATCCAGCAAGGACGGCAAGCTTAGTTCTTTGCCTTTCCCTGTCGCAGTGAAAATTTACTCAAATTAAGGAAACTGAAAAAATTTGAAGTTTAAGGTGTGCACCTGCCCAGAGGTTCATCTGAGCAGGTGTTTTAGCAGCTTAAGCTAACTGCTACAGCATCACTGAACATGCTTGCATTTCTCACAAGTTCCTACATGTGACCGTACTGCACAAATGTGGTTCCAGGAACAGCATGTAAGTCTGGGCAGGTATCTCTTTCTAAAATCACCCATGGTCACTGGTCTCACTCTGGTCTCACTCTGGTCTCACTCTGGTCTCACTGGGTATGTGAAACCAAGGTCTCTGCTCACATTATGGTCAGCAATATGTCCAAGGCATTTGGCATCAGACCTTTCATGACTATAGGATCCCTTTCAGAGCAGAGGTGGAAGCATGATCCCTGTAGAACCACCCACTGAGTGACCCCACAAAGCAACTGGGCAGAAGCAAAGCAGGCTTTCTTGATGACTTAGTGGCTGTTAGCAATGGTTAGGAGTGGAAAGGGATCATGTACAAGAACAAAGAGAAAAAAACTTACTTCTCCTGCATCCTCTGGGACATCACTGCTTGAAACAAGGCAGCAGGAAGAGGAAGCAGAGATGTGGTTTGAAGGGTGAGATATCAAAGTCAGACCAGAGGGTCAGAATGGGATCCACTGAGAGGATAAGTTTTGTGAGTTCATCCCAATGCAGGGAACAGAAACCTAGGCTGACTGGGTGTGGAGATGGGAGTGATGACTGAGTATGGAAAATTGGACTGAGACCTGGGACTGAAGAGATGGATAGCTGAAAAACAGCAGCTGCATCTGTACTTACTTGCTCTGCAGCATATCTTAGGGCCCTCATTTCCTGGTCATCTGAACTGTCAGGCCTGTTGGGACATGCTGCAGCTCCCATCCAGCACACATGTCCAGGTTTCCATCTCAGCATGGAGCTGGGGCATGACTAACCACACATCCAGACATGGGAACTGGGAAGAACTCAGGTCCAATGGTGTAAACACAGACAGCAAGTCTAGATAAGGAGCTTGAGAAAGAGGAAGACAACAACTACATTACAATGGTTTACTAATGGAAACAAGCAGTCTGGGCATGAGGAAATACTGGGCAGGATACAAAAAAGACAATAAAATGGAGTGTTGGAGCTGGACGACTCTTCAAGCAAAACTTTGGAATGAGAAGCAGGGCTAGGGGGAGCGTGGGAGTAGTGTGGACATGGCTTAGTGGCACAGAAGGACCATGGACTGGACTTGGCCTGACAAAGCTAAGAGGCTGGAGCAGTGTGACCAGGATGGGCTCTAGCAAGTCTTGAGGGCGGGCTGATACCAGGGAATCAGACAGCAGGAGAGAGGCTGGATGCAACTGGTGCCTACTTCTGACATTATCCACTGCCCACTTAATCCTGTTTAATTCTTGTCTGACTTGTGACACACAATTGAACATTATGATGCACCCTGTCCAATAAAAAGATACTTGACATGTTTTGCCTGGTTGTGGCACTTGTAAGTAGAACATTTTTACTAAATGAAAGTATGCTTTTGCACGCATTATGATTATTTGGGTCCAGAAGCCTAGTTTACTTCTAGTCCTAGCCCAAAATACTGAATTCTTTGTTACCTATCAAAAACGCAGGTCAAGCCTTTACAGATTTTTCTGTTTGTCTAAATCCAGTCACTGTCACCTTTCCTAGATAGCTTTCCTGCTACTCACACTATTCTTTAAAACACTAATCTTTACAACAACACTTTAAGCTCATTCTCTTGATCAGTTAAATCAAAATCCTACTAGTCCTAACAGCTTCTTTTAACACTGGTAATAGAATCTGGAAACAGACTTTCCCAGAAACATTATGCTGAAAGCCTCAGCTTCTTTTTTAGGGATCACATCCTTATACATGCAAGTCACGTTGCATGTTTTGTCTCAGACAGGCTTTTCAATAAAATTGCAATGTAAATAACCTACCTTTGGACTTTATTCCATGGTGTTTTTTCCAAGGTGCTCAAGAGAGTCTATTTGCTTCACAAATCTCACTCAGGATTGCATCTGGTTTACAACTCTTATATTTGCAACTGAAAAAAAAAAGAATGTTTCCCAGCAAGATGCTTGCGAGGACCCTTTTAGCAGTGACAATAAGTAGTTTATGATCAGTTTCAACTGGCAAAAATTCCAACAAAGCTTTTTTTTTACACCTCATGGCCTGGGACCAAGTCTTCCTTCTCTATTTGAATGCTGTGACATTTCATTTCTGTAAGTACCCATGACACATGATCTACTGTATTGCTATTTGGCTAGTTTCCAACCAGTCAGGCCAGTTTTGCTGTGGCTTATTAGCTGGTGGTGGAAAAATTTAATCCTGGGGTTTTCTTACATGAGGGGATTGGGGTACTGGTGTGGAAGGAGAAAGCAGGGGGAGTGCAATGGGCCTGATGTGGCAAGGAAGAAGAGGATGAGTCTTTCTCTTGCAATCTTGGAGTAGGAAATGATCTTCTTGATAGCAGGGTGGTGAGATGACCTCAGCTACGGTGGCCAACCTACTATGCCACCAGTCAGACTGTGCCTAGGGCCGCTGAGACTAAAGCTCCAACATGAGGAGAAAGGAAGAAGGAGAAGACAGGCCATGAATGATCAAGATAATCTGGTGCTAGGATTGGGAACTGACAAGGGAAGATGAGGGAAAGAGGATGATTCAGAGCAAGGGAAATGAGGTGATGGTTTTTATGTCACTGTGGAGGTTAAGAGACTAGATAAAGACAGGACTAGATAAAGACATCTTGGTCAAAGATTCAGGAGATGTGCAGTTCTTGGTCACTTCTGTGCTGAAGAGTGGATGGCTCTGAGACAGTCTAGCTTTCAGCTAGGAAAACAGACTTGCGACTCTAGATTGCTGATTTTTCTTGTTTGTGTTGGTTTTGGTTTGGTTTTTTGTTGTAGCTTGGTTTTTTATTTCAAAGATTGCAACCTTATCTGCAAGTCTAATCATGCTGTTGGAAGAGGTCTGAGCCAATCCTGTCATAGAGCTGTCTGTAGACAAGTTTGCATTTAAAATAATAACTTCTAGATAGTGCATGTCTACTTTACATCTATGCAACATAGCAGTCATTGGCTTAGAAATTAGTTAGCTGACACAAATCCAGATTTCCCTTCATATAGTCTTTCTTTCCAAGGAGTCCTTGTACCCTTCCTTGTCTACCAGGACAAAGCTACCAGAAATGCTATGCTGGTGGCACCTCAACAGTGGGACAATGAAAAATATTTTGTGGACCTCTCAGTCCTTGGAAAAGTAGTCCTCCAATAAGCCTTTTACGCAAAAACTGGTTACCACCATCATTACTTCCAGTAAGCAAAAGGTCCACTGCTTTTGGCTGATCATAGAGGTACCCTTAGAAGTACTAGCAAGATGGACATCCTGAAAATTGTCCAGGATTGGGCACCTAAAGACCACTGGAATCCCAATTTTAAATCTATATCTAGGAAACTATTTGTAGACAGTTATGAGGGTATTTGTCTCAGAATCCAGACCCCCAGGTTCTGCTCTCAACTGGGCCACAGCTATATCATGTGTTTCCACCAAGGCGGCGCTCCAAGCTTTTATTTCCTTAGCTAGGACATTGCAGAAGCTACTTCACTAACTTTAGAATGTGAAGATTAACACTTTTACAGAGGATCCCACCTGAGTACTGTTCAAATGCTGTTGGTAAGTTCTCTGAAAACAATAGGCATCTTGTTGTAATGCGAATATTAGAAAAACTATTCTGGTAATTTACAAGCACAGTTGTAGGCAAGAATATTCCCACAAATGCCTACTGAGATGCAATGCAAGCAAACTGAGATGTCAATGGTCTATGTGGCAATTATTCATTTAAAAGGGACATTAAAAGCACTTATTGGGGTTAGGTAGAAGAATAGCAGAAAATACTGGAAGGGAAGGTGGAAAGCCACAGGCAGACCTGTCTCTAGGTGAAGAGTTTCAAAGGACAGAAATAAAAAGGCTGAAAACAAGAAGGAATCAAAGCAGTGGAAGAGGTGACCAACTTGGCAGCTCCATCAAGAATGAAAGAAAGAGGCTGACTGTACCTGTGAGATGACAAGGTGTTGAATCACTCTGGCTCAAGCAGAGCCAACCACCAGATTTAGGAGGAAGGACTAAAGCTAGGAAAACACATGGACGATACTGGAAAAAGACAGCTTTATCACAGTGTCTTTTGCTATATTTTGACTGCTGAATCTGCCTCTCCTTTGGGATATTCTTATTTCAAGGTTTTTCAGTAAATTGGCAGTGGCACGGCTTGGCAGGGCTCCTAAAGAAAGCACTACAATCCCTAACATCCTCTGAAGTACGTGTCCTGTCAAAGTCAGCCAAACTGGGTGCTAGTCAATGGATAGATACCACTATGGCCACACTCAGGTATTAGAAATATGCTCTTGTTCCTAAAGGAGCCAGACTGAGTTTTCTTCAGCTCTCACCTGTCCGATGGTTTATGGATTCTCAAGGTCAGGAGCAATAAAATATTAACATCTAATCTGTCATACCACCAATGAAAACTATAAACTGGCCCATGACCTCACGTGAGTACCAGGTTGTTAACTAATGAAAGGAATCAAATCTTCCTCAGATAAATACTACAGACTGTGACAGGTAAAATTCAGGTCATATGTCTCCTTTGAAGTTTTAATGACCACTCCAATTTTATGATAAAGCCACTCACCTTATGTTTGTAGTAATTTTGTAAAGCCTGAAGCGGCTCTAGTCATCTTTGGTGCACAGTTCCCAAGGACAAAGCTCTCATAAAACTGTAAGCTTCAAAGGGATTAGACCTCTTCTTTTCACGGAACATTTCCAAATATTTCCTCCCCTTTTTTCTACATAGCTCCCTGCAGAGCCTCCCAGATGAACTGCCCAACTAGACTTCTTCCTCAAGCTCTGTCATTCAATAAAATAAAATAAAATATAATAAAATAAAATATAATATCTTTTCCCTTTTCCTTGCAGTAAGGCATAATTTTCTGGGTCATTTCTGCTTTTTGTCTTTATTCTACTGTCAATGCAGAGTAATTTGAAGCAAATCAACAGAGCCTGTGTATTTGCATATTTCTCAGGCTCTAAGAAGGACCACATGCAGCAGAACTACTCCCCTGAATGCCATGGGTTTTTGTTTGCTTCCTTCCCTCCTTTTAAAGTCGGGGGAAGCTGAGCTGAATTTGCCAAAGCTTGAACTCCAAAGCTAATGCCCATCTTGGTAAATGAAACAGTGCTGGGGAATGTTCCCAGGCACTGGAAAGCAATTGTCTGTGCTGTTTAATTGTAAGCACAGTGCTTGGCACAGTGGAGCCAGGGCCAACTTTCCCAAACAATTACCAAGCACAGGCCAACAGCTGGCATGGGCTGGGACCTCTCTCAACAGGTGGCTTGTGTGCAGGGCAAGGAGGAGAGGGGACGTTGGTAGTATGGATGCGCCATTTCCATCTCCATTGGCCTCAGCGTCAGGGAACACTCCTGGTCCTGTTTAATTTACTAGTACAGACACAGCTGTGATTGCTCAAACAATGCTTGTAAAACTATGCTGTTGCAAGGAGAAAGCTGCTTATCCATCTTGCCAGCGTAAACATATATATTTGCTTGTATATGCTGCCTTGGCTGTAAGATTGATTTGTTTCCATGAATTGCTAAGGGTAGATTTTTTTTCAGATGTTTAGGCTTAAATGCAAGGATGAGACATGTGGGGAAAAAAAACACCCAAAACAAAACATTTATTCATTTTGCCAGTTCCCCAGTTACATTAAAGAGCAAAAGTCTTGAGATGGAGCAAATGGGAACTTTCTGCACTTACACTGAGTGCTGGAAAACAATTCAAATCAGGTGTTTGTCCAAGCATGGGGCAAATCATTCCCAACCACAGCTCTGCCAACAGCATACAGTTCAAGTTTATTCAGTTTTATCAGCAAATGTGCTGGTCCCAGATGTTTCTCCAGACATGGTTAAGTGCACCAACCCAGGATTCTTACAGCAGAGGTGGCTGGTGGCATTTGCACGCAAAGAATACTTGCTTGGGAACAAGCTGAAGACTGGTCAGATGGTCATTCTCTTTTGAGTCACCAGACCTCAGCTAGCACCCTGTTTCCCACTTTGGGGACAAAGTGACTAACAGGGAGAAGAAACAGCAAAAGGTACCTCTAAAGGACCATCATATAACAGGAACCCCAGCCACAAGCAAATAAAGGAACATCTCTCAGGCACTATATATGTGCTAAATAACATAAATACACAAAATAATATCCCAAAGATGACAAAACAGGAACATGTGGGTTTCTTGGGCCTAATTTGTCTGCAGATGGTACATGTCAGAAATAGCTGGTATTCAGAACTGTCTTTTCAGGGCACGCTTCTTTAAGGTTAGTGAAAAGTTCCTTTCTTCAAGAAATTAGCTTAAATGTCCTAAGGCACAGAATGTACTCTGAAAATACTCACATTTCATTTGATTGCTGTTGTTAATGTTTCAGAAATGAAGTAAGTTTTCCCCTGGGGACATTGAGCCTGGCTTACCCATTTGTCTGAGCTTCTTCAAAGGAGGAATGACTCTTAGTTCTAGCCTGATAACAGCACAGAAGAAAAACCAAACGCTGTGTTAGGAAAACAGCGTTTTATTAATTTTTAGGGTGGAGGGGAAGCCACAGGTAAATTTAGTAATAGGATACAAATATTTGTACAAGAAAACTGCTGCTATTTCATTACTTACATGAGAACACAGAGAACAAAAATCCAAGCCAAACCAATTTAAGCTTCAAGTGTATCTGAACACATTTCTATTGTTTTTCTTACCAACAGTTTGTGAATTTGAGTGTTGATTCAAGGGATTTATCAGAGATGGACTAAGGGAAAAGGTTTGGACCATGTGAGGCTCTTACTGCTAATGGGAAACAGAGGAAATAGTGTTAATCTGTCAAGAATTCTGCCACCTTCCGCAACAGAAATTTTACTGTATTCAAACAAAACTGGAAAATAAATATCTTCTGAAGGATCAAATCTGGATCCAGCCCCAGGAGACACCAATGATTAAAAGCCTGGCAACCAGCAATTTGTTGTGAAAACTCTCCAAAAGCAATACACTCAGACTTTAGGTCTTCTTTTGTGTCATACTTAAATACAGCAGTTTTTCAATTTAAACCCTATTTCAGTGTATAATTTCAATCAGCGATGGCAGTTCCCCAGTTCAGCTTGAAGTGTACAAGGTACCCAGAATCACCTACAAGGCAGCGGCAGTGCTCAGCACGTGCCAACTCTGCACTGTCACTACCCAGCAAAAAGGCTGCTCTTACAGCCCCAGACCTCAGAGCTGTCTCTGGTGCCAATGCAGCCTGCAGAAAGAAATTTCTCAAGCCTGCTGCAGTTGTGTGAGTTATTAAAACTGCGCATTGCTTCTTCTCATAGAAGCAAAACATCTGATCCACCTAAAAGGGATTTAGCATCTAATGTAAGCACTCAATTCAGAAAATCTTCATACCGTCAGGTTAAACTCTGACAAATCTGTGATTTTAAAATTCCTTATGGTCCTAGAGCTGTGCTTGTGTAGATAGCCAGCAGAGCATCATGCTTCATGCCTTTAGTGACTCAGGCCATGCTTATCCCCTTTCCAGATCCAGAAATGAAGTACTCCCCTGCCTAAATCCTCTCAGGGTCTCAATGTCAAAGGCACTCCTCTGGATCACTTTCAGCATGTGCACAACATGAAGCTTCTCACAAGTTGTTGCTGCTTTTCTTTGCAAAGCCACCGGCTTGAAGGAATTCAGTAATGGTTCTCTTCCGTGATAGACTAACCTGTGAAGCAGGACAATCCTTCAGTGGCCTGGAGATGTGGTACTGACTCGTCCTGGGCATAAGAAAGCCAAAAGTCAATGTCCCTGACTTCCCAGGAGACCTAGCAGGTCATGGACAATTCAGAAGCACAGTGAGAGCTCACTGCATTTGCATTCTCCTCCTCAAGGCCAGGCCAGCAAGCAGTCAAGACTGATGGATTCATGGGACTGGAAAAAGAGAACAATAAGTCTGCATCCTCGCAGAACGGGTACTGACCTGGGAGAATGGAACTATGGTCCCTCTGAGGGGTCTACATCCTTTTTTTGGTCTAGTGATCCACCCCAATGGGTTGGAAATAATGACAAGCCACAATAACAATAGCCAGCTTAATGAAACAAGTATAAACAGAAACAACAACTGAGGCTGGGAAGAGAAATGGCCTTTGGGGATATTATTTTGAAGAGACTTCAAACTTTGATTTCCCAGGCAGAGGAGATGCAAATCAGCCAATGTGACTCTTTGTTTCTTGAGAAAGAGACAAATCATATTTTTCTAAAGCTTCCTCTAGCCAAAGCCATTGAACTGACTCTACTACAGTAAAAAAGAGTAAGGCAGGAAAATGAGGAGGTCAGCACAAAAACCAAGGCTGAAATCCTCATGACTCCACTCTGAACAGCTAAATCTTTCTGATCTGGGGCCTCAAAAGTGCAAGAATCTCCCTTGGCACTGAATGCCTTTGCTCAATCCCATGGGAAGGAGAAGGCTCTAATCAGCTTCCTGAGCCTTGTGTGGAAAAAGATCACACTAGGTGCAAAAGTAGTAACAGCATGTCCTATGTAATGACATGAGCACTGTACATAAAGAAAAATTTTTGCATTGGTTATACAACACAGGCAGGCTGGCAGAAAGTAAACAAGCCGCACTGTTATTCTTTATGCCACGAATTAAAACCCGAGATAGATGAGAAGTGTACCCCAGCTGCTGGCAGTGCAGCAGTGGGCCACATGCAGGCAGAAGCAGGGGCAGGAGCAACACTGGCCCAAGCCCATCACCAGCAGCTGCTCAGTTGGTTGGAGAAGAGCAGCAGAAGCTGAAGCTATGGGAGCAATGGGAAATACAAATTAAGCCTAAGACTGATGGGCAACAGAAACAGGACAGGGCAGAGACCAGGAAGGAAAAGTGGAGCTAAGGGAGGAGAAAGCCTGTCCTGACAAGCTACCCTTGAGACTTCAGTTCAGAATGCTGTCTGCTGCCACCTGCACACGTTCTTCTGCAGAAATAACATATTTCTCATTTTCTGTGCAGCTTGCTGCTGTGACAGATTGCCAAAAGCAAGTATTTACCAGGATTCAGAATTGAACTGAATATGCAAATGAACATGCACACACACGCCAATATATATTTACATACATATTTATATATAAACAGTAACTATTTTTAAAAAAGACAATAACAACATCAAAGGAACCTGAGGAACCAAGTTGCTCTTCATTTGCCACAGACAGGCCTTTGTTGTAGACAGACTGGGCTCTGCCTGGTCTATCTTGGGCTCTCCAATGGCCTGAGTCTGCTCAAATACCATGTTCCAAACAAGCAGCATTGGTGAGGGTGCTGAAAACATAGAAGATGACAACAACATCAACCTAATAGTTAGTAGTGGAGGACAAGAGGAATAAGTAAACACAAGCAAAGTATGCAAGTCACTTTACTAAAAGCATACTCATTGGGCTGCTTCTGCTACTTACAGTGGCCAATAAATTCCCTCTCTCCTAATACATTCAAAAGTATCAGGATGCATTATTCAGTACATGAGTAATCCATCACATTCTTTTGGCTAATAGTCAGTCGTTGAGCTGGACTCTCATTCCTGAAGGTCAACAGCAACACCACTATAGTAGCTGCAGAGCGTGACAGAGCCTTGTGGCACCATACTTACCAGATCAGAACAAGGATCCATGCAATGATCCCAGGTAATGAAAGTTACATGGATCCCAAGCGGGCATAGAGGCACTTGTGTGGAGGATCAGACCCTAAACTCACATTGAAAACCACAAGAAGGAACTCAGCACCCAGTCAAGAGGACGAGGTGTTCACATGGCTACCATAAAAGCCATTTGGCCCACTGGATTTGTCACCTCTGCGACGCGGTCCTTCGCAGGCACGTTGCAAGGTCACCAGATGTCGGGTACTGGATGTCGCCGAGTGGCTTATACGCTGACTCCAGGAAGGCTTGTGCATCAGCCAAGTTTGCTACAAGCAGTATCTACATAGCTATTACACGTGGCCAGTCTCATGCACAGATTTAGGACCTGCCTATCTAAGCTAAGTTAACCTGAGCTATTACTACTATGCTTCCTATGGTTCCTAAGTTAATCTACTCTCCCTAACAGACAGTATGTCCATGCCATGTAGACAACATGCCTATCTGCCTAGACATGTCTGTCTCTGTGGCAGGATGTCTGCCTGCCTAGACAAGATGTCTGCCTCTCCTCTCCACACAGCAAGCAGCTGTATAACACACTGTAATGTTTACATTAATCACCCCAAAGCCTAAAGGTCAGCTGTCCTTGTCCAACCACAGACGTCAGGCCACGTCCACAGGACACAGCCTGTCACTGCAGCTCCTCTGCCAAGCATTCCCTGATCACACAGGTGTCCTGCTCCCAGCAGGCCACAACATGGATTTTTCCTCTTTGTGTAGAATGATAATTTGGGTTCTGAAGGATAATTGGAGAGTTGAATTTGAGGGTGGCCTCAGTACCTTGGGAAGCTCCGCATCAACTACTTTAAAGGAATTGAGCGGGGGGTTATGGTGGCACTACTTTTTCTTGTAGGTTTTAAGATCAGGTATGTTGTTGAACTCCTGTATTAATACTGTGTCTTGCAGCTGTAGCGCTTGCCAGAGAAGAAAGCCCCTTTACCTTTGGTTTTGTAATGTATTCTGGTGCATGAGTCTGTTGTATCTCTCTCTGTTTGCATTAGGTTAAATGCTGCTGAAGTAGACAGGCCTAATTATGGCCTTTCATTCAAGATTAATATGAAGCCATTAAGCTGGTTTATGCAACCAGGTAGCTGAGCAATAGAAACATCTAAAACAAGTATGAGGCAATGTTGGAGGCCGAAACCATGAAATCAGCGGGCTTTTGTTGTGAAAAGGCATGGGAAATGCAGGAGCGAGTGCTGCCCTCATCTACAGACTTAAGACAAAACACAGTAAAGACTACAGAATGCTACCAAACCCACCACCAGCCCAACCCCAGATGAAGGGCTGAGCTAAACAGGGAAGCTTGCCACTCCCAATGCTCTGCATCGCCGCTGTTACTCACACTTTACCCTGCACTCAGCAGAATAAGCTCTGGTAGCTCTGTCACAGTGATGGCACGTGGACAATTGCCTAATTCACTGCCAGCTGCTTCTCCAAGCAGAAATGCCTCAAAGAAACTTGGGCGTTTTTCTAATAGCTGGATCAGAAAAGGACAATGCCACAGAATGTTTCCGGGACATGTCTCTTCCTATTCCTCAAAACGTTGTCCTTACCTTTGCAGTTATGCAGTTAGGTGAGATGCAGGGAGATTTTCTTGGTGATTAACTAGGTCTTTGCTGACTTTGTTAATGCTACCCTAGGTATTTTTTTAAAAGGACACATTAACTGACATGTGGGAGAGGCTAATTAAGAGAGAAAAAATAATTAATCACAGTTTGACTGTAAGGGAAAAACAGAGAAATTTGAAACAGGATTTAGGAGTCTGAGTTTACAAGAATTTTGTATAAATTAATAATTGATTTAATTGGATTATTATAATTCAATAGTAAATTATATTTAAACTGATTCTTGTATTGGTTTTAAGCTAAATTTTTTTAAAAGCCTAGCATGCCTGTTTTCTTTATGTTCGAAGGAAAGGACAAGCAGACAGATGTACCCTGCCCCAGATCTGAACATACATATCCACTCACATTTTGCAAGTGAATTATACGTTCCTCTCCCAAGGGAGAAATACTGAAAAGGAGATATTGCTGTGGCAGGCATTGCATAGTGCTGCTCTGGGACCTTCCTGCCTTTCTAGGGCATGAAAGGACCTTTTGGGGAGGAACTTCTTTTGGGCAACACTGTCAATGACTGTGAATAGGTTTTAACAATTTTGAAAGTGGGAATTTGTGTACTTCCATACACCCAACAAACACCTTTGATTTCCAATCATGCTACTGGGGATGGACAATTGTAACCATTTTCAGGCAACAGTACACTTCCTTTAAAGTTCCAATGGCAGCAAAGCACCGTCCTTTATCCCCTCATATTTATGATTTTCATCAGGGCAGGATGCAGAAATGCCCGGTACTTTCCAAAGAGGCAGTCCCTGATATGTAGAACAGACACTCTTCTTAATATTGACATGATTTCCAGCTCCCACTGCAAAACCACAGAACTTTCATTGTCAGGAGCTAGAGAGACTGCACACACACACTTTAGGCACTTTGTTTTATTTTGCAAAAAAAAAAAAAAAAAGAAGAGTCTTTATATATAAACCATTTCATTCTCTCTCAAAACATTCTACAACTATACAGCTGTTTGCTCCATCATTTGCATAGGAAATACCACAATACAAAAATAAGGTAGGGAGGAGGCAAAAGAAGCAAAACAGCAACCCATTTATGCATGTGTTTTCACGTATAAACATTTTAAGCCTTACAAAATTATTTACATCATTTCTCAACTATTTACATTAAGAGCAACATCTCTAACTATAACAAACAAAACTATAATTTATCAAGTATACGTAAAATTGTCTTAAAAAAAAGAGTCTATCATATACCACAAATAAATAAAGACAAACAACAGTTTTAACAAAGCTAGGTTTTCCTGCAAGACCTTTTTTTGGTATTTTGATTGTCTATTCTAGCCTTTGGTTGACAGCTTAATATTACGGCTTGTGAAGTTCAGACACTTATTAGGTTTGTTTGGTTTTCTCCTGTTGTCTGGCCAAATCCTACCTGGTCTAACCTCATCTTTGGCCCTTCATCTACTATTTCAAGGCTGAGCACGGTGGATCAAAGTCATTGTTAGCAAAAACGGGTACCATTTCTTAGACTTCAGTGGAGTTTCAACTACTTTTGTTAGCTGTAAATTTTCCCCTGCGTGTGTCAATCTGAACAGCGGATTAACTAAACTGCACTGCAATTTTAAACAAAATTACTGTATCCTTTACCTTCTAGTAAATGACATGCAATATCCACATAAAACTAGATCATACTGGTGTTGAATCAGCTTAACATGTCTGTGTATGAAAACTGCATCCTAAATCCTTCTTTTTAAAGTGATACTAAGTTTAGCTTATAGTAAGAGGTTTAACATTCTGTGTTCATTTTAACTATCCCCGTTATTTCAGCTCCCAACATTGACTTTACAGTTCATTCTGCATGTTTTGCCCATTTAAGCAACTTGACAACAAAATCCTGCTTTGAATATTCAGTGCATACCATTGAGTTATAGGTACAAAACATCTGAATACTTAGCTCAGTTCTCTTAAGAAAAATGAAGCTAAGTTGGTATTGTTTTGAGAGGTATATAAGTAACCATTTTTTTTTAAATGTGCCGTGTTATCGAATGTAAAACAACTTTATTCAGATGTTTCTTAAAAAACTTTAGTATTAAACCTAAAAAGCTGATTTGCATATTTACAAAATCTTTGTCATAGCAAACATGCAACACACAGAACAAAGTATTTTGTTCTATGGCTGTCTATCAGTTTTTCTATGTATTTTATATCCACAGAATGGCTTAACATTAAAAGAAAAAAACCCACATGTACTAAATATGTCCAGTAAAAACCTGACTGATTACAGATTACAGTTCATGGCTTTTCCACTGTGTGCATTCATCTGCATCCTCTCATTAATTTGTTTACTAAACATTGTCACAATAATGACAGTGCTTTGGTCAAAACACTGCAAGAGAAAAAAATACGTATAAAGCTGCAATGTGTCAAGATATAATACTTGTAAAGAGATGAAACCTGCTGACTAAAGCCATATACATCATGAAAGCAAACAAACGACAGAACACTCTGGTATTGTGATACAGTGTCTTCCCTTTTTCGGCATAAATATACAAAATATACATTTCCAGTTTCTTTTGATATTTCTTTTAAATGGACAACCCATACTCAAAAATTAAACTAATTTCAGTTGTATGTCGAGAGTCAATAGGAAATTGCATAGATACAAAACAGCCTCAGCAACAAGTCCAGCTTTTAGTTCTGATGCCTCTTCATGTGGAGAGCCAGGTGATCAGAGCGGGAGAAGCTGCGATTGCAGACAGCGCATTGGAAGGGCTTTGCCCCCGTGTGCTTCCTGTAGTGGCGTGTTAGTTCATCTGAGCGAGCAAATCTCCAGTCACAGCCTTCCCACGTGCACTTGTATGGTTTCTCACCTGAAAGAGAGCACAGAGAAATGAAGCTGTCAGCTGTCACTCTTCAGGAAAAAACTGATGCAAGACCACCATTGAATGGCATTGCTCTTAGATTTGAAGAAGAAACAAATGACAAACAAGGAGCTGACATTTCCTAGTCACTTGCAGTTCTATTCATCAGGCCCCAAACAAACAGCCCCCTTCCCTTTTTCAATTTTCCCCTTTCCCAATTTTGCTCTTGAAAGTGTGATTTAATACCTCAGTAAAATGTAAGAAACTTTCAAACATGTAAATTAGAGACAGCTACAGTACAGAAATGCAGAGTTAAAAAACCTGCATAAGACCGAAATATGTTCTTTGCACTCACACCAGTATGAAAGGGAGTAGGAAAAAAAGCAGTCTCATGTGACAATCCAGCCAAGTTTGTAACTTACACTTGCACCTTTCAAAAATGGTTGTTACAGAGAGCTTTTTTAAGAGGGTAGGAAGACTTCTATGAAGATTCTTTGTAGTGTGCAGATCTGTTTAAGAGCTTCTGATGCATGAATAAAGGGGCACAGTGTGTTACAAACACAACAGGGACAGTATTTTCTGAAATGTCACAAGCAATAAAAACTTGTGGTATCCTGTCTGGGACCAGCTATATATAGGAGGAAAGCATCTACAAGTTCAAAGCACCTATTTTCAGAAAGAAATGTCTACAATAAGGTGCTTAAAAATAGCCATATTTTAAAGGTGGCAAGTGCTTGCTGTCTAAGCAGTCTGTACTGATGCAGGGGGAGCATGGCATCTCTGAAAACTTACTGTGTTACAGGAGCTCTAAATACAACTTCAAAATATCTACCTACTCTTGAATACACTGGCCAAAGCACCTAAAATGTTTGCATTCATCCATTTTAGAACTACAAACACAGTATTTCAAGCATGTCCACAATTTACAGGTGTTTGTTGAAATGGGAGAAATACGAAGTCACAAAGCCATGATGACCTCGATGTGAAACCAGAATTTTACACAGCTACATACACCTGTTCAGGACCTAGTATGGGCATGATGTCACCATATAAGCAATCTTCATACAAATAAAGAGGCTAAGATTACTTATTTATAGACTAATGCTTGAAGTTGTTTGACAAAAACACTTTCCAGTTGGGAGAGAGGGTTGCTATCTATGTATTTTATACTAATTTGACCCATTTAGCAAGAAGAGAAAGAAAACCGAATGTATCAAATCACATGGCAGCAGCTTCATCTGGAGCAGAAACACACCAAAGCTGAGCTTTCCAAAAAGGCCTTTCCAACACATCTTACAGATCTGCTACCTCTCCATTGGTCTCACACCTTTTTGCCCACAGTCTCATTCCTCCTGCATTGGGCAGTGCTTCTGACTTTTCCCTGGTTTACCATCACACAAGCAAGAAAGACTTCTAGAAGCCAGCATCCTGCAATCCGATTGTTTATTCTGCATAAGTTATGCAGAAACTCCAAAACATTACTTCAGAGGCACTTATCAATCATGCAGATGAAATTATGAAACTGTTATTGTCTGGGAGCTTCCATTGCTTCTTCTGATTAACTCGCAATTTTTTGTCTACTATTGAGTGCAGAACCAACCCTTTGCTCGCAAGGGGGATGTGACTTCATGTTGACAGGGTCACACTCAGAGCCAGACCTTCTCAAAAAAACCTAACTTTTTGCATAAACAGCAACTGGGGTTTATCGAAATCACAGTGGAAATGTAACACCCCTTAAGAAAAACAAGACTCTGACGTCGCCTCTCACAGAATTTTTAATTATTTGGTGGATCACAATTCAGAACATGTATCATCACAGATTTCCATAACAGATGAATTTACTCTGTCTGAGTAAATCCTGAATTTATTCAGAGTAAATTCTGATGCTGACTGAAGACTGGAATGGTCTATCGTGTGGGGATTGTTTTTTGCTCTGTGCAACATATACTGTAGGCTAAAATACAGATTTCATTCAAACCCATCATGTAAAGCTTTTCTAACACCAGAAAAGCTGGATAACACATTTCGTCTTCACAGCAGAATGAGAGGAAAGGTCACCACTCAGCAAGAGATCTTTTGCACTATATACGTGATACTTGATGTATTTTAACTAGGTCTGGAGGAGTAAATGGATTAATGGAGTCTGTAAAAGACTGTGTTGCTGATCAATAGGCAGAGCATCAGGAAGATCTGTGAACATTTTGTGTTAAAACACATGTGCACACATGGAGGTTACACAAAAGCATTACTCCTGCATTTGAAGTATCTTAATCTAAAGCCAGTGTGTTTATTTCTTTTTCTCCTTTCTTTCTCTTTTCTTTCTATTGGCTTTAAACTCTTCTTTAAAACTCTTCACTTAAAACTGCTACCTTACACTTGATGCTGAACTCCCAGTCTTGTGATCCCGACTCCCGTCCCTGCCCAGAGAGAGCACATACATAGTCACACCTTTATCTACTCCAGCTTACTCTTATATTTTGCAGAATTACACAAGAAATGATGGAAAAGGTAAAGAGGGCAGGAAAATAGCACTAATTAACAAAAGCCTAGGAATATTCAGACCAGATCAGAACAGGGACCCAGAAATTAAAGTCTGTTTCCAAGCCTGGCATCAAGGAGGTATGAAGTACAGGCAACTTTCACTGAGTGTCAGACTACACTGCACTGAAAAAGCAGTGTACCTAGCTCCTAGTAAAGGAACTGCCAGCAGTCGGGGCAGTGGTGAACCCTGTGCCTTGCTGGGCACCACAGCGTCCAAGTCAATGTTGAGAGCAACGGCCAGTACTCCCACCAAACTCCAGGGCACTCAACTTCCTAGAGACACTATCTCAAAACTTACCACACTGTCATGGCCACTTCACTGCCTGCCACAGCCACGAATCCTCCCAGGCAACAGTGCTGCTCAGGGCAAAAGCTACATGCAGATTAGCACCACTCCTCCTTGCCAGCAGACTTCTGCAGACCTGAGCTAAACCAAGCGGTGCCCAGGGGATGAGCAGAGGGTAACAAGCTGCTGCCTTACGCAGATTGTTTTAACAGTGTTACTGGAAATTAAAGCCAAAATGCTGCTTTTAACCCCTGCTTTGGCCAACAACTGGAAAAAGTATTTTTAGTGCCAGTGTACAGGCCCAGATTATTCTGAATAAATCCTAGGGGTGAAATACTGAATATCTATGTTTGTAATGCTAGTTTCCGTTGGAAAGTTCTATTTAAGAACTGAATCAATTTCAAATGTTTTCCTTTAGGCAAGGAGGAAGGGGGGTAAGAAAAAGTAGGTGGAGATTATTTTCACTCCTTTAGAAAGCAGAAGAACAAGAAGCTAGTAGTATTTCCTCTCTCTCAACCTATACACATGCTTTTTGTCACCTAGCAGAAGAATTTGGTTTAAGCTCCTGCAAGTGAGGGAAAAAGAGCCACATATTACTTATTTTCTGAAGCAATCCTACTTCTTTGCTATGCTGACTTTAAAGCTCTGAGAAATATGGGTTGAAGATTTACTTCTTTTAAAAGCAGGTATATACAACAAGGGACACTGAACTCTTTATCCACTGTTTTCGTTGGCTACATAGAAATGTAAGATTTGTTTACTTTAATGATTGTGCGAAATACAGTAGCTGTAAAGTTTCAGAAATATTTGGTTTTCCTCCAGCAATTTAGGGCTTCTATAGGGTGTTAAACCGAGAATGCCATTGGTCATCAAATATGAAGGCAATACGGCTGGGTTACTGGAACATGATCACGGTATCAAACAGATATTTCACTGTAAAAGCAAGAAAACAGCTAACTCCTCCACTTCAGGGGAGCTTCCATGGGATTTGTTAGAATGTCAACACTGTTCAACTAAAACACCATGGAGGAAGCTGGTACCGATTTCCAGCCAAATAGCACACTCCAACCCTTTCTTCCCTAGCCAGAAATATTATACACAGCACTTCTGGGAAACAGAACTGCTTTCCTTTAAATTATACTTCAACAGGATAGGGATTTCATAAGTTTAATTGGATTTCTGCATAACCTCCTTCCAGTATCACTGACTTAAAATATTTTGCTAGGCTTACACATCACAAAATATATTTTTAAGTTCTTGAGCTCTTAATATCTATCCACTCTCTAGTTTTTAAAAAATACATTTGTGGAGCACGAGAAAGAGACTTGTACTTGAGCACAGAAATTTTAAGCCCTAATGTTTAGTTTGGAAGCTCTTTTACACAAGCACCTAGCAAGAGATAAGAGAGTTTAACCTGAAAGAAGACTATTTTGCTTGCAATGTACCTGTATGTTATAAAAAATTATTTTTAATGCTGTGAGATTGCAAGGACGTCAAAAAGACGTCCAGATCCACATGCAACATGCTAACCTAACTAGCCACTTTAACAGATAAAATTTCCTCAGGCAGATCCCAAGGTTTGGGTTTCTTATCAATACTGCAAGAGAGTGGCCTGGACCAGTAAAGCACACTGCGTTGCCTCTTCTTGTGATTTACCCATGTCAAAATGCACCAACTGCTTTCCTAATATTAATTCGAGTCGCTGGCAGTGACACTTATGGCCATACTCATTTCTGTAAGGCACAGTGCCACCAGCTCACGGGTGATGGTCATTTTGAAGACACCCTCTATCTTCAACACACTGCCTCTGTTCACAAACATGTTTCTGTTTAAAATTCTGTTTACAAAAAACAAGTCACTGAAAGCCTCCATTATTGATGAGTTTCCCCATTAATAAGAAAATAAACTTTCTTATTTCACCAAAGAGTTCTGTGACTTTATTGCTGCAATTCACTGCAAGGATGGCTTTCTTTAAATATAAAGCTATAAACAGCAAGGGCTGGATTTTAAAACCTAAAGTTAGGTAACTCTATTGGTATGCAGAAATCCAAATACAGGTAATTACACCAGCCAACGCCTGCAACTTCACTGGTTTGCTATCAGAAATTTCTGTCAGAGCAGTGAGTTTGGGGCTCCCTTGAAGAATAAAATGTAGCACGATTTTCAAAGACCCCAAAAAGACAACACCTGATTACAGCTCATAAGCATATAAGAAGTACAGACACCCTCCTCCACCAGTCTTTCCATTTTAATATTACTTGTGTTTATTACAGAACTATTTCTAGTCAAGTGTTCGGCCTTCAAAAATATTCAAGTTGGGAAAAACAGGCGGCAGGCAAAGCAGACGTTTCTGCCTCATAACTGCACCAGTTATATACAAAACCTTTATCACGTTCAGTTTTAAAACAAATTATTAAAATGATTTATGTTTCCTCAAAGCTTTCTGGTGCATTTGTTTTCAAATTTTTCACATGTTAACATCAGTGTCTTAATTCCCTGACATACAATAGCCTCAAATTTTCAGAAAAAAGTAAGAACAAATTAAATGCTTTTTCTATTTTAGTTTGCTTGAAATAGTGTTTCTCTCACTCACAGCGCCACAGTTTTAAACTCTGGTCTCTTCCAGGCCGACTGAACCTGAAAATAGTTACTTAGGTGTATGGCTGCACTCATTCAGAAATTTTTTGCTCCCAACGTTTAGCTAAAATCAGACCTTCCTTCTGTCATAGACTAAGTGCTGCAGTCGTCATTAAAAGCGGCTTCTTGGATCATTTTTTTGTTTATTGTTTGAGAAGGAACAGAAAGTGGATATTTCAAAATAAATAATCCCTCGTGTTTAAAAACCCTTTAGTGTGCCAGAATTCTCACTTGTCCAAGATGCAGATAGATGAGAGGGCTGGCAGCATGCAAGGTACATCCAGCTTATTTTGAGAGTGACAAAAATTTAGTCCTTCAAACATCCACCCCATCAATGTTATGAATGAGCAACATATGATGCACATTTTAAAATGTGATAAAGCCTCTGCCTCGTATAGTAATGGCTAGAGTGTAACCATTGAATACTTAACTTCACAACAAAACAGCATTTCAAGGAATTTTGTAACATAGAGCTGTTGAGCCCTCGAATTCCAACCACTGATAAATCAAGCACGAACAGCAATAAAAGATAACTGACTGGTGAGCAAAGAGAACAGTGAAAAAAACTGTGCATCATCTACTTTCTGATCACAGAGGTGCAGAAGGCTTTGCCTTCTCAGTGCTCTCACAAGTGCTTGAAGCACATTTATTTTGCTAAGTGTTGTCTTACGTAGTTCAAGGATTACTGGGGAATCTTGTCTGGCCTGTGCAATGGTTTATTTTCTTTCTGGTATAACATTCTGTCTTAACAGAGGTGGTCTCTCTTCAAGGAGATATGCAAACAAAGGGGAAAGGAATTTTTTTTTAAGTAGGATTTATAAGAAATACATGCCATCTGGGGTGCATGGCTGTGTCTACACATCCTGTGTACAAGAACAGCTCTTTAGCTCTCTCACCAGTAACACCGACTTTTGTACAGTCAGATAAGAGGTGTTCTTAAAATGGAATTTATTAAACATGTACTGTAAACTTCCAGAATTCTATCTACTATATGCACACACACAAAAAAAAAAGTGCAATACATTAAAGCTACTTTAACTCAAAGCAAAGCACTGTACACTTGCCAAAATCAAAGGTTTTAATATGTCCTTAATCAGAGTTGTTAGAGATCCCTGAATATAAATAATGCACCCTGACAGGGCAGGAATGCTGCTACCAAGATACTCAGACTAAACTAGGACATTACTTAAATGTTTCTAATCTTTCACCAATGGGAGGTGCAGGTCATCTAACAAACAAGCAACACACTACCCTGGCTGGAACCAAGAGTCAATCATCCCAGTCAAGCTCAGAAACTAATTACAATAAGGAATGTCTGATCAAATAATGGAAAGTTTTAATCACTGGCAATTGCTGTGAATCTTTGGGCAATATTAACCTATGTAGGGCAGTTTCAAAATGAACTATATTTAAAGTCGGTCTCTTAGGTCAACAGTTTCCTTATCAGGAATCAAATATCCTGGAACTGAAGTTTAATCCTCTCAGGGAGCAATTGACAGAAACAACAGTTTTTTTAAGCTTTCATGCTTAGAGGGACTTTCTAGGCTTTTAATCAAAAAGAAAATATTAGGCTTTTCTTTCCAGTATCTAAAAGCTAACAAGAATACCCGTCACCTGACACCTTGGAATTTAATTCCTGCTTCATAAAAATTGTATGCTGATGTGAATGATCAGTAATATTTAATTAAAATTTAGGTTTATGTTGCTAGGATTTCACTTTCTTTTGAGCAATACATTCTAACACTTCTCATTTAGCTTATGACTACAGATAAAGAATCAGAGCAATTAATCCCAAGGTCCGTGATCATTCATGAAGTGTTTGGAAAAAAAACCCATTATTTTCCCCTAAACTGTGGTTTGCACAGGAAAATAATGTACTTCCATTTCTCACACCGGCAACTAATGGATTTAGCAGAATTCATAAATAAAAGATACTAACATACTCTTCAGCAGTGTCTAGCAACACTGCACTTTCATGCACTTTGTCAACAGTTCTATTTAACTCTCTTCCACTTTTCCTTATGGCCTTTATCAATGATGGCATTTACTGACAGCTCCTTAAAGTATAATCTATGCAACTGACTCATCTAACAGGTCAAAGCAGCAGGATCCGCACAGAAATATTACTTAATAGCTGTTTTCATGAGGCAAAGATTTTTCCAGAATGAAGTTTACTATGTACACAGAAGGCTGCAACCATAAGCAAGGCACAGTCTTTTAGGGCCTTCATTCCTCATTTGTACACCATGAGTGAAATCCCTCTTCAAAGCTGCAGGATGATTTGATACATGTTTTCACAAGGTGCTTTTCTTCCAGCAGGAGCCAAACTACTACCTGTCTTCCCTTCTGAACCGTAGGCACCCTGAATTCCTGGCAATTCTATATGGCACCCATCTATGGTGAACCGAGAGCACCAAGTCCTAGGGACTGCTGAAGCCTACTGCATACAACTGGTTCTAATTCTGATGCACCATCACTCTAATTCTGGATCAACTGAGGCAAAGACCTAAAATAAAATAAAATGTTTAACACCTTGAAGAACTGAACAAGTCAGCAGCTGTTCCATGCCTATACAAACATTTGAAATAACTAGAGACGGTGGAAGTATTTTGAGTGCATCTCATTTAGAGGAATGCCATTTCTCTTGAGTTATCTCGGCTTCCACTTCCCATCACCAAATCCAAACTAGATCTATAGATAGAGATGAAATAGTTCTGCAGTTAATGCTAGAAACTATTAATGGCAAGCCCACCATGTGACCAGAGAACATGCCTGTACAAAGACTCTGTATACGGAAAACCAATATGCAGCTGGAAAATGTCCTCAATGTGCATGCCTTGATGTGTTCAAAACAATGACAGATCTTCTTCTTAAAAACATACATGATTTTGAATTGTGCAGCTGTTCACAGAAATAATAATAAAAAAACCCCTGACCCCGGAGCCAGCAGTTCTGCAGTGTTGCAGGTAGGGTACAGGTACCCGCGTATCACTCAACTTCCACAGTCCAAATCTTTAACATATCATGAAATCTAAGAGGGTAAATTACAGGACCACTGTTTCAAAATGATTACTTGATAAATATTTATATATTTGGATGCCAGAAAAATAACTGCATATTACCTGCAATACACAAATAATTGCTTTTCATTGGTATTTGGCATGTTTTTCAAGTTGGACATATAGCTGTTATGACACAGCTAGAAGGGAGTTTTACTGCTGAACAGCCTGCAATAAATGCACAACCACCTCACACGTTATATACTATAGCTGCACAATGCCAGAGATAAAACAAAACTTGTTCCATGATGAACAAGTAAAATTATTTTAAAAGAAAATCCCTGATTCAAACGGTGAAAAAATCCAACCTCTTTCTAAAGATGTTCAAACAGGTACTTTAACATACTGAATACCATTTTACCAGTTTCAGAAACAGCTAATAACAAATTCAGGTACCATACCAAAGTGATTTAAGGTATTAAAAGGTACCAGACATTTGCATGGAAATGGACAAAAAGTGTTCTATGTCTTTTCAACATTTAAACCTTTGTTCATATTCTGTTTTGGGGTTACCAGTTTATGAACTAAAACTTACTTCATAATTTACAAATGCTAAAGCATTACACAGAGAAAGAAAAATGTGTGTATGCTTCAGCAACTAGTACAAACACATTACCCAAGCTTAATTCTTAATGGGAATACAGTAAGAATCCAGCGTAATTACATTAAATCAGTATAACCATATTAAGCTTATATCACTCGACTTGGTGTAAGGTAACACCTTGAGAACTTCTAAGAGGAAAAACATACAGGATTTTTCTCTTGCCCATTTCTTATAGTTTTATTTAAATGTACTTCATAAAGTCTGACAGTGTGTTCATATCTGAACTAAAAAAAAAAAAAAGACTACATCTTACATTCCACCTATCAAAACCAACATTTCCCTTAAGTTTGTTCTCAAAGAAAAGAACATCTATTAAACTCAGGGAAACCCTTTCAGAAGGGAAAGGCTGCTAAATAAATACTGTGAAAAGGCCGAGATTTTCCAATACAAAAGGAAAACCATAAAGTCTGTCTTGACTTTTAATGGCAGACAAACTTCGCTGCAGGCTCTTTTATTTTAAGATGACAGATTGCTGAGAAGGGTGGGGACTGGTTGGGATGAGAGAGAGAGACTGAAGCCAATTTTAAAAGGTATTGTTAAGAAACTAAGAACAAGAAGAGAACAACTTCAGTGGTCCATGATTACTAAAGAACGGGTTTAGCCAGACAAACAGGTCTGCTGTCCCTGAAGGGATTTGAAAGAATATCACACACAACTTTATTAAAATGGATTACGTGCCATTTGCTTTAGACTTTGAAGGCAAAAGCTTCACAGAAGTCCTTTAAAAAAAATATTTTAAAAACTAAAAAAATCAAAACTTACTAGTGTTGTATGTATGTTCAGGGGGATGGGATGCACACAGAAACATATCCTAATTTAGCCCTCGGCAGTGAGCCTTTTGCAGATCAATAGCGAGATTCCCTTGCACTCCTGGGGGAGCCGAGCAACTTCCCAGGTTTCCCCGAGTTTGCACCCGTTTATTTGAACATTCATTAATCAATTTAATGGTTAATCGATTTAACGTTAAGTCAGAGATCTGGGTCTTAATACACGCTTCAACTGTACGTTAAGGCAGGGATCAGAGATCACAATCGGTGCTGGAAATCTTTAAGTATGAAGTGAATATTCAAAAGAGTTAAACTAATCCAAACTCTGAAATACTGCAGGTAACAGGATACTGACTCACATTCTTGCATGTAATGCACGATTTAGACAGTTTATCCCTTCATTCACCTCCCCAGAAGACCCTTTGTATTACAGACCTGCTTAAGTTCACTAGATTTTTATCTAAAACAACATTCTTGTTTCCATGAATACATCAGCTTCTCTGACCTTTGCACATTTATCCACATTTCTAGGTAAAAAAGTGAAGGCAACAATAAACATTAGTGACCCTAAGCAATATATGTTAGCAACGTGGTATGTATTTCTATGCACACAAGTATTAACTTTGTAAACCCTCACGTCATTACTACTCAAAGTACAAAAAAGATATAAATTCATTTAAAAAAGGAAAAGCGTTCATTTCAAATGCTATGTAATGCTAATTTTTAGACTAAAGTTTTATTTTTATTTCTCTTCCTAGCTATTACGTAATAGCAATCGAGATATTTAAAACTGGTATTGAGTTCCTGGCTGAAGCGCGTAAGTGGAAATCACACACTCTTAAATTTACAGATTATATTAAAGGGGGATTCAACTCTCTGACACCACTCAGACTTAGAGTCTCATGAAAATATTCCTTTCTTACAAAACTTACTGCTAATAAGTGATTACATATAAAAAATATTTTTAACAGTGTTTTTGTTTAGTCTGTTACTAATGGAAAGCAATAACCTTTGTACAGTTGCTTTCAATTTTTTACAGTGAGTACAAAACAGGTAACTTTTATTTATCAAAACAAAATTTCCTCAGTAGCATTTAGCCTGGAGATACTGTTTCTTTGCCATAATCTAAAAATCCATTCAAAATAGCTGCTGAACAGAAGGCCTTGTTTCCATAGGAATAGTGAAACACTTCGTTAGATCACAGCTCATGACAAGTTTTGACTTTTTGTTTAAACTTAGGTGAAATCTCCTTACTTAAACGGCACGGCCATAGTGCTGACAACCTGCTTCAATAACCAAGTTGCTTGAACTGTGACTCGTATTTTGCTCTGATTCATAGTCCCAGCATAAAAAAGACGGGGTTCCTACTTGGTTTTAAAAACAGGAGTTGCAGCCCTCTCATTTGATTTTGTTACAAAATCAGTCATGTGCTTTTCACTGATTTAGCATGAGCAGTTCTGTACTAAGACCCCAGCAAAGCACTGTCCTGAAGGTGCTGGTGGTGAGCTATGTTTTTCTCCGTCTCCCTCTCTTCTCCCTGCCTCAGTAGGTGAATGCTTAAGAAGAGCACCTAGGGCAGTTCCACCTCCCAACCACTGTCCTCTGCATGCACAGCTCCTGCGCCCACGCACAAGAAACACCATCCCCAGCTCCACTCCACATGGGCCCAAGAACAGAGACTGCATCTATAGCTGCAGGTGGAGTTTGATCACGTACAAAAAACAAGCGTGGCTTACTGCCACTTTTAATTTTCTTCATTTTAATGTCTTTCCCTGACAAAAAAAAAAAAGAAATTATGCTGTCATATTTTTAAATAAATATGGAGAAGCACTTGTCTTCCAAAAAAATAATAAAGTACACTTAATGCCAAGGACGAAGTAAATGGACGTATCTTGGGAGTTTTCACGATGTTATTAAAAATTCTGAGATTAATTAATTCTGAAAGGAGAAAGAGAAAAGCCCAAACCAGAAAATTCTATATACTCAAATAAATCTTTAAAAGTAGAGCACGTTTACCATGTTTAATTCATTATTTAAGGGGAAACAAGTCTATCTTTAACACTTCAATGGCATTTTAGATTGAAAAGTTTCCATCTTCTTTATTCTGACTTTTGTACTACAAAAGGTTTAACAAAACCACATTAATAAAATCGATTTTTCTTCTCATTGACCAATCCTTAAATATTTCTTAACTGAACTGTCAGTTTGCACCCACACCACTCTAGAGAAAACAGGGAGAAGATGGCAAACCAAACACACTTGCTTTCTCAGAAAATGTCTCGGCCACAAACGAAAAAGAGACAGTGAGAGAGTGAATACCTACCTGTGTGAGTTCTCAGGTGTGCTTTTAAGTGAGAAGACTTTGTATAAACTTTTGTGCAGCCTAAAACAAAACAAAAAAAGCAGCAAGACTTCAGCAGGGAGAAGAGGAACACTTCACATTACGTTTAAACTTCCTCGCTCAGTGTTGGGGTACTATCTGGACATATCTAAGTTTACTACCTTCTGGCATCATCTTTGTCATTTGGAAGTAAAATTTTATACAGAAAGCTCCTAGGGATATGCTGCTTTACACAGAAAAGAGAAAAACATATGTTTCTGGTAGATTTACTGCTCTGTAATGTAGCATAAACCAATAGCTGCCACAATCCATCTACACCTGCTACATAAGTTACAAACTCGGCATGGGGCTCCATTTTTTCAAAATTTCCTGGAGGATTTGATCAAGCCAGACTTGTGTCATTGTCACCCAGGTCTCAGAAAAACTCTTCCACCGAGCATTTATCATACTGCACACCGAATGGGTGATACGCCACCACAAGTTATGTTGCTAAAGGACGAGAGCAACCACGAGTAGCAATTTCTCTCTGTGCTACAACGGGTGTGAACATCTCGTATCTGGGATCACGTACTACATGAAGGCACAGTTTACAGTCAGATCCCTCTTCTCCTCAGTGTACAGAAACAAGAAGCTGAAAGGCAATCCATTTGTGGACAATATTCAGCGGTGGCCTCAGCTACTGGAAGTTGAAATGAGTCTTTCAGTCCCAGAAAATTCAAACTGAGCTGTAACTGTGTTGGACAAACTGACTCTGTTCCATCACAGGTGTTGGAACAGTGAGAGCAGGAGCTGCATAGTCACACTGACTTACATTACCAAAGGCTATAATTGTCATTTTTTATTTTCTAGAGAGTAAAAATTTTCTAACACAGTAAAATGAGCTCAGTTGTTTAAGAGAATGACAAATGTCATGAGAAAAATAGTAAGTACTAAAGAATGTGAAAGTGTGCCACTCCAAATAAATGACAAAGACGAAAAAGTCCACTTTAACAAGCAACTGTTTGACTCTCCCTAGATATAGACTACAGACAAAGAGAAACCACTTATACCTCATCCATGATTATTCACACTTTTTTTATTGTAAGAGCTGGGATTTTCTGGCACAGATTGCTTACCAGGATAGTCACAGTAGTGGATACGCCTTTTCTCCAAATCTGGATTACTTCTCCTGTTGTATCTGACCGGTTGGATGTTCTGGGGAGTTATGGGGAGAGTCGCTGGTAAATTTGGGTTGTGAATCGCTAGCTTAGAAGCGATAGTTGCGGCATATGATGGAGGAGGGGTTAAATTCTGCAGCATCTCTGCTTGTCTGTCTGGACTTCCAGGCTCTGAGCTTGGGGGTGAAGGAGGGAAGTAAGTGGCCTGCTGCTGCAGAAACTGGTTTGGCATGGCGTAGGTACAGGGGGGGATGCCCTGGAACTGTTTCATTGCAGTCTGTGGAACAGCCGAGGAGAGCGTGTTAAGGCCCGCCATGGCTGACGGCATGGAGACATTGTTTAGGGAGTCCATCACGGCTGCCTGAGTAGTAGTGTTGGGCATATCTAAATCCGGTGAGCTCAAGAGCTGATACAACTGGCCTTGCTGAGGTGTGACAGAAAGATGAACATCTGGAGTAGGAAGCTCCTGCTTGATGAAAATGTTGTTCACATCAGGAGTTTGGTGGGAGCTGAAGATGCTGGTAAATTCAGGGAGGGCCTGAGTGGGAGTAGGGGCAGGGGCAGTAGTTTCGTTCTGGTGACTGAAGATGGTGACTGGCTCTGTCTTGATATGGGTTACACAGGGTCGCTGAGATTTGTACAGGCCAGTTCTCAGATGGCTAATGTCGGGAAGGAAGACATTCATGTTGATGCTGTAAGGCAACCCTTCGCTGTCAGTGAAAAACTGGTCTACAACCGAGGCACTGTCTCTTCTGTATTTCTTATGTTCGGGGATGACGGGAACGGGCGGGAGCTGAGGTACCAGGTACTTCTCCATTTCACATCTTGTCTACAAACACAAAACAAACCATAATCCACATGATTTGTTACCAACTAAGAAAAATGACGGCATGCGAGTCATGTGAGGCTTTGCAAATAAAAGGCAATACTGTTCAACCAGCTACAAGACAAGTACAGAGGAAGTTATAAATGCTCACACTAATGAAAACCTGCCTTTTATAATCAGCACACTGATCAACATCATCAAGGACAAGGAGATAAAATCATGGCACAAGTCATTCACACATTAAGATCGATGCGATGTTTCAGCATACACAAACTTTTCATCTTTTATGCCTACAAGACAATTCAAGGCAAGGCACAGAAGTGACAGGCACTGTGCCTAATCTGCAGATCTCCTCTTTGGAATTCACTTCTTGAGCAGGGTGACTGCCTATCTGTTTCACCCGCTTCTCTTTGAAATGCTAACTCTAAAAGCCACGTCCTCAGCTGGCTATTTGAATGCTAATACTTTAAATAATGTTTGCACACACACACACAGACACACACATATATATATATATACACACACACACACATACACTCTATACTTCCAGGATTTTTTCAGCCTTAAAAGAACGGTATTAGATTAGAAATATGAAACCAAAGTTTTAACTTATTAATAACGCTGAATAAAAATAAGACAGGTTGACTGCATCAGAGTACTCTTTGTGTAAAGTGTCTCCTGGACTACACTTAAACCAGTAACAATCTATGCAGCGTATAACTGGCTAATAGCGTGATAAACATGTTCCTGTCCATGTCTCAGTCCTCGGAGAGCTCTTTAATTACTGGAAAATCATTCTCCTAGCGCAGTGGTGTGAGGGAATCCGTGGGTGGCTGGAGCCCTATACATTACTGGTGTACAGTCATCGGCAAAACATTTATCACGCACTCTCCAGTGGGCAAATGCTACATTCCCCCCTGCCCTGTCAAGAGAGCACTCATACCATACCACCCCGCAAGAGAAAGCAGCTGACAAACAGCAACTCTTCCCCAAAGTGGATTTTAAGACCTTTCTTCAAAGACCCCCGGTAAACACCACAAACAAACAGAGCCGCCTTCCCGTCCCTTTGATCTGGATCTGCCCCGACATGCCAGGCTACTTTTTCCAGCTCTTGTTTACGAGCCGAGGGCAGCTCGCTTTGAAGAGGGCGAGTTATTTACTCGCTGGGAAAGACACAACCGATACGCAGCGCCCGACAGACCGCTGCCGGCACCGGGGACGCCCACCGACCCGGGGGACACCGGTGCCTCACAGGGGCGCGGGGAGCCGGCCCTGGAGCGACACCGTCCGCGGGCTGCGGTTGGCGCCTTCCCGCTTTTAGCTCCTCCAGCTGTTTGCCTGTGGACCCGCGCCCAAAGAGCTTTCTGGGACAGGCAAAAAATCCCGGGAAGTCCCCTGTCACCCGGTGTGTCGTGTGCTATCCCCCCACCCCCCACACCCCTAGCTCCGAACACGACTCCCTGCGTGGGCGAGGAGGACAGGCGGCCGCTCTAATTCTGCCGCCGGGCAAGTGCGCAGGCAGCAGCTGTAGCTTTCAACACACC
>WEIV01012323.1:13770-30407 GCA_013390005.1 Calyptomena viridis
CAGAAAGATGGGCAAACAGCACTTTCCACAATATGGGGTAGAAAAAGCAGAAGAGAGGCACTAGGGTTGTATTTCTGTTTCTAAATGAGACACAACTGGGAGAAGAGCTCAAACACCAAGCTGTTGCTTAGCTGCTAGCACACTCTGGTACAATTTTGGCCTGTGTCAGCTAGCACCCTCTGAAATACCGACTGAGTATGGTGCAGGCAATAACACATGTCGAGCTATTCCCAGACTATTCCCAACAGGCATTCATATGTTGAAGCCCTACCCTCAAACACAGCCCTTTTTCTATTCTTAGGCAGCTTAAACTGAAAGAAAAAAAAACATGCAAAAAACTATAGAGCTGCATAATCACCACATGGAACACAAAGGAGACCCAGAGCCAGCTCTGTAGAGTGTGAACACTGCCATTTGGCCCAGGCTATGGGAACAGTCCCTAACCTGGTGTCACTGAACAGAATGAATGGATACAGAGAAACTGGGAAGCTAATGAGAAAAGCAGTGAGCACACTCCAGCCAGAATTCAGAGGTGGTAGGGAGAGTGCTGTTTTTATGAACCTGAGCAGTTTAGTCATCATTGAACTTCTATAGTATGGTACTCGGGAGTAGGGTCTGTGTCACATAACATTGGTAATCCTGTCTTTAAAGGCTGCTAGGCAAGAGATATAAGTAACTTTTCTTTAATCACAGTTATAATGACCATAAATTTCTCCTCTAAAGGACATTGTTCTTCAAAATTTTCTCTCTTCATAACCCTGATTCAAAGAAGTTGTGCCAAGCTGTGCTAAACACCATTTTCAGACAACTCGGTCTGACATGCTGGATTTAACTCTTTCTCTACCAGACTCTTCCTAATGACTAGAACTAGCTACATGTGGCTAAATATATGCTGGTTCTTTCAGAAATTTGAATATGTTTTTCTGGAACTGGAAAAGTTATCTCAGCACTCCTGTATCAGGAATTCCTGTGTCATTCCCGTAACCACATTTTGGTGGTTTATTCTTGTCACTGAATTCACACATTTTGCACCATAATTGATACCGTAAAAGTTGATTTCTCAGCTCTTTAATAAGAAATATTAAGTCAGAAAGAAAAAGCAAGAAAAAAAAAACATTAAAAGAGAAAGATGTGTTTGCTGAAAGCACTCCATATGAGGCATATGTATAAAAAATATTCACAATTTTTTCACTTATCTTCTCAATGGCCACTTCAATCCTACAAAGGATAGAAGACAGCCAGGATAAAGATAGATACGTAATCTGAGAAAAACAAGAAATCTTGATGGTGCTAAATATATTCACCCTATAAATCACTTCAGATGTCTCTTTCTCTACAACCCTGTCAGTGCTTTCCAACACTTCATCAATCTGTTGTGGAGAATGAAATGGAATGCTAACTTGAGAGGGCTCCTTTTTTTCCATTGGCATCCTCTGATGCCAGTAAATCACTTGCCCACTAGGTTGTCACAGCAGAGAAGTCAACATATTGAACTTAGCTAGACAAACTGGGGCCTAATTTGAAGCATTCAGCTGAGCTCATATTCCACACAGGGAATATTCATAGAGAGAACATTAACAAAATTCATGAGCATGATTAGAAGAGACAAAATCAATCCCTTGAGTAAAAATATGAAAGGAATTGGCTTATTTCCTGGTTCAGAATGGTTAGCAACCTACAGATTGTTTTTCTGTACTGCAAACGACATTTGCTAACATGCAGGTCAAAGCTGACTGACTGAAAATATATGCTTGAACAAAAACATTCAGAGCCTATAATATGGTGCAATCACTGTTTTCACTCTCTTCCTCAATGCACCTACAGAAGCATAAAGTCATTCTTCAAAGAGTGCATTAGCAACTTGATGCACAGAGACTTTACACCATGACATCAATTAAACTTAATAAAAGTTCCACAGCTGAATTCCCTCATGCCCTCAATTGAAAATGTACTTCTAATGTGTTTGAACTCATTTCCCTCTAAGAGTTTTTCTCTGTAAGTTTTTTACCTTTTGTGTCATTAAGAATTGCAGCATAATTTGCATGTTTTACAGTCACTATGTCCATGTTTCCTAATCATGTGGTTTTCCTCCTTAATCGAATTTCAATAGAATTACTCTGCATGTTGTGACAGATAGTGCAGAAAGTGCTGACATATCGCACTGATCTCCACTACCATCATCACCTGTCAAATTGGATCTTGACTTTGTTCATTTGTGGAAGGTTCTATTAATTTACTTACTGCCTTCACTTTTTTCTGACCATGTTTTGCATCTTGTTTTTCTCTAAGCGCTTTTCTTTTTCCTCCTTTCTACCTAGCTTGATTTTCTTCTGTGTAATCAACAGAGTATTTTCTCATTATATATTAATGGCCTACATGTTTCCAAAGCTTTTATCAGATCTTTTTAATTGAAAACAAAACAAAACCAACACCAAAAACATGTGGGGAAGCCATATGACAGATCTTAAAAACAAAGCTCTTACTTTTTATCAGTGACACATACCCTGTTCATTTAACCACTTACCTAAAATTATATACCATTCTGGACAAGTTTTGGCTTCTTTTAAGTTTCATTGTGTACAGGATAACTTCAGGACATTTCTCTGTTTTTACAGAGGAGATCCTGAGGACTGCATTTGGGCCAAATGCACTGAAGAGAAATATGCAAACATTTATTAAAAAACCACTAGTTTGGGGTTTGATCTCACATGCAGTCATTCTAGTAGGGGAAGGACTCATAAAATCTGTCTCTGTCTTGTACATCAAGGGGTAGCAAGAGCAGGCCACTCTAAAATGTAAGAGAAACCAAGCCAAACCAGCCCCAAGAGGCTGGGCAGAATATTCAGTCGACAGCTCCACATATGGGGAGGAGCTGAAGAGGTCCATGGACCATCCAGGGAGTCTGGTCACGAGCAGCACGAGATGGGATGAGTGAAAAGACTAAATCAGGCTATGGTATAGGCCCAAGAGTCCTTTAGGAGGTAGGGCTGAAGGCAATGTGTTAATAACATAACTCAGCCAGGGAGTGAAAGGCCCAGGTCTGAGCCTATGTGGAGCTCCTGTTCCTTGAGTGAAACCTCATGAGTGTCCCAAATTAGGCTGGTCAGAGCAGGTAAGACATACTGGTATACTCACAATCCTGACAGTGGAGGCTTCAATGAATTTCTTAGTGCCAGGTTTTTCATCTGTTCCATCTAATTTTTGCCTATTTCAAAATTAGAATCTAATGAGCTGTTTAAATATCTTTAGAAATCTGGCTTCAAGTGTAAATCATACTTAGCTGTTAGTCAACTAAGAAGCTTTCAAGTACATTACTGAGGTCAGTGAGTCCATTTAGCAGGTTGACAAATGTTTGCATTGCATTTTATCTTTAATCCCTCTGTCTCTTAGCTTTGTTGTCTTTAAGATTGTATTCTCATGAGGATTAATTATCTCACCTCTGTGTTATACGCAAAAAGCAAAAATTTCTCCAAACTGCAACAAGTTTTCCAAGGAGTTACTTTACATGCTAATCCTAATATTTGAATTGATCTTCCCAACATGTAAACTGGTAGAAGAGATCCAGTAGAACCCATTCAGAATTTTTCCACCTCCATGGGCTTGTGCTTTAATCAGTTTGTTCTGTATTAACAAGCATGTGGAAAGTCAAATCAGAAAGTTTTCCTTATAGTGTGTCAGTAGGGGAAACAGAGGAGCAATGGCAAGGAAGCATGAACATCAGACGTGTGAAACTTGATGACAGATCTGTATTTTGGGGGGATAAATAGCCTGAGACCCCATAGTGCCTCATGAACCATCTCAGGATAGCCAGAACAGAGCACATGAGAGCACATACATAGAGTATGAGATGGGACTAAGTTCAGATCTAATGTATTTTGCAATGGAAAGAGACTGTTCCTCAACATCCATGTGACACAATCTTTTACACTATTGATCTTGCAGTTCCAAATGCCATTTTCCCCTTTGACTTGAGAATTGCAGCTGAGACATTAGGCAGGGCGGGGAGGGCATCTGTGGGAGAAGGACACTGTCATAATCTGAAAGTGAAAAGGGCAAAGAATACCAATCAACCTCTGATGCATCTAGATAGACTAGTCTATCTCTAGTGAATATTATGCATGTATTTGCCGTTTTCAAGGTTCAGTTTGGATTTTTAACAGTTCACATACGTGTCTGCATAGCTACGTTACTAATTTTGTAGTAGTGCTATCTTTGGAAGATGAGCCATTACTAGCTGATTGCTATAACAGTATGTTGAGCCAAATTTACTCTGACATGACTGCTTTGCTCAGGGCAGCCACAGAGGTCTGTTTATAGGATTTTCAGATAGGAATTCACATCTTCTCTATGGTGAACAATTTCTATTCCAAGTCCCTGTATCCAGGCTTGGCTCAACGCTGCATTACTCCACAATTATGCTGGTAGAACTCGCTTGGAAAACTTGGTACAAAACTGGAAGAACATAGTGATGAAATAAGATTCCTATTCTAATTTTCAGGACAGTAAGACTACCTCCCTATGAAAAGGATGAACAGAAATGTCTCGTTCCAAATTGCTTCCTCAGCATATGTTTTTCCTTCGTTGTTTTGGATCTTTAAAGCTTTTGAATATTTGCTATGTGTTTCTGAGCACCCCTATTGGAAAAGTATAATTTAGTTTTTCCCACAGAAAACTAACATTAAGTAGTTCTTTTCCCAGAAATAATAATCTCATTTACTATAAATTACTTTATTTGTATTACCTTAGAGACACCCTAATGCTATTACATAATGAAAGGACCATTTATTTCCAAATATTGTAAATCTCGTTTTCATTTTTTTTGCTCATTTCTGAAGTGGAAGTTACCACATTTGATGGGAAATAATTGCTCTTACAAAAGAAATAATTTATACAAGTGTACGTATAACTTGTATGAAAGCAGAGAAACAAGGAAGTGTCTATTTCTTAAACATATAGAGGAAAATATTAACTTTGCATAGATAAAAAGTACACAAAACAAGTGAACTAGGCACTAGGTTGAGCTTTCCATTAACATTTACATTAAAGTGTACAGCTGTCTGCATGAAAGAGATGTCTGATAGTAAAGCAGGTTTTCAAAATCTAACTTGCACCAGCATGACTTTGATTTTTTGGCAAGTCTGGCTGAAGGGAGGAAGCTTTAAAATCCAGTTATGTAGGGAGGGTGAGGTAATGACACAAGGATTTGCACAATTTTTTTTACATAAACCAAGCAACAGATTGATCAGCTACTGCTGTTCAGTATTTACTGGCAAGCACGTGCATAAGGTACCACAGCAGCCTAAAAGTGAAGGAAAATGATATGTTTTTTCTCATATTTATGGAATACATTCCAGATGTGGAATTATTCTATGACCATCTAAGCAGCCCCAGTGAACCAGCTGGCCCAGTCCAGTGCCGTGGTTCCCACTGAAAGCCTGGGACCTGCTTTGGCAGGTTCTGCAAGAGTATGATATCTAGGGTATGCCTGTAAATAAGCCATCCTCTCAAGGTGCATAGGTGACAGCCACGAGGTTAAAAGGATTTACCACTGTCCCATGAGCACTTCTGAAATCCAGGTCAAGTGCAGAGCAGGTGTAAATGTTGCTTCTACAGAAAGACCCTGTGACCAGTGGCTCTGTAATGGGAAACAGCATGCCTAACTGTTGGACCAGGCAGCAGGGAGACAGTGGATCATCATATGGAAAGGATGGATTGTGTAGCAAGGAGAGGCTGAGCCAGTAGTGGGGTCTGGTCCAGGTATGTTAATGCTTTTGTTTAAATGCCACAAATTTTATTTCTGATTATTTATTTTGTACCCTGTAACTGCCTTCAATTCAAGGTTTAGACCTTAACGGACATGAGACATGGCCCAGTGCAAACCACATGAAGTTCAACAAGGCCAAGTGCCAAGTTCTGCACGTGGGTCAAGGCAATCCCAAGCACAAATACGGGTTGCACAGGGAATGGATTGAGAGCAGCCCTGCCGAGAAGGACTTGTGGGATAAGAATCTTGACATGAGCTGGCATTGTGTGGAGTTGCAGCCCAAAAATCCACCCGTGTCCAAAAATCCACCTGTGTCCTGGGCTACATCCAAAGCAGTGGCCAGCAGGTTAAGGGTGGTGATCCTGCCCCTCCACTCTGCTCTTGTGAGACCTCACCTGAAGCTCTGCATCCAGCTACGGAATCCTCAGCACAGAAAGGACAGGGACCTGTTGTAGTCAATCTAGAGGAGGCCAAGAAGATAATCAGAGGGATGAAGCACCTCTCCTATGAAGACAGGATGAGAGATGATGTTCTTCAGTTTGGAGATGAGAAGGCTCTGGGGAGACATGAAGGGGGCCTTCAAGAAAGAAAAGGTACTTTCCACAAGGGAATGTCACAATAGGACAAGGTGAAATGGCCTTAAAATGAGAAAGGGAAGGTTTGGATTAGATATTAGAGAGGAATTCTTTACTATGAAGGTGCCCAGGTTGCCCAGAGAAGTTGTGGATGCCTCATCCGTGGAAGTGTTGGGTGGGGCTTTTAGGAACCTAGTCTAGTGGAAGGTGTTCCTGCCCATGGGGGTGGGATTGAAACTAGATGATATTTAAGGTTCCTTCCAATCCAAACCGTTTTGGGATTATATGATTGTATGACTTGGTACCTAGGAGAGAGCATGGTAGATGTGTGCCAACAGATACAGGCATCAGTTTGTGTTTGAGTGGTTATTGGTCCTATTCAGCAGACACACTTTGTCCCCCATCTGGCAGAAATGAAAAGCAACCACAAACACAGATCAGTGGATTTGATGGTCTGTGTGTACAGCCCCTTTTTGGGGCATTTCTAATTGAAAGACATTGTCCCACTGATGATAGTCAGACCTCTTCCTACGTGAAGGACTAGCAACGTTGAAGATAGAGTTCTAAATCTATGTTTACCCCATGAGTCATGGCACACATTACAAATCATGCATCACACTATCAAAAAATCTGTCTCTAGTGAATTGGCAGTAAAGCTTGAAGAATAATTAATAGAAAGTCCGGATTTCCCAGGTTGTAATGATTTTGCTTTGGTCAGGCTATCTTCCCATGACTTTGATGGTTGTTTCCTATGAACACTCGATCACTTGATTTTTGTGGAAGTAGTTGCTAGCCATTACATTTGTTGTTGTTCTCATCTATTACTATCATTATTCTTTGATGTGACTATTTTTTTAACAAATATGTGTGTATTAAGAGTGCCATGTTACTCTTGTAAATTTAAATGAATTGTAAATAATTACTGGTATAGTTTGTCTTCCTACACACTTGGAGCATACATATATTTTTAAGGTTAACTGACATGATTTTGTATCAGAGAAAGGACATATAAAAGTGATCAGGAACAGTTTTAACAGTGGGACTGGAGGATTTTCATGTCACTAGATCAGTTTTTCAAATGCTCAGTGTGAATGGTTAATGTTCAACAACTGGACAGGCACACAAAGTACCAATGGAGATGCTCTAGGAACCCACAGTACAAAATAAATAGAATCTCTTCTATTTACCCAGCAGTAGATACTGCAGGTGCCTATAGCGGGTTTTTTCTTTATGGAGTGCTGTCAAAATAGTATGCAAATATTCAATATATGCACTACACAGAAGCTACAATTAAGAGGAAGGGCCCATTGATTTTTCCGGTAAGAATTCTGCTTTTTTTTTATTCTTAGCTCTCAGAGAGACAAGTTATTAGCTATCAGTAAAGGCTGCAGGATCTTTGAACTCTGCTTTTTAGTGGCAAGAAAGTGAGATTAATGAGAGTTCTAGTATATCTCTGCAGACAAGAAGCCCATTTCCATTTTTGCTTTTAGAGGAAAGCACTGCATTTCTCGTAATTTGCAAGACAGCCACCAGCTAGATATAAAGAAAAGAATATATATTCAGCTTCCCTTCTGAGATATGGCATCCTGGTTGTCACACTTACTGGCAAATGACCATCCAAAAGCACTGCACTGCCGTGTTTGTTGAGCAGTTAAGTGCAGACTTCAGTGTACTGGGACTTCATAAACTACCCACTCCACCCTCCAATTAACCCATATGTTGACTTTACAATCTTCTTCTGGGCTTCTGTCTTGCATGTTTTTCCCATGCTGCAGATAGTTTCACAGGAATCTGTGTTGAAACAGGGTCAGCCCGTGTCCTTGGTCAAACAGCTCTTCCCCAGAGAAGTTTGTCTTTGGGAGCTGTGGGCTGTGGTGAGTGAAAGACTGCACAAACCCCTCTGTGTCTCACTGGTTTGTGTATACAGAGCTGTAAAACAGACTTCTATTTGCTCTGAAAGCTTGTTTGGCACCTTTTGATTGATTGTGCAATGATTAATTTCCTCTTTTTCTTTTCCCAATCCACACTTAACAGCGTTCATAATAGACTACACAAAGCCTTTTTAGCCTATATGTGAGTTAGTGTTTAACACGTAGGCTCCTATATTTCACAAAATCATAGAAGATCTCAAGTCAGAAGGGACCCATAAGGATCACCGATCAACTCCCTGCTCCTCACAGGACAACATAAAACTAAATCATATCAGTAAGAGCATCATCCAGATTCTTTCTTGTGAACTGCAGAGGAGTTCCCAAGAAGTACCATATCATAAGCCATTCTGGGACTGCTATACCTAGGAACTGAAAAGGTGGAATGGAAGTGAAGAACATATTTGTTACGAAGTGGAGGAAACCTGGTTCAGGCTAGTCAAGGCTTATTGGTGCATTCATGGCCCCAACAGCCCTCTAGGAACATTAAAGTAGTAGTGGTGACTGCTGCTAGAAAAAGGAGACATTTGAGACTGTTGTAGCAGTGAAGGCAAAGAGTTGGGAAGAAGGAAAGTGATGTGTTTGGGAAGTGCTGTTGAAGGCAGACAGTAGGAGGACAGGAGAGATCTGGATGGAAGACATAACTTCATGCTGAGAGCTTGCTCAACTTCTTGTTATAAAAAAGCATCAGTGAAATACTAAATGGAACACCACCATAGAGTGTTTGGCTATTCTACACTGGACATCTCCTTTGCCTTCGGACTTTGGTCTGAAAAGATTATCCCTTTTCTGTATGCTGCAGAAATATACAGTGTCTAGTAGAATGATCAAGGTCTAAAGTAAAGTTCACGATTTCTGATCTTGTTTCACTGAGAGCACAACACACAAATTAAAAAAAAAATTAAAAATCCATGTTCAGCCAGGTTTCCTTATTTCCATACATATTTTCCACAGTCGCTCTCTGCACTAATTTTAGACCTGTAAAACAATGGAAGGAAAATTGTACATGGCAGAGTATTGTACATTAGGCAGTAGGGAAGCTTTTGCAGCCTCCCCAACTTCTGAGTCAGAAATGGGATATCCAAATTTACAATTCTTCAGAAACCACTTTGCTGTTTGAGTACATTGCCTGACACTGCTTGAACCTGAAATTTTACTCTCTCCTACAATAGTGTTATTGCTACCACCTAGTAAATCCCCATGGCTTGAAATATTTATGTGAACTGCTTAATGACTGTCTTAATACATTGTCCTAAAGCCTCTCTTACTGCATCTGTTAATGCAGTTACCTTTAGTCAGGGAGTAAAGTGGCCTCATACTACGCCAACTTCTGGACTGTTTTAATTTTCCTGTTATAATTGAATAGGCATAACCCAGACTCTTCAGGCCTTATTTATAGTAATAATAGTGGTACACTTCCTTCCTTGAAGGAAAAATATGTACACTGGCAAAAGAGTTGTTTTGCTCTTATTGCCTTTACCAGTTCCTGAAATTCAAAAGCTTTACTCACTTTTAGGCTTGTACAATCATGGCTTTAGGCCTTGGGTCAATCTCGGTGAAAGGGACCTAAGGTAATTCAAACTACCTTGCTTCTAATGTGGGCAGAGCCTACACAGACAGCTACAGTTATCCTGCAGAAACTTGTTTTGTCTATGTAGGGACTCCTCTGTCTGCCAGCACAGTTGTCAGAGAGGTGTGTGATTTTCCCCACACTCTTAACAAGCATCTCTCTGCCAGTAAAACATCCAAGTTTAGACTGTCTGTAGTGTGAATGTAGCTGTATCAGTAAAGCTTTTTTCTGTATTAGAAGAGAACAATGTTGTACCATTGTAAGTAGCTTTATCGTCACACTTATATAAGGGGCTATATCAGCATAAGCACTTTGGTACAAGTGAGAATTAGGACATTTATCTATCACATAGACCACTGCTGACGAAAAGGCCTGGTTACAATCAGCTGTAAACCTCTGAGGAAAAACTGCATGATTTGCTGACTGAGACAAGTTTATATGTGAAGAGATTCACAGTGTGATGCAGTTGTAGTGGTGGGGTTTAAAAAAAGCATGGAAGCCAAGTGCTAAAAAAATCCAACAGTTACAGTAGCAACCTGATGAGCCACTCCATGCTTCCTGGCTGGTAGCATCACTCTTGTTTTCAGGGTTTGTTAGGCTGGCATGCTGGTTTAGAAGTAAACCGGCAGGAGAAATGAACCCAATTTGGAGATACCACAAGTCAGAGTTACAATTTTACTGAAAAGATCACAACACATACAATGACACAAGATAACAAAACCACTTTGACCCACAAGAAAAAGTACAACCCAGCCCCCCCGGGACAGGAACAGCACGGTGCTCATGAGCCCCTGCCCCAGCACTGTGTGGTGCCCCTGGGTGCAGAGCAGTAGGAAAATAAAAACCTGGTAGTTGGGATGATGGTCCTGTTGAAGAAATGGTAACAGTCTCCTCAAGAGTGGCAGCCACAGTCCTGCTGGAGTCCTGTTCCCTCTCTGGGTCCGATGAGATGGTTCCCAGTCTCAAACTCCAAGGATCTTACATCCCCAGTACCTCCCCCAGGGCAGGGAGTCTCACAATGGTTGTTTTACCTCTGTGAGTCCTTGGATATTTTGGATCCTTTGATGATGTGGGCTGTTGTCAGTGCCTGTTGTGTCAGTGCAGCTGGGCCCATGAGCAGGGAGGACCCTCCAGCTGGGTGTGGAGGTGTTAATGTCTCCCTGGACCTCTTTCCTTATCTATTGCGGCCTGAGGTGTGAAGTGTGCTCTGGGCAGCTGTTACCGATGATTTATCATTAACAGCCCATCAGGAATGACATAGAGGGTGTAAAATATATAGTTTTTAGTTATACTCTCATAGTGATAAACCAATCCCAGCCCCTGTAACTATGACAGCTGGTCACTTAAATTTTTTTGGTCTTGATAATTCATGCAGTTCTTAATAAGATATGATTCTGTGATCACTTCAAAGGTATTTTTTAAGCTGCAGACAAGGCTACACCTGTATTTCATGCATTTCATTTTCAGTAAGATTATTCAAGAGGAAAAAAGGCTCAGCTGACAAAACTCTGGGGTGAAAAAAAGGGCATGACAAGATGAGCCATGTATTGACCTTAAAATGTTGGTAACTTGCTTATGAAACTATGGCACTGTAGTGTCCAACCCTGTCATCTGAATACCTTTTATCTTATGTCCCTTAACAGCTGTTGAAAGACACACTGTGAGGGATTGTAAAGTATTTTACTAACCATTCTGTGTACCCTGCTGTGGAATGGGAACTGTTTTTTCCATTTTTTGAGGAATTCCAGAAGTATATTTTCAGGATTGTTTCCATCATGAAATGGTTGAGACAAACATGTAGAAGTCTGCCAGGGATCAGAATTGTCCAAGATTTGTCCTTTACCTGAGAACCTCAAGCCCTTGAGCTTGAAGAGTTTTCTGGCAAGGGCATGACCTTGTACTTAGTCTGGATTCAGTAAGACCCGGAGAAGCTGAAGGAGGCAGTGCATCTCTGTGTGTCAGCACTCACATGATAGACTATATAGGAAGAAGGTACTTGCAGCAATAGTACCTGACCACCCTCAGAACAAGATGTCTAAGCTTTTCCTACTACTCAATGTGTAGAATCTAGAGGTGAGGTTTCTGCCACTCTCTGAGACACGGCACCCTCCCCATCTGTACACAAAAGATTGAAATACTACCTTTTAATAGTATTGTGAGGAATCATACATTCCTTTAGCATAAATGCTATGCAAGATGCCAGTACAGGGTCCTGGGAAAATGTTACAAAAGGATTTACTTTTCTATCTCTTAATCAGTAGCAAACTCTTTTGGATGGGCAATTGCAGAGTTTAAAGGCAAAGATTGTCATTTATCTGAACTGGCCAAACCTCTGCTGTAGTCTAGGATGAAGGCTGACACATCCTAACCTGAAACAGGGGAACCTGAACATTTACTTGATTTGCCTGACTCTGACTGTGGAAGCGCACTGGAGGCTCTCATCTCAGCACTCCACCCCGGGCTGTGAGGTGGCCAGGCATGTTCTTGCTTTGCTCACAGAAATAACATGAAGCCAATCTACCAGGAGATTTAGAGCAAAGCGAGAAGCTGAAATGGATTCACTAGTGCTTCAGTTGGGGTGTTTACAAGAAAAATATGACTGTCTTCTTAGACGAACTAAAACCAAATGGTGAAGCCTCCATGATTTTTTCCTCAGAACAGAAACTCTGTCCAGCATGAACAACAGACTAGGAAAGTTGTCTCTGGATGTCTCTTCCCCTGAATTCAAAACACTTTTGCCCTATTATGAGCTTGCTATGGGACAAAAGGCAGAGAGCCTCCAGCTCTTCCTAGGCTTTGGTAAATGCATGGAGTAGCAGGACACTGTGTGTTTCTGGTGCTCTTCATGGCACCCAGGTGGGTCTCAGCTCAAGCACATGGTGCTAGCACATCACTAAAAAGTAACAGGTAATAAAACACTGAGAGCAAGCTTCCATGTCTCTCTTTTCCCCCTCCAGGTCCTTGCACACATGGCTCTTTTTGGTAGGAGCAGCATTTTAGAGGTCATATTGTTCCAGCCCTTTGAACCTAAGTGTTCTGTATGTCCCTTGAAATGTTCTGTTCTTTCTTACACACAGATTCCAGCCTGTTTCTATCAGCAGATTTGGTGTAGGAATCTGCTCTCTGAGTGTCAGCCAATATGACCTATCTGAACTTTCAATATGAGTCTTTGTTTAATCTTGAGTTTTCCAGTCAGCTTTTCTACTCTAAACCCTTTTCTCGGGGGATGAAGTACAAAAAAGCAGCAGCTACTTTCTGTAAATGTCTAGAACTGGTCTGAGGAATTTGGAAAAATTTGGGTTATTTGAATATAAAGAGTACAGTGTGTTTTCTGCTTTTGATTTTTCTGCCTCTGAGTTAATCTATAATTTGTGGAATCACAGGGAAATCATGTTATGCCACTGACAATTTTGTATGGTGTAATCATTCCTGTTTGCTGTCTCTGCCCTTTTGCTAGGTTTCTGTCTGCAGTATAGCTCTCTCAAGAAACCACAATAAAAATTACCAAAAAATCACAAAAAATTACAAAAAAAAAAGGCAAAATCACCAAAAAAAAAAAAAACCCACAAAAAACCAAAAAACACTCTCTTGGCCTCCTGGCAGACCCTAGCACATATGCCTTGCTGTTACTGGGTGGACAGGTTGTAAAGGAGCCTGTTGACCCCTACAGACAGTGCATTCTGCCAGCTCTGTCCCATGTCTGGCCTCAACCAGCCTAACAAGGAAGCTGTTTTCTCAACCAAATGCTGCTCATAGGGTGAATTAAAGGCCATGTTGTGGCCTGGCTCTGGAAATGTCAATTAAGGATAGCTGTCTTGGGAACACTGGGAAGCTCCCTCCACTCTGGCCAAATGCCCACAGTCTCCACTGCATTGCACTCCCTATCCAGCTACCTGCATCTTCAGGGGCAGGAAATCAGTAGACAATACCATCCTACAGTGTTTGTTACTTTGGAAGGCATTGCTTACAACATATGAGCAGCATTGCAGTAGGGCTTTTACAATGGCATAATGTCAGGCAACATTTAACTCCAGGTGGGTTTTAATCATTAGTGCTGCACATCAGTCTCTGAGAGAACAAAACTTGGTATATGAAGTTTTTGTCATTCAGATTCTTCAAAACAGTGAGGTCTTTTCAATTGTACTTCTAAACAAACACATTCTGGCCAGTCAAATTGTTGATATTAACTCCGGCCAAATACCTGCTTGCTTCTTCCTGGGGGTAACCATCTCTTCAGTCTCAAGCTGATTTAATACAATAAGTCATTAGCTGATGCATTTGTGAGACAGGACTTTGAGCAATGATGAGAGAGGACTCAGTGACAGCTTGCTGTCACAGCTCACAGGCACTGGCTATACTTACAAGCCTATTTAATTCATAAATACAGAAAAAGGGGACCAAAAGTGCTGAAGTTTGCTACCACAGAGCATTTCTCAGCATCATTCTGTGTGGAATCCATATGATTTTAGTTCTTCCTACCCTCCTTTCAGTGCTATGATTGTTGTCCATAACACAAATGGCAAAAGTACATTTTAAAAGCATTTATATGTAAAAAGCATACATATTGATACTCACAAGAAAACAAACAAGAACAATGGAAGAAGTTGAAGTAATAAATAAACATGGCAATTTTACTTTAATTTTCATGTGTTTAAAGTCAGAATTCTTACACAGCCCTTCCCTATATGTCTTTGAGATCATTTGTTTAATGAGAAAAGCTGAGATGTCTCCTCATGAGCTTATTGCAAGACTTTGGTTTGATTTGCTTTTTTTGCTATGGATGCTCTATATCTTTAAATTGACATTTTGAGCATTTTTAGTCACACTAGGCTCTTCTTGTGAATTACATCATGTATCTCTTCTCAGCTCTATCAACTGTAAAATAAGGTGATATAAATTATGAGTCTTTCAAAGAATGTGTTATCTAAATGAATCCCATGATATTTGAATATACAGTTAATCTTTTTTTATGCTATTGCCTGTTACCACACACAAATTTTACAGGAAATGTAGGCCTTTACATTTAAAAAATCTGATCTTTAATATCTCTGATATTTTGCAGATGACTGACTGATACATGGAGATCTGATATCCGATATATGGAGACCATTGTTGGGGAATTTATTTCGATTCATGCAGTTAAAGAAGGATAAACATTCTTCTTTGCAGTTTTTCATAAAACACATCAATGTAAAGACCTGAATGGTGAAATTTGTTTTATATCATTTCAGCTTTAGTGTTCAATCCTTGTGTCAGTTCCCTCTTCAGTCAACAGAAAAATAGGCACTGCAGGATGACCTAAGAATGACAGGCTCTATCACCTCAAAAGCCATCTGTTCTCCCCAGTGATTACAGGTGGGACCTAAACAATCTGAGAATAGACTTTCATAAGTAAGTAAATGCCACCCCAAGTACTAGTGTGGACATGTGCCATCAGCTCTCTAATGACTATTGCTTACATACCACGTTAATTTTTTGTAAGAATAGCTTCCCATCACAAACACTTCCATGGACCCTTGATGTATTAAATTAAGACATAGTAAATGAGAATTCTCCTCTTTGTGAAATATCCTAAAAGACAGTGACCCTGTGGAGTTTCTAATCTCTTTCACAAACTCGGTAGACCAACTACTTTCAACCTCCTTTAATAAGCAAGATTTTCCAGGTCATGTATCATCTCTGCTGAAATACAAATAATCTGAAAAGAGTCCTGCAAAAAGGACTTTTGAGGTTTGACCTTTGAGGTTGTTTAGACCTTCTCCTTTTCTGAGGGTAAGGTCTTTTCCTTCCTCAAGACAGAGCTTTTGTCATTCCTAACAAAAATTTGCATAGTCTGTTCTTTAAAGCCTCCAAAAGTGAAGATTTCACCTTTGGATTCTGTAACCAAGCTAAGATAGAGCTTCCTTTAGAGTTTTCCTTAGAAAAAATTTTCCCTAAGATTTAAGCTTCATTGTTGTGGCTACAGAGTCCATTGTTACTGCCTTTGTAGCCTTCCACTCTCTGTGTTTGGAACAGTAGTGGTTTTCTCAACATAGTAAAAGCTTTACTTTCCCCCCCTCTTCCCTTGTTTCATAGAAATGCAAAAAATTGTGAATATTGGACCTCTTTATTATTATTGTTTGGTTTTTTCCACTTCTGTGCAGAGTATATGTGTTACCTGACAGTATGTCTCTCTCTATGCACCAATATAATTTCTTGTTAATCTCATACTGAGGAGAAGCTGAGGTATATTAGGTGAAACAGTTCTCCTAACTTTGGGATAGACAAAACATAACTAACAGTTCTTCATAAGAAAAGGAATGCTGAAAAAATAATCACCAGATTAAGTGAGTATTGAAATGAAAGGCACTGCTATGGGAAAAGCATTCTGCTTGTGCATTCGAGTCTAATTTCTCCAGATTAGAAAAGATTGTCAGACTGTAGCAGTTGACAGGCTATTGTTCTTTACAGATACAGAATCTGCTGAGACAGGAAGGTGAGGAGATGGATAGCGAAGTTTTAACTTGAATGTAAAGCACTGCCAGAACAAACAAGCTTTCTGGATCATGTCCTAACAAGGAATCAGGATATTATTTTACTTCAGGGATATATTAATAAGAGAAGGCTGCTGAACTAATCTTGGAATGTCACACACAATGCCACAATTTCCAGAGTTGAAACAATCCAGTGAAAATGATGGTCCTATTCAGCAGAGAAAATGCTTGACTGTAACCAAATAAGGTGCATTTAAACTGTTTGTCTTATCTTTATACAGCTGTGTGTGGTGTAAATGGAAATGAAATATTTTAGAGGGATTTAGG
>WEIV01012323.1:32223-48115 GCA_013390005.1 Calyptomena viridis
TCCACCCAGTTGCATTAATGCATGTATTTACCAAAGGCAGTCACAGTCCTTTGTGACTGGATCTGCTTGCTGAGGTGTATGTTCTTTGTTAACAGATCTAATGTAGAGAGTAGTACATAAAGGAGAACTTGACATTATTAAGGAAGTAAATGGTACCTAAAATGCTTAAATATATTGAGAAGTTGTGGCTTGGCTGTAAATTTTATACAGATTAATAGCCCAAAGATATACTTTATGTGTACCTGTAATGCAGCCCCATTCTTTTAGTTAGAGTCCTACAGTTTTATTCTCTCCTACATCTGTGATATCAAGAATTATGCTGGTAGCATGGCACAAGTTGCTCAAATGAGATGGGGGAGATTAAACTGACAGCTGTCTACTGGGAAGTAGTTGAGCAAATGATTGTACTGGAAAAAGAAATTGTGATACAGAAACATGACAACATAGCCAATCCCTTTGAACAGGGAGAAGAAAAGTTTGTCTGTTCCCTGAATAGTGTCTGACTATATTGGGAATACTGAGGTATGTCTCTGAAAGCTGTGGCTTCAGCAAGCACAAAGTGATCACAAAATAAATAAAGAAATTAAAATACACACATTCCCACACACACAAGCAGAACAGGAAAAATAGAAAGGCATAAACACTGAATTCATTTTTCTTTCTTGCTTGCAAATGAAAATTAGTGTCATAGCTAAGAACAACATGGCCCTTGTATTGTTTTTCAAATAGATGAGGTAGTCTTTTGGTTAGAACTAGAAGAGAAGTAGTAGTTTGAGTCAATGTACCTCAAGAAACAAGCCAGACTTTCAGCGTGCTTGTGCCTCACTTCAGTCTTACTTCACTCTGAAGATTTAAGTCTTTATTTTATGCTCATTACTGGAGACTCCTAAATTTAAGTACTGGGACTAGTAATTATCCAAATTCATTTAGTTTCAGTAGCAGCTCCATGGACTTCAGCAAACTTGAGGTCATGTCCTTAATGAGAACATATAGTTGCTATGTACATATACACAATAAATAAGCAATACATATGTAATGCATGTATTTCTACAGAATAAAGCTGTATATTACATACTGCTCTTCTCTGTCAACTAAACATTAGTAAAGAAGTCTAAGCATGCCATTNTTTCAGATATGAACAATCACGTTTTTGCAAGTTAACGATTACACAGTGAGTTATTAACTCTAAACACCTTCATTCCTGAAAGCTACGTAGTAGAGACTTTTTAGGTTGGGGCAACTCCTCTTACATAAGACAGTTTTTCTGCCAAGTTATTACCTCAGATGGTCTTTATGTTGTATGTGAATGTTTATACAGCGATTTCTCCTCCTTACACAGCAAGGGCTACTTGGGAGCTCAGAGGCTCATCATATGGCAAAAGCAGGAAAAGGGTAGTTTTGCACTTGATAAAACCAAAAACATCTTCAAAAAGAACAAAGAAAAGAAAAACAGATGCTGACTCGTAATTCTGTCTCCTGTGGAGGCTTCATCCCTCCTGCTGCTTCCAGCATAAGCAGAGATCTCTTGACACCCAAGCAGAAGCTTAGGAACACCTGGCTGGCTCTTTGAGGTAAGTCTCAACTTGCCTGTGTGTTCACTAGGAAAACACTAGCATGTTGTTCTTTTTTCACCTGATTTGCCTTTTCAGTTTGCCTAGATAGGCTCTGGTCAGTGCAGTTTCTGCTTCTCAGAAATTTCACCTAACAAATGCTCATATGCTTGGCTTGCAACTTAAAGTGCCAAGTTAAGCAACTGTCCTGAAGGTCTTGGGCTCCCTTGGGTGCCTGAGGTTTCTATGTCCTTGCAAAAAGAATACAGAAGATGACATAAATACACACTCCTTTATTTTTCTCTTTTCACTGGTTACTGGTCTGGGGACAGCATGTACTAGCTAACAAGTTCTGCTCTTTGCTATTGTTATCCTAAATTGGTAGTCTTTGGTCAGACAATTAGATCAGGCAACTAGAGCCTAACTGTTGTTAGGCTCCTTTTAATGTGTATTTGGATTATGGACAGCCTAAAAAGGCTACTGTGGGTGTCTGGTTAGATCTGTACAATTGGGTTCAGAACTGCTCAGTCAAATTCACTTTTTTCCTCTCCACAGGAAAAAATATTAAGAGTATTTAAGAGAGAGAAAAGTGAGAGGTTTCTCACTAAACTGTATTCAGACTATTAAGGAGTGGTGTCAATGAATGAACTTAGGGAAGGTTGAGAATTCTTACAGAAGAAAAGTGCTTGTGCCCTAAATAAGAGGTGTGAGCAAAAACCTTTCAGACACTGGCTTGCTTCTTACTCCCACTGGAGTAAGTGAGAATGCCTGTAATTGATTTCAAAGGGAGGAAACCATGCCAACATTTGCACAGAAATGCTATTTTTTGTATTCTTCAATACGTGGGACCAAAGTTCTGGCCCTTCTGTAGCTTATGTAATGGAGTAATCTCCAAGGAAAGGGAAAATTGGCTGCTATATAGATGTGGAAACATTCATTAATCACTGGATCAGCACTCTAAACATTTCCTGTTTATATCCAGAGTGACACTTTAAATGACATTGCCAGCTTCAATTTGGCATCAATATCTTATTTTGTAAAAACAAGCTGTTATCAAATTTAACAGAAATAGAACATTTTCCATGAAGAAAAGGATTCTGATTGGCCTTTGGTTTAGATCTTGTTTTTAGAAAACAAACTTTCTTTAAAAGTTGTGATCGAGCTGCCTCAGACTGAAAAATGGAAGGGAATCTGGCTGAAAAAACAATACAAATAAAAAATTGGAGTTGTCATGTATTGACCACTTCATGAGAAAAACAAAAAAGAATTATTATAAAGCTTTGCAATTGACTGGCTCAGCTCATGGTAAATGAGCCTGTGATGGATGTGTTTCTAAAAAAACCCTGCAGTTGTACTACTCACACACCCAGAAACATCCGTTCTGATTCTTGCTGTTTATCACTCATGCTTTTCCAGAATTGCCACGATCAACAGTTTTCTCTGTCTCCCAACCCACTCCACCCCTCAGACCTCTAGACCTAAACCTACCTCCTTTTTCTCATGAGAACCCAAATAACACACGGATTTTAATATATTTTGGACCACTGCATGAGCATATAAACAGATTTTGCAGGTAGAGAGAGGGACAGAAAGAGTGGGGGGGAAGGGAAAAAAGCATCTGAAACCCAAACCTAATATTCCATTTCTATCAGCTGTCTTAAGCTTGACAAGGCCAGGCTTCTCAGGTTAAATGTATACTAGGAATTTTCTGTGTTAAGAAACAAAAAGCATTTTTGGCACTGAGTTTAACTGGTGCAGAGTAGCTGTGTCCATGCTGTTAAGCAATTTTGCCCTCCTAAACAGGTTGGCTGTATCCAGACCACTAGTTGTGACTGATTCTTGGAAGCATGCCTGGGAATTGTTTGGGAGAGCCTTACTTGGCTTCAAGCTAAAGCCATACCCCTCTCTATGCAACTGCTTGAACAGTTGAACAGGGAAGGCAGTCAATTGATAATGTGCACACAAGTTTCCTGGATCTGCTTACTTTACTTAAGATAACTTAATTGTCCCCTGGATTGTAACGACTAAGGACATTACACCAAACAAAAAGTGCAATAAAAATTTAAATTATAAAATATTCTGGGTTCCAGGATCTCTGTGTGGTAATCAGAAAATTTCATCTTGACAGTCTGATGTATCTCCTCTTCCCCCTACACACCTAGCCAGGGAAGAACCTATATGGTATGATGTTGGGGTGGGTAGTGGAAAGCTCTGTATTCCCTAGGGCACACAGGGCTTATAAAGGAAGAAGGAAAGGTGTTTATCAGACAATATAGTGAAGAAATGCATCCAGCCTATGAATTTTCCCTTGCCTGTGTGTCCCAGCCATCATATCAATGCATTAAAATGTCATTCCCAAATGTCAAACTCCCATATCTTTCACCCCTTGGAAAACAGGTGGATGAGTAATTCACCTGAGACACGGTTGGCTAAAAGATAGTAAATATCAGAACACTATGTTTGTTCTTACTTCTTATCTGTTCTGCTGTTTCAGCACATGAAAGAAACAGGCTTTAATGGCATATAAACTGCTGCTAAAAGTGTGAGTCACTTATATTGTGTGAAGCAATGGTGAATCACAGTGTTTGGCTTGCAAGGTAAAAATCCCTTTAGCAATCTTAGCAGAAGATTATTGATGCTCCAGTGTCTTCCATATCTAAATAAGTCATAAACATTTCAATAAGGAGGGCTGTAGTTGAACCCAGGGAATTCTGTTCAGTGTAAGAGAAACAGTTTTAAATCCAGTGAGTTGTACAAAAAGAGACTACAAGAATAACCTAATCTAGTAATCATTTGTGAAGTGTTTTTAATTTCAGATCCCAGGATATGACCAACAGAAAAACTGTAAAACTTTGGCTTTCTGTTTGAGCTGTCCTGACATATATTACCCACAACAAAGCATTTGGCCTTTGCCTCTACAACACTGCCTTGTTCTGCGGCAGGGCCAGGAATGTAGGAATGTGGCTCCCAGCCAAGCTGGTGGGGGGAGAATGCCCTCGACCTGGAGGATTCCATCTCCCTCCATGTCTGCCTCTTTTATCCAGCACTTTATGCCATTTGAAGTGGGTGCTTCTCTATGCTGCCCACAGCTGCTGTTCTCCCTGCTGCATCTGCCATTCTCACACTCCCAGCCTGGGTGGCCGTGCTGGGTTTGTGCATTGTGGGCTAGCCAGGATGTGGCTATTGAAAGGGCAAATGTGGGGAGGGCCACAGCTTGGCTATATGTGCATGGTAGCAAGTCAGTCAGCGTTCATAGGCTGAGAATACCACAGTGTTTGAGCTAAGGGAAGCTCTTTGTTTGCTTTTCCTTGCACTGGTGACTGGGTTACTGCAGCCTAATAGAAGGCTCTTTATTTTATTTTATGCTCTGTGAACCTGACCCATCACAAATCAATTACAGAAAGCCGATAGGTTCTTCCATCCTGATCCTCCCAGGAAGGGCAGCTGAGAATAATTCATGATGAATAAATCTGATAGTTCCCAGAAGACTGTATTCAGTGAGCTTGAAGCTCATCCTTCTGCTTCTCAGTAAAAGAGAATTCTCACTAAGAGAGAGAATTAAGTTTCAGGTGAGACAGTGGTAGTAGAAGAATAGATGTTTTATACTTCATCTTCGCCAGCAGGCAATTTCTGCCCTTCTGAGGTACTGTAACTTTGGGAAGCATCATCACCCAGGGTCCTCCCAGGAGGTAAAGTCAGTAATAACTGCAAAGCAGCAGGACTCCAGTCTCTTGTTTGACACAGAACTTCACAGTTCTCTCTGGCATCTGAATGTACCAATTTCTGGGAAGTTTAAAAAAGTGAGTAGTTTATTCTGTTGTAAAGACAGGAACTATTGTGAATTTATCTTGTGGCTCTGAGTCCAGATGTTAAAGTTGACTGAGGCCCACCTCTAATTCTAAACTCAGTGGTAGTCTACAGAGGAATTAAATTAATCAGCAAGAATTTAAATTACATCTTTTTCCAAAGCCTGTTTATACTCTTTGCCTTAATCATATTTTCATTGGTCCAGCAAATAACAACATTGTAATAACATTGTGCCAGATAAGCCACTTCAAACCAGGAAGAAACAGAAATTACAAACACTGAACTGGCAGAAAAGACGACCATTAGAGATTGCCCAAATGGTGCCACAGTGTCTGCAGACTTTGCAGGGAAACAATAGGACACCATACAAGGGGATAGGAACCAGTTCTGGAGGCAGGGTGTTTGTTCAGGACATGGAGAATCACAGCCTTGAGATTTCTCTGAGATTTCTATTTCATGTGCCTTATTTAAGGCCAGTTTAAAAAAGTATGTAAGTATCTAAAGAGTCAGTTTGATACCTGTAGGATTTCAGACAGGACCCCTTCAGATGGAGACATAGTAGGTGCTTTTGAGACCTTATTAGTCACTATTCTGCTTCTCTAAATACTGTAAGAGCCTGGCTTTTTGAGACTGGTTTCTCAAAAGCACTTGTCTTCACTGAGGGGTGAAACAATCAAACTTCAGGGATGCCCTCATTGCGTAAGTACTGAGTAGCCCCCATTCCCACTCACAATGATGGGGCTATGAAGATCCATCCTCTGCCTCAGTGTTCCCTTGACCCATCACTTAAAAGCTGCAGACCCAAAGGCAAGCTTTGGCCTACATGAGATTGTTCCAACAAGTGATCTGGTTGTTGCTGGATTTTTAATTTCCTTCCCACAATGCAAATGTGTTGTGATGCATAATTTGTATTTGCAAATTACTCTGGCAGGGAAGCGTTCTGACAAGCAATATGTTGTATACTGCAGAGTTTATGTTTAGGCCAAAGAGACAGAAGAGCAGCAGGAAGGAGGTTGGATTCTATTGGATCCTCTGTATTTCTGAATTCATGCAGAATGCAGCTAGATCGGCCCATAAAACTCCATATGTTGGAGAACATGGGAATAGGGTTCCCTGCTGCTTATGAAACTATATTGTAAATTTTTCTCATGCCATTGACTCTTGTAGGTACAACATATTTAGTGCCTGCAAGCTGAGAGAGAAGCAACAGTGAAATTCAGGCTGAATAAAGCAGATTGAAGAGATGCCTCTAGGTATCAGGGGTGTCTAAGAACTAGCACCTTCACCTGTTTAGACATGTGACTGAAATGAGTGGTTTAATTCCCAAAGTACAGGAAAGGGTAGTTAGTTCTACTAACTACTGCTAGTGTATAGCAGGGGAGATTAGAATGTTTGTGGAAGGACAATACACAGCAAGCACAGCATCCACAGCAAACTACCTCTGACTCACTATATGGTTATTAGCTAACTTCTTTAACTTAAAATTTCCTCTAAGTTAAAGGGAGAACATTGGAAGTTTGGAGTTTGAACATTCTTACATTTTTTAACAGGGCTTACAAGGAGGTGTGCTTAAACTCCCTGTGGAGCACAGACATCCAAGGACTGGCTGCCTTCTATGCTAACTCAAACACTTCATGCTGCTTTAATTTTGTGCTTAGCCAGTCCCAATAACTGAGTGCAAGGAGAAAGCTGCTGCTGGCAGGTCAACTTCTGCTTTTCCTACCATGCATAAAGTTGGAGGACTTGGGCAAGAGAAGGAAGACTGATTTGTTGCCTTTCTTCTTAGCTTTGAAAAATCCATATAATTTGTAACACATATCATGGTCACTTCATAAAGAGAAATCTTCTTTGGCATGTATGCTATCTCAGAATTAAATTGTGTGTGTGTGCGTATATGCATGTGCATATGTGTGCCTATGTACACACATAAAAGCAAGAACGTGACATGTCTATGCCAGGAAAAGCAGGAAGGAATTCAAGGCTATCTGTAATAGAGATGTCCACAGCTAAGCTACTCACTCCACACTTCCTTACAGTCAGTGGTGGGAAACAGGCACTTAGCAGAGCACAATTCATCTTATTATCTGAAATTAATCAGCTTTTTAAAAAGCTGTTTCTCTCCATTATCTGTAAATGAGCATAGGGCAACATCTTCTGCTGTGGAGATCTATGTAGCAGAGGTGTAACATGAAGTGAGATTAATCCCACCTTTCCTGTCTGAGCTCTCCAGAGTATTCCACATGCAGTTTACCGTATTATATGTTGCTTACAGTGCTCTTTGTGTGACTTAAGTGTTCACTTGCCAAAGCCAAGAAGCAAACAATCTGAATCCAACTGAGAATTATAATAGGTTTCTCCACAGAACAACTGTAGTATTTATCACAGTGCTTTTGCTTTCTTAAATACAGTCTTCAGTCTAAGAGATCTTCAGGTTTTGGAGGGTTCTTTTCTGAATTATGTTTATTGATTTAGATTATAATGTGATTGCACAGAGAGTAGTGGTAGCACAATAAAGAGAGCTCTGCACAATGCTGCAAGAGGCAGGGATCTCTTAAGCCAATAGTGCTGCTAAAATCTGTTTTAGGAGAGAAACTGTGAAGGACTGGTTTGGCAGATAGTTGTTACAAGGTGAATGAAATTACTTCATCTGTAAAATAACCTGCCTCCTGCATACACAACTGGCTAGAACATTAGAGGGCACCCCCTAGGAGAATTAAATTGTGTGTTGTAAATGTTCATGTTTCAGTAGCATCTAGAGTGACCATAGTTTTGCATGACGTGGTGGTTGCCCATGGCAGAGGACTTGGAACTAGATGACCTTTAAGGTCCTTTGCAACCCAAACCATTCTGTGGTTCTGTGATTCTATAAGGTGCATCTCTGAGACGTTTAGGAGAGTTCAGGTTCACCTTATGCAGAGAAAATGTCCGATGACACCAGCCTGGTTATACACATCCTTTGCTTATTCATACATGGAGACAATGATACAAGTGAAACAGAGGTATTTCTTGAGATATACTCACCCTACCTAGCTTCAGTTCCTGAGATGTCCAAGTCAAAAGTCTAACTGTTTTAACTCACTCTGGAGTTAATGGAGAAAGAGAAAGGGGCACCCCCAGAGACCCAGAGACTCAGATTTGGACTTAAATTTCCCTGATGGTAGAAGAATCCTAGAATAACTAAGCACCTAATATAGGTGCTCTGGCTAAATGGATGAACATAGGTGCTATTTCTTTTAGCACCTTAGCAGTCACTGTATGGCATTCATAGGGTCTGCAGCAAGTCCCTAATCAGATCTGCATTTTGGTAAGTCAAGGGAAGAGCATATTTTTCACTAGTTACTCAAGCACAAGTTATCAGTTGGCTGTGTTTGCTGATAATCTCGAGATCTTGTTTCTGAGAGTGCTGACAGAGGCATACGTGGTGCACTAGGCTGTACTAGAGAGAACAGCACTTACAAACAGTTCATTAACTCCACTTGCATTAGGTACTTACACAGCGGATGTTTACTGGCTGTCTTGGCTGAGTTGTAATGGCAAGTGGTTGCTAGGAGGCAGGAATGGATTAATCCTAAACAGAAAGGAAGGCCAGACAATCAGCTTTTGAAAGGGCAAAAAGGATGACCCTGGAAACTACAGGCCTGTTAGCCTCATTTCAGTGCCTGGTAAAGTTATGGAGAAGATTATTCTGGGAGGTATTGAAAGTCACCTGAAGGACAATGTAGTCATTGGTCACAGCCAATGACCTCTCCTTCATGAGAGGAAAGTCCTGCTCATGGAGAGCACTGCTCTCTGCAGTGCTAGAGAGTAGAACCCTGCATCAGGGACTGGAAGGCACTTCAAATTCCCTTCCCTATCGAAATTAACTAAGAGGGAATTCTAGAAACCCTACTTATTTCAGCATGTTTGTGATAGAAAATAGGATTTCAACGACCCCATAGGGTGCTCTTTGCCATTGCTGAAAATAAAAAGGCCTGTGAAATAGCTGGTAGAACCTACAGAAGAGCAGCTGGAGAGTTCAGAGAAGGAACACTAAGGTGATTAAGGGCTTAGAGCATCTCCCCTGTCAGAACAGGCTGATAGAGATGGAATTGTTCAGCATGGAGAAGGGAAGGCTCAGGGAGGAATCTCATCAATGTGTATAAATACCTGAAGGGAAGCTGTAAAGAAGATACAGACAGGCTCTTTCCAGGGGTGCCCAGTGACAGGACAAGAGGCAATGGGCACAACTAGAACAAGGAGGTTCCCACTGAACATCAGGAAATGCTTCACTGTTTTACTGTGAGGTTGACTGAGCATAGGAACAGGCGCCCTAGATAGATGGAGGAGTTTCTAACCTTAGAGACTCCAACATTCCATGTAATTCTACATGGTCCTGGGCAACTGGTGACCTGCTTGAATTGAGGAGCTGGACCAGATGGCCTCTAGAGGTCACTTCCAACCTCAGCCATTTTAAGATTCNGTGCTCTGGCTAAATGGATGAACATAGGTGCTATTTCTTTTAGCACCTTAGCAGTCACTGTATGGCATTCATAGGGTCTGCAGCAAGTCCCTAATCAGATCTGCATTTTGGTAAGTCAAGGGAAGAGCATATTTTTCACTAGTTACTCAAGCACAAGTTATCAGTTGGCTGTGTTTGCTGATAATCTCGAGATCTTGTTTCTGAGAGTGCTGACAGAGGCATACGTGGTGCACTAGGCTGTACTAGAGAGAACAGCACTTACAAACAGTTCATTAACTCCACTTGCATTAGGTACTTACACAGCGGATGTTTACTGGCTGTCTTGGCTGAGTTGTAATGGCAAGTGGTTGCTAGGAGGCAGGAATGGATTAATCCTAAACAGAAAGGAAGGCCAGACAATCAGCTTTTGAAAGGGCAAAAAGGATGACCCTGGAAACTACAGGCCTGTTAGCCTCATTTCAGTGCCTGGTAAAGTTATGGAGAAGATTATTCTGGGAGGTATTGAAAGTCACCTGAAGGACAATGTAGTCATTGGTCACAGCCAATGACCTCTCCTTCATGAGAGGAAAGTCCTGCTCATGGAGAGCACTGCTCTCTGCAGTGCTAGAGAGTAGAACCCTGCATCAGGGACTGGAAGGCACTTCAAATTCCCTTCCCTATCGAAATTAACTAAGAGGGAATTCTAGAAACCCTACTTATTTCAGCATGTTTGTGATAGAAAATAGGATTTCAACGACCCCATAGGGTGCTCTTTGCCATTGCTGAAAATAAAAAGGCCTGTGAAATAGCTGGTAGAACCTACAGAAGAGCAGCTGGAGAGTTCAGAGAAGGAACACTAAGGTGATTAAGGGCTTAGAGCATCTCCCCTGTCAGAACAGGCTGATAGAGATGGAATTGTTCAGCATGGAGAAGGGAAGGCTCAGGGAGGAATCTCATCAATGTGTATAAATACCTGAAGGGAAGCTGTAAAGAAGATACAGACAGGCTCTTTCCAGGGGTGCCCAGTGACAGGACAAGAGGCAATGGGCACAACTAGAACAAGGAGGTTCCCACTGAACATCAGGAAATGCTTCACTGTTTTACTGTGAGGTTGACTGAGCATAGGAACAGGCGCCCTAGATAGATGGAGGAGTTTCTAACCTTAGAGACTCCAACATTCCATGTAATTCTACATGGTCCTGGGCAACTGGTGACCTGCTTGAATTGAGGAGCTGGACCAGATGGCCTCTAGAGGTCACTTCCAACCTCAGCCATTTTAAGATTCCATGTATGTTGGCCTGGACAGCATCTATGGATGTGTGGTTGTCAAAGCTCGAGGGAAGGAAGCTACCCTTACATAGAGGATGTTAGTGGGGAAGATATCATTTCCAGCTTATCTTTGCATGTCACTGTCCTTGCAAGCTGTTGAGGAATTAACACACATGACAGCAACATTTGCAAAAGGATTTGGGATTTGTGGACATACTGAGCTATGCCTCCTATGCAAAAGTAGTAGCTGGGAAAAATGGTTTCATTGTTCCTGATATTTGCTTGCACACTCAGGATTCAGCTCCCTTTGGCTTCTTTCCATCTCTGGGACCCAGCTGCCAGCAACCTGGTTTGGGTCTAGCTGATCTACTGTTTACTTTTTATTTTAAATATCATACACCTAGAAGATTAAAAAAGGAGAAGACTAATTTCATTACAAGAATGAATGACTGTTAAGTAGATTTTCTTTCATATGTGTTGTGTTCATTCCATGTGTCTGATAAACATCTGGCCTATATCCCCTTACAAAGTCACAGAGAGAAATCCTTTGCATGGAAGTTACTCCTATCTCTCAAAAGTGGCAGCCTGTGACCTAGGACACATAGCAGTAAGGAGTCCTGTAAGCTTTTGCAAGGAACATTAGGTCCTTCCCATAGCTTTTCCCTTGCAAATTCATCAGTTAAATAATAAGCCATAGTTCTGCCTACCTGATAGGAAAACAATAGCTTTCATGAAACTTTCAAGTAAGTTGATGTTATATTTGTTTAGACTCAACAGAAGAAAAGAAATCATGTGAAAATGACCTAGGGACAAATCACTTTGGGGGCCCTGGTATGAGGGTGTAAGAGTTTTCTCAGTTTCTCAGTTTTCACTGCAGAAGCAGAATAAATGTGGTGGAAGATCTCAGATGTGTACAGGTGAAATAACTGCAAGTGGTGGACCCAAATGGTCCTGGCACAGCACACTCCTGCTTTCACAGTCAGTTGCTCTCAGAAAGTTAGTTTTCATTCTCCTCAATCATAACTACATCCTTTGCTACCACAGGATCTTTTCAACATGATACACATGCCACTTCCTAAGCTGTACTCAAAGACCTTCCCAAGAGTTGTGTCAGGGTTCCCTAATATGGAAAGTGTGTTTGAAGAGTGGGCAGAAAATGAAAAACTTATGTGGACCAGAGTGCTCTGTTTTCATACCTTATCCTGTTTATATATATACATATATATATATGTAATATGCCAAATCTGGTCTCTCTGTATGAACTGACCACAGTACAGTTACTATGATTGTGTAGAGTGAATGCTTCCTGTTGGTATTTTAAAGAATACAGAGGCAGGCTTAAAATAATGTACCAACCCAAGAAGTTCTTTAAATAGCACAGGAAATATGATGAACTCTGAGTCTACCTGTGACTGCACAGGAAAAGGAAAGACAAAGATCAGATAAGACTTTGGCAACAGGAATGATGGTGGGATAAACAGAGGTTATCACAATTTTGTCTCTGATACGGGTGGACTGTCACTAACAAAGAGGATATTCTACCCTGATATACTCTCCTAATTATGGAGTCATTTCTGTGGCAACAGATAGAAACCGTATTTACCTTGTTTTTGATGGCTTGTGTATTCTTAATGGTATGCTTCTGGAGAAATAAAGAGAAAACTAACAGTGACGTGTAGAAAAGAGCAACATGGGAACAGTGTTTGTCCTGCTGTCTTTCTTGAACACACTGACACACTGCTGGACAGAAAATCTCTTGCTATCAGCCACCATCCTTGGTTATAGTTTTAATTATAGTCCTACAGCTAGAGTAGTACTCCACATTGGAGCAGGGAGCAGAAGGGAGCCATATTCTTACTGCTTGTATGTTGCTGCTATTAACAGTTACTGCAGAGTCCATCTGCCTCCCCTTTGCCTGATGATTTATGGGGGTGTGCCCCACAGAATTAGTTGATAATCTCATTATAGCTAATCCTGTTTACTCCTACAAATGAGACTGGCAGAGCTCTCTTGTTTTCCTATTTCTATTTTCCTTTAGGTATTTCAGAGATATTCTCAAAGCATGGACTTTTAGAGTGAATGCTTATCGTGTTTACTGGCCTTAATTCCAGACTCATCACATTCAGCTCTCTGCCCTATCCCTTTCAGTAAATATTTTCTTTGAGTCAAACATCATATAAATATTAGCTATAGCTCTTCTTATGTTCAATTTGCATAATTGCACTATTCTGAAGCAATTAAAGCTTCTTGAAGGACATTTTGGGTTTACATTATACTTTATGCCTTTAAAAAGTGGTCTCCTTTGCAAGGTTTCTTTATGGGCAATGAAGTAAAGAAGACCAAAATCTGCAATTACCTACACATATTTTTGGTACTTGAATACTAAGTTGCTTAGTATAGTAGATTCACTTAATTCAGGATATTTCTAAAGCAAAGGGAATCACTACTATATTTTTGGTGAGTAGAAGCTCTTAACGAGGTTACTAAAAGCATGTAAAAGTTGTTGACATGAATACAAGTATTAGAAGCATGCACACAGTAAACATAATTCTAAACAGCAATTGTAAAGCACAATGAGAAACATCTATTTACCTTTTTAAATGCAAAATGTGGTCAACAATAGCATATTTGACTTGATGAAGATTGGCACAAATAGGCTTCATAATTTTGGTTTTACTTATTTAGTGCTTGTGAAAAGTCCTTAGAAAAATGAAGAATTTATCCTTATTTCCATAGCTAGACAGTGAATAAACCCATTTCCTGAGGTTTTTTTAACCAGATAATCCTATTCTGAACTGATGACTTTCAAAAGTAGTGTGTACTTCAGGTTTTGGGGGTAAAGAAGAAGGCTCACAAATTTCCTAATGATTACTTCTATAAAGTTCAGAAAGTTATATTACAGTTAATTTATACTGTAATTCTTCCTCATTATTTGTCACAGAATTTCTGCACTAAATGGGGCAAGAGTTGTAGGGGAAAATAATGTCACATTTTGATTCACCTTGGAATAAGCAGATAAGCTTTCTAGGAATGGAATAAGAATAGTTCCACTCAAAAATCTTACCTTCACACTTTTGGACCAAGAAGTGTGTAATAAGACTATTTACAGCTTAAAGAGTACATACGTCTTATTTATATATTGTACATGAGAAAACAATTTCAGCATAATTACACACAGGCTGCAGTTACACTTACTTTCAGCATCCAGTATCTCAAGACTGTCTGCTCAGAACTGCCACAGAAGGCAATAAGCATTGTTCATTATTATTTTGCATTCAGCAACACACTGAGGCTTTGATCAGGATCTAATAAAGAGATAATCTTCACCAGGAAAGTTTTCAGTCTAGATAGGAATGATCATCTAGTTGTGACAATGCAGAATCTCACTGGCAGGCAGAGGTGAAAAGGTCTCAGCACAGCCTCTAAGCCCAAAGCACCTAAATTTATGATAACAATAAAGTGCTTCTATATTGGGGCCTGGATTTCAGTACCATATTACCAATAGGAGCTTCTGAAGTCAGTGCTGTGTAACTGTCTAGCTGCTTAAAATCACTCTGCTTGACTTCCTGACTTTAATGCTAATTTCTGAAATTTCTACCATTAGGCCTCTCAATTGGGCTTCACTCAAAAGTTAGACAGCAAGAGGAGGTCCCTGTAAATGGAAGAATTGGTTTTACATCCTTACTCCAAATCACTTAAAGAAGAATTTAAATTGAGTCCTGACATCCACCCTCTGAGCTCTCCAGTCACTGCCCTCTGAAGTAGATATTTTAGACTGCTCAACTTTTTCTACTTCTCATAAAATGCTGAAATACCTGCTTGGAGGAAGGATAGAAGTCACAGCGCTCCAGAATTGTGTCCTCAGCATCAAGAGACAGAAGTGGTTCCCTTTTTCTTGCTCAAGACTATTTCAAAATTTTGTATGGAGAGAGATAACTTCTACAGGAAAAATGCAGGACAATTGCCACACTTGACAGAGAAAATATCTGCTTTCAAATTTGAACCAGAGGAGATCCCAGGCTACAGTCTGATTGCTTTAATTAACAGGCTATTAAGTCATTAATGGAGACTTTTATTTTTTGATGAGGATAGCTAATCTGGACACAAATGGATCCCTCCAAGATGCTGATTTATAAAAACTGGAAGTACAGACACAAAGACTTCCCCATTATGTAATAGGGAACACATCTGTGGTGGTGTGCAATTAGCATATATTTCTCACTGTAGATTACTGTTCTGTTACATGGTATGTTCTGTTCTATGTGCCCTACCCCTCACCCCAGATGGTTTGTCCCTTCCCTCGTTCTCCCTTCCCATTGGCTGGAGCCCCTATAAGAACCAGGGGCGGAAGTGGGAAGGGCTCTTCCCTGGTTATCCCACAGAAGCTTGGACCCTCCAGGTGGCCTGTTGCCTCTGGAGAGAATAAACTTGTATTATATGTAACCAGGGAGGGCCGCCAGCAATTTCTTCGTCCTCCGTTTCCCTCAGCCATCCCCTGGGGAGTGCAGGGGATACACTTACCCCTCGGCAAGCCCTGACAGGGGATGGCTACAGATGGCGCCCAGGCGTGTGGCTGTGCTCGGACACACGCAAGAGTCTCGTCTCTGGAAGAGTAAGGACCTTTGAGCGGCAGCTGCCTTTGAAGAGTGAGTTCCGTTTTAGTGAAAGACACTTCAAGGGATCGGGAAGGTAGCTTCGGAGCTCCAGCGAAGTCTTCCCCACGAAACGGAGGAACTTGCACAAGAAGTTCATTTTCATTTCCCCAACTCCTTAGTAAGTACTAAGAGCTATATAGATAGCCACAGAGAGGAATGTAAGGACCCGGAGC
>WEIV01012323.1:48479-69207 GCA_013390005.1 Calyptomena viridis
TCACTAATGGAGCGTTTTATTTTTTGATGATGATAGCTAATCTGGACACAAATGGATCCCTCCAAGATGCTGATTTATAAAAACTGGAAGTACAGACACAAAGACTTCCCCATTATGTAATAGGGAACACATCTGTGGTGGTGTGCAATTAGCATATATTTCTCACTGTAGATTACTGTTCTGTTACATGGTATGTTCTGTTCTATGTGCCCTACCCCTCACCCCAGATGGTTTGTCCCTTCCCTCGTTCTCCCTTCCCATTGGCTGGAGCCCCTATAAGAACCAGGGGCGGAAGTGGGAAGGGCTCTTCCCTGGTTATCCCACAGAAGCTTGGACCCTCCAGGTGGCCTGTTGCCTCTGGAGAGAATAAACTTGTATTATATGTAACCAGGGAGGGCCGCCAGCAATTTCTTCGTCCTCCGTTTCCCTCAGCCATCCCCTGGGGAGTGCAGGGGATACACTTACCCCTCGGCAAGCCCTGACAGGGGATGGCTACACACATCCCACTAAATGGTGCCAGTGTAGGGGAGAGGGAGTCTACGACCAGAGCTTTCAGTACACATACTCTTACTGTTTCCTCTGAGGCAGCTCTAAGCTGCAATACTCCTGACTCTCTGTCAGGTACTGGACCTCCAGTTTTTGGTTTTGTCACATGCAAAAGATGTTGGGTGTTCAACCAAAGCCTGTCACTCTGTCTAGCTGGGGAACGAATTACACATTCACAATGGTAAGTGTTGTAGTAGTATTCATCATCAGTGACGTTCTCAAAAATTTACAGTTGTAGAAGTAGGCAAATTTGAGTTCAGATCTAATTTCCGTGGTAGTGTCTTGCTCTTTTTCTCTACTCGTCTGTTGGCCTATAGAAATTATTCTTAAACTACAGAGGCCAGATTTGCCATCAACTATATCCTGTGGTTGTAATACAGTATAATAGGTTACAGTAAGACTCCATTAGAAATGCACCTAATAAAATGGCATAGGAAGCATCCCAAGTACTTACCCATTTCAGAATTTTCCTCAGTTTCATTTGTTTCTCTCCTTTAAAATCTGAAAGCTTTTATAGCATAGAATGTGAGCAGAGCATATTCCCTGGGTACTTCAGGATGCTGGCATGTAAGGTAAATGCTTTTTGATACAGCTGCTCTTCCTCCTGCTGCCCCTCTTGCTAATGCCATCCTGTAAACTTCATCTCTGTTTGCCTTTTCTTGTAGGAGTCTTGCAAAACTCTTCACAGTTGGGCAGTTTGAGAATAGAGCCAAGGAAACACCTGAATATTCTCTGCAATTCAAGCCTGGGACACACACACATAGAGAAGATTTCTGTGTGTAACTTTGGGGTGTAACTTGGTTCAGGCTACAGAGTGCTCCGTAGCAGGACTTTGTATTCTGTATTGCAGACAACTATTATTAGTTTTGAGATGGAAGTGGATATAAAAACATTCTGAGGAGAAATTCTAAGTCACAGATTCCTTTCATTAGTTAAATTAAACCTACAATGGCAATACCACCCTGCACATATGCATAGTCAGACAAAGATATACAGACAGATATCCATAGAAAGGGCATTCACGCTCTTTTTACTTAACAAGCCACATAGGGATCTCTTGCTTTACAGGAATTACCACAGACTTCTTGACATGACATTGACAAGAGCATACTGTCTCTTGCCTAAGCAATTTCAATTGATTTTATTAAGAAAAATAAATATTGGAATAACATCTACTGTAAAAGACAATATGCCTCTTTCTTGTTCTGACATAATAAGTACTGACATAAAAGAGAATGAAAGTGTATATTCTGTGAGATGTCTCAAAGTCTCTGACAGATGCATTCAGTACTGTATTTGGCCTGTAATTTTCAAAGGAGAGAAAGGACATAGGTACTCAAATTCTGTGTGAATTATGGCCTTTGTTCTTTAGGTGCCTTTGAAGCTTAGACTTACTGTTCCATTCTAAACTGCAAGGAATATCCTCTGCTGCATGGTAACCCTAACCAGGCATACAAGGAACATTGCTACCTAGGGCAGGAGTACTCCAAACTGTAGTGCACCAAACACACGTGCACATGATAGCCTTGTTAATAAAGTTTATGTAATCCATGCTGGTTTATTCAGGCAAGACAATCAACAGTTTAATCGAAATAAACTTCATGTTGAGTGGTGCCTCAGCCATGAAAAGAGAGATACCATTTGCAGGTGGTCCTTAAGGGCACTATCAAATGGAAGGAAAGACATCCACAGCTACTTCTGCTTCTCAGGAAGGAGTGTCACTATATATTTTAGCAGCAAGGATCAGAATAAGGAAGAAGGTCAAGGAGGATGAGATTATGTCTTTCTATATCTCCGCTGATGTATTATCAACCCACTGAAATTATATTCTCAATTTTTATAAGCTCTGAAGGAAAAAACAAGCAAACCATCTGTATCTCAAGCTAGTGGAGCATCTAGAACACTAGGAATATAAAATATAAAAATATGCTCCCAACAAAGGAATACAAAGATTGGAAGCATAAGAGTTGATTGAAAAGTGATAGCACAAAAGTGAAAAGAAAAATCAGTAGACAAGTCACAGATACAACATAACATCCTGCAGAAGTAAAAATTAGGTGATCTTCACCAATCGCTCTGATGTTACTAGTAATTTTGGTGCTTGCAGAAGAAAGAAAACAAGATACAAAGGATAATTTGACACTTCAAGGAAGTACAAAGAAAAATGAGATGCAAGATAAATAATGATAAAACCAACTATTAGCTTTAATCTGAAAATAGGATTTTAGACAAGCTTCTCTACAGCTGATAACTGTACATATCAAAACCCTGGTAAATGAACATTGACAATCCACATGTCAGTGAGAACACTGATATTAACACCAATCTGAAGAGGTAAATGTATTAGGAACATGTGTTCCTTTATTTTAAAATCAGAAGATCAGAGTTTAGGATATACCAGACCACTTTTAATATATTTTCTTTTACATAGAAGTGACATTTGGTCATTTACTAAAAAGAGAAAGAAATTAAATACCTTCAGAAATAAAATACTGTTCAAGGATGTGTGGGTAAGATTTAATTAGGAATGATGGGGGGTGGTCAATAAAAAAACATGAATAGCAAATTAGTCCCCATAGCTTCTGTGGTCAAAATGTGTGGTTAGAATGACACAAGACTGACAAAGAAGCATCTGGCTAAAGTCCTTCCCCTGCTGCTTGAGGCTGGTCAATCAAAAGGAAGCAGAGTGGAAATAATAAATTGAAACTCTGTTCTTAATATACGTGATCAGCTACACAAAAAACATGCCCTAACAGAAGGAGTTTGGGGCAAATTGAGTCATTATGTTCTGACACACCATGAAAAGGGTAAGGAAGCAAGTATGGGGGAATGAAATGGACCACCAGCAGAGACTTGTGCCTTGCAGGCATGCCACATGCAATAAGAGACAGGCGTGCAACAGACAAGTACACTGCGATTATGGTCTGCCAAATGGTGAGCAAACCAAATGGTAAGCCATATCACCATTTACATCATTCCTGAGTTTACTTGTCTAGGTCTTAAAACAAACATAAGAGGAGCTTTATATTTTGAGTGGTTCTACTCCAGCTTAAACCCAAGTTTGAACTTATTTCCTGATTCCCAAGAGATGCAGGGAATGTCCAGCTCCTGCTAATGCCAGTGTCTCTGAGACAAAAGTGAGCTGGGCTGTAGGTGCTTGTCATGCACACTGTACTGCTGAGCTGGCCACACACCCACTATTGAAAGTGATAACAAAAATTGAGATATAGCTCACTGCTTATCTGTAATATGCTGCAGAAGCTCATCTGCCCAGAATTATCAAGTAGTCTGGGTTTCAAGATAGGTTTGATTGCCATTATGAAGGAAAAATCTTTCTCACTTTTCAGGAGACTCTATCTTTTTCACTAAGCATTTGAAAATGCACCTACTGCAGCCCTGAAATACACAGCAGTGAATAATAAAGCTCCTGCTTCCTGCATTTAAAACATTATCCCTGGAGCCAAATGACACCTCAAAAGCAATACGAACTATTAAAAAAGAAGTTACATTGAAGTTTTCCTAATACATCCATGCCACATTCCTGAAGCTGGGACAAATAAGGGAGCATGAGTTGAAGGGCATGAGTAAGGTTTGGGTGCTCGCACTTAAGGTTGTTTCCTAATGTACATAAAGCAAATAGATTCTTGTCCACTCCAATGCACTGCGGATTACTAAACTCTTTATTCTGTATTATTTCATGGAACCACTGAAGAAAGTTACCTTTGGGCTTGGAAATCTAGAGAAGTGTATTTTCCTCCTGTAAGGGATTTTATAACACAATTGCTTTTAATGTAGTTTTCTGCTAAGTTTTATCTACAATTAAAAACAGAAATAAAAGATACACTAGTGCCTTCTGGAAAGAGTCAGAAGCAGACAGAGAAAAGAAATTATTTTACAAATTTCTTCCAAGTTTCAAGACAGAGTGCATCAACTGTGACTGCAAAAGCTGAAACAAAATTGAAGTTATAACTATATTTTAAGAATACAAAAACAACTTGGGGTGAGTCACTGGGGACACAAAAGTAACCACAAAGTCTGTGTACAGCCTATACAGTGAGCTTGACATGATTTCCAAAACCTTTAATTTCTGGTGGTCAGGGGAACTAAACACATCCTTTAAACAAAATCCTGGGGTTTTGCAAAGTTTATTCTTTGCAAAATTGAAAAAGTTACTGAAGACATTAACTCTTCAGTGCTGTACAAATGTGGGAAGGATGTACTACTGAAAGGCTTGCACACAGATCAATTTGGAAATGAGTGTCTGAACTACAGACCTGGGCTTCAGGACTCTTCAAATACTCTTTGAAGAGAAGGAATATTTTGCAGCACAGTTGCTTTTATAGTTTAGAGCTTCTCTTCTGGTTGTATTTCAAAATACAATATGATGAAGTAGATATAATTTTATTTATTTCATAAGAATTAAGTGACTAGTTTTCACCAGACAACCCTAAGCCCTAGTATGGCCACAAAGTGGTTACCTAGACTGTTATCATCAATGAATCATTAAAATTTCTCTTTGTGCAACTTTTGTCACCTTCTGAGAACACATTATGCCTACTCTGCAAGTATTTACCAAAATTAATATATCTATGTAAGTGAAGAAAGACTTCTGGCATCAGAGTCCAAGCATTTAATCCAAAGCTCACTGGATTCAAAGGGAACTTTTCTATGACAAAGGTTTGAACAAAGCCTTTATAATTAACACGAAATCCTGAACAGAGTTGTTGCTATTCTTAACGACATATTTTATTGGTATCAATCTGGTGTTAATGCCTTCTGTGGAAGCAGACTGGTGAGAAAGCCATCATTAACACAAAACATTTTCTGAGTTACTCTGCATGAAATGAAGAAAACAAAAAATCTATCATAATAGTCTTCTAAAAAGAATAAATTACACTTAAGTGGGTTTTGCTTTACACAGGATGATATGAACACAAGTTTGTAAGGATAACAGCAATGAAAATGAATAAACAGTGTAATGAAAAATCTGATGCCCCTAAACACCTGTGAAAATTCTCATCAGATTCTCACTTAATTGCCTGAGCCGTGACTGTGTTATCCCTTCTCTTTACAAGGAGAACAAAAATATTTTACAGATATTTTGGGAAGCCTGTATAAATTTTTCTGCACAAGTCAGCAAGACAGTGTGAACTGAAAATTATATTTCTGCATTTTCAATTGGAATTATTCAGAGTATATATTATGTTTGCAATGCCATAGGTAATCCATAGTGTAAGTCCAGCTCACTGTTGTGTAGACTGGAAAAGAAATAGGGACCTAAAATAGTCTACACATTCGGCACACATGAGGCAGGTAATCTCTGAAAGAGTCTGCATGATAGAGGCAATAGATGTATTTTTTCACCCTTTCTGTGAAAGCCAAGTCATTATGTAGAAAGACTTCAGGTCTCATCAAGCAGAAAAAAGACATCAGTAATGCAGTAATTGAAGCACTTTTATAGACTAATGGAAACCTGGGTTCTGGTCCTGCTTAAAGGGCTATTTATGTAAACAGTAACTGAATTCAGTGCATACACAGCCCTTGGAGCAGAGGTTAGAATTCAGATCCCTCCTGCTCCTGACAAGTACCCAATTTAACGCATTTAAATTGTCATTCTCACAATCTCTCTTCATTTTACCAGGAATCTGGAGAAATCCACGTTCTTGTTTTGTATTGGTTATCTCTAAGTATCTTTTGCAATGAGAACCCTGACCTAAGGCAGTTCCTTGCACTCAGTGCTCAGAGATTCAGTCATGAAAGCCAAACGCTCAAGGGCGAGGCAATGTGTGACTTTGAAGTGCCTAAGAAAGAAGCAGATATTGGAAGCCAGACTTTCCAAAAACTCGTTCAAAGGCTATTCTAGCCTTAGTGCTGTTTATCTCTCAGTAGGCATGGGAAAATAGCTCACGGCATCTGGAACAGAGTAATTTCCTGTGAACTAATATTCAGAATTGTAAACCTGCATTCATGCATTGTTACTAAGTGTATGACCCTCTTATAAAGTGGTGTCTGTTAAGGATAGGACTGATACAAAGTAAGAAAGATGCAGTTTTTAGAGTGCAGGAGGAAATATGCTGAAATAAGTCATTATTTGGCCATCATCTATGTAACGCAGGGGCCAAAAATGTTGAAAACAGATTATTTCTCGCTGTGTATATTGAGGAAGAAAAGGTTACTCGAGGTTTTCTGTGCATTTGGCTCAAGGATGCTGCAATCTGAGAACATGTGATTTGTTAGGGAAATCCTATGTGACTCCTTTACAGCATCTAACCAAGTAAACAAGAAGTGAGCTGGAACTTTCTGTACAAGGACTTTTACTGGAATCTTTCGGAAGCTTTTGAATATACTTAGGCTTCCTCAGGAGGTTCCCTCTTGTATTAGATCTGTTGTTGCAGGCATCATCAAAAAAATGAACTTCGAACAACTTAAGATTTTGGACTTCAGAAAAGGTTTTTCACCCCTGCAGAAGTTCAAGATCATGTAATCATTATGATTTCTTTGTGAGTTGATAGACTTTCGCAAAATATGCTCTACACTTCTATTTTTAAATGTAAAGAAATAACATAAACATAATTTAATAAATCTTTGACCCTAAGAGTCTTGCTGATAATCTTCATGTATAATACAAGTGAGTTTAAAAGGCTTCTTTTTGCATATCTCTATGTGCGGTTTTTCAGACACTCAAGCTAACATTTGTCTGTGTTACAAAATCCAAAATAATTCAAACCTTCCTGTCATATTCTAAATCTCCATCTATGAAAATCACCAGTGCATTTCTTTATTTGACTCCAATGAAAAGCATATGGCATCACTGAATGCTCAAGTCTATCATGATCAAGTTATGTTTCTCAGGAGAAGTCAGCGGTAATGTCTTCTTAAAAATTCACAAGCAGAAGACAAAAGGGCAGGATTATTGCTGGGAAAAAAATAATAATTAAAAAAAGGTAACCAAAGCACCTAAGCTAATTCTTATAAATGATTTCTAGCTTCATTCTGCACTGACATTTCCAGAGGCATATCAAGATCTGCACAGTTTCTGTGGCAGAATAGAGACATTAAATTATTTACAAAAATTATTTAAAAATACACTTTCCTTGTTCTGATATGAAAGCGATTGTATCACAAGTTGGTGACAGGTGTATTGGGGTTGTTTTGCCCCTCTTTGGTTCCCTCTCTGTTTCTTCTCACTCAGTTTTCTCATGCAAGGATTTCTAGAATATTACAGAGGAAGGATCTTAACCAAGAAGTATTTGTTTGTGCCTGCAAGAAATAAGCATCATCAGTGAGTGTCCATAACCTTTAAATTTTGCCTCCTTGTCTTTACAATTATTATGCGTGTTTGGCTATGCTCAGTGACAAAAATGCAGCATTTCATGCCAGAATTTGGTAATCACTGGGTTTGTAGATCTCTGACCTTTGATTACCCTCAGAGTAATCTTCCAACTTTACAACTCAGCCATTAGAGCCCCAATCTTCCAACTTTACAACTCAGCCACTAGAGCCCCATGCTTTTCATTAGTTTCTAATACAGAAATCACCTGTGAAAATTATTTCTTATGTCATATAAGCTGACACTTCTAAATAATTTAACTGAAGCAGAGCAAACCCCAAACCTCTTCAAATCTGCATACTCATACAAGATTTATTTTTTAGATGAAGACTAGACACCATGTATTTAAGTTTTAAGGTTGGTTGCCTGCTCTCTAGGCTATAATAGTAACCATTCCGGATAAAAGTAAAACATAACTTTGGACATTGATCACCTGTTCAGCAGTTATACTTTGTGTTGGATATTCCTAAAATGCATGTATCCTATCATTCCAGATAGTTTTGTATGAGCCTTACATGCAGTATTTCCTCTCTTGTCCCTCATTTCATTTGAGCAACTAACAAAATGCAGGCTGTTATATGTGATTAATATTCAGAGAAGAAGGTAATGACAGAGTCAGACCTTTCGTGATGTATTATAGTTTACTTACAAAGAACATGGTAAGCCTGTATCCCTGATTATGCCAGCCTCTAAGACCACTGCTCATAAGTCCCTGTTTCTGTGAGCCAGCACTCACAGGAGCTTTTGGTAACTTTCTATTGCTAATGGCAAGTGCTTCTGCAGTAACATCTGCTATTCTCATGCTACTTTCACCTCCTGCTCATTTATTTATTTGTTGGCTATACAGACGTCACAAAGAAGGATGAGAAGGGTCCTCCTAACAAACATTTTGGGTAGAGAAAGCATATCTTGGTTTAAACCACTTTCTGCTGGTTTTTTTTTTTTTCCATAAAATACCAGTAGAATCACATATTACCTGGACAAATTTTGGTTTCAGTTCTGCTATTCTGAAGCAGTGCGGAAATGGATAAATGTCTTAAGGATACTGGAACACCCTAAGACAGTCCTGTGACTTCACTTGGAAGGAAACAAAGAATACAGTCTTTTATATGTCTTTTGCAAACCTGAGAGATCAATGCCAAAAGATGTACTTTGTAGAGATTCCAAGCTCCTGTCATCAAAATCATGCCAAGAGAATCAAATACCAAAGAGCATCAGGGAGGTAGAGACTGCTGATGCCTAAGGCAGCTCTACTTGATTTCTTTTCTCTAGGTCTGGATCTGCACATCTTCCCTTGCTTTTCAGATGCCATCAAGACCTCAGATTTTGCTGGATGAACAAGTCATATAAAAATAGTGTAAAGGAGGTCCTCTTCTGCTCATGGAATGACATAGGTTCTTCATTATCTAAATAATTTTGGATTATTTAAGATGCAATGGATTCATTCTTTAGACCTGATTAGGCCTAAATAGAAGATTTTGAAGGTAACAAAAAAACATAGACTGAAAAGTTAAAATTTTGTGGAATATACTCTCTTGACAAAGTATTTTTTGCCTCTCTTCCTGAATTTTGTAAAACCAAACTGAACACTTTTATAAAAATAAATCAACAGAATACAGAAAATGTATCAGCCCTAAAAAATTGGAAAATTAACTTCTATAATAAAAGTGCAATTTGGATATTGATTGCATATAGATTAGTCAGTAACTAATACTAATGTATTAAGATTACTCAGGAGCTGCCCAGTGTTGTTTCTCTTTTCCCTAAAAAGAGAGAAGTTTTCATGCATAAAATCCTTCCTCAAGAAAAAGCAAAATGGATTGATTTTGAAACTTGTAAAGATTATTTAGAGTTGCATTAATTTCAAAAGCAGAATTGCAAAAGCACAAATTATGTATTAATTACATTTGTTTGCAAGACCAAGCATTACCCTTTAAACATCATTAATTGGCTTTTAGGAATAAAATTGTGGAGGAAGAATGAGTCATAGTGGTAAAGTATCAATTTTTCTAATGATAATGTCACTACAGTCATCATCTCTGCTCTGTTCATCTCATTCAGGAAAAGCTTTGTGAGGGCATAGGTCTTACGGTAAAGAAATCAACTCTTTTCTCACTAGAACTGACAGCAAAGGTTTGCATAGGCCTGATCTGCTCCTGCCTACATCAAAGACAAAGGATTCATGCTCACTTTGCCTGGACAGATTTGATATTAAACATTCATGCTAATAAATATGGAGCTGCTTTATGTCCCTTAATAAAATTTAACAGTTACATAGTTTTATCTTTCCAAACTGCTGGAAGTGGCAAATGACTAACTGAACACGAAGATAACCCTTCCTCTCTAATCTTTAGAATTCCATGCTTCCCATTTGTTTCCAGTACAGAGATTTCCTGTGAAAGTTATTTCTTTGTACAGTGCTGCAATTACAGGAGAAAATTTAAGGCATCTCTAAGAGGCTACTTAGTGGGTTGGTTCTGCAGCTTGTGGTTTATCTTAAAAGGTAAGAGCAGCATCACATTTGGTCAGTGACTGCTGCAGTATGCAATGAGGGCAAGCTCTCTGGAAATTTCTGTGACACTTGTAGCCATAGACTGTAACCCTCCATAAGAAAGTGACGGACTAGCATTTAACCAGCTTCAGAATACTAAAAGAGCAAAGAAGAGGGGACGGGAGAACAGAACAGAAAAAAAACTCCAACTAACCAAAACAAAGAGAGAGGCAAGAGTATTTGCAGAGTTGTAGCGAGATATTTTTTAGTGTTTGAGGTAAGACTGTCCCCCATATTTTCTCTTCTAAAACTGAAATGTTTGTTTCTGGGTCTGTCTGAGCCAGTGCTGAGCAGCTCCCATTGGAAGCAGACCTTATTGTTGTACTTTTTATCAGCTGTGGGAACCCATCTCACTGGTGAACTGGTACGAATTTTCCCTGAAGCCTTTGGTACACTCTTTCTGGAGTCAGAGTCAGCTGCACTACCAGGCCAGAATTCACATCCATGTGCAATAATAATAGCAGCCTGCAGTCTCTCTGGCAACTACTTCTTGCCAAAAAAAGCAATGATTTATGCAACCACTGTCATCTGTGGAGCATATAAGCTTACCTCATAATGCCAGAATCTCACTCTGGAGCTGTGAGATGCTTACTCTGGTATCACTGCAGGACAAAGCTGCTCTGTATTCCCAGCTCAAAACAGTATAACCAGCCCTTAATTCCCAAGAGTTGTTGCCTTCTTAATGCTTCAGAGCTTTTGTTGGCACACACCAATGACTACTGCAACTCCTGCCTCCTCTGAATATAGAAGGCTAGGGACAAGTTTTTACCACTTGGACCCCAAAGGAAAACCTGTTACTGGCACAGCTTACAGCAAACTGCAGAAGAAGCAGGAACTTCAGCAAGTCTTTCTGTCCAGGCTCTCTTCTGCGAGTGGGAGGAGTCAGGCTATTCTGAAACAGCTCAACACAAAGAGTTGTGTTCCCGTGAAGTCCGGGAAAGTGGTAGGATTGCACAAGAGAGTTGTCAAGGTTGCTTGCTACTTGTAATACAGGACAGGGTGAATCATAGTGTGACTGTCATGGGTAAATAAAGATTTCTTCCTAACTTCCTCAGAAAGCCTCACTGTTCTGTGTGAAAAATGCATGGTTTCTACACCTGAGTACCACAAAAAAAAACCCCATGCCCTAGAGCAGGGACCGTAAATTTATTCGTTCTATTTCCTACCCAGGAGATGTTTGCACCATCTCCTTCACTCCCGCTCCAGCCTTCCCTGTTGGTTTTTACGTGATGTCCATGCTCCAAAATCAGAGTGGACAGCGCCCTCTGGCCTAAGGAGGTGGCCAGAGCACCCCGCGGGCAAGGGAAACGGCCTCTGGAGTGCCCTTGCCCGTAGCACCCCAGCTCTTCCACTTCCTAGACAAGCCTTCAAAGCCTGTACGTATATATACGATGGCATTTGTTGTTTCTCCCATGTGACTACAGAGAAATTCCCCTGGTGTTTAAATCCAAGAGAGGGTTTCAGGGCCACAGGGGAGGCCTGAGTAGCACTATTGAGTGTGAGATGTAACACAAAAGATTGATGTTAATGCCATCATGTCCAAAGCCAGGAGAGACTCCATCTAAATGTGACCACACACCCTGTGTATATTCTATATCCTACAGATTGAGACTTTCAGAGAGTCTTCCTTGGCATCAGTTTTGCTAATTGTAGGCGTGAGAAGGAAGACTGCACGTGAAGCCAGGGGTCTGGAACAAGGCATGATGGAATTGCTGCCCGTAGGTACACATTAAAAGACAGGAGACAACAAAACCTCACCTTACAGAGCTGTGTAGGAAAGCAAAACTGAGAAAACAAATGAAACACCAAGAATTTCATTTTGGCTAGAACAAGTACCCTGTGCTCAGCAGGTTGCTTCCTGTGAGCCTTTCCCCCTGTTCACTAGATGTCAATATGGATTTGTTATTATGTATTTTAAGTTCTGCAAAAAGTGTGTCAGGGCCTTGACTTTTACAAGGGCCTTTTACAGGGCCTTTTACTTTTTACAATTTTCCTTTAAGTGAAGAAGAACTATCACCCCATCCAAGTATGAAGAACATTAAAATGCTAAGTGCTGCAGTACCCATAATTTATGTATGTTCAGCTCCAGCCTGCATTCCACAGCAGCACCAACAGGAAAGAGGTACAGGTTGAAGACGCATTCGGCACTTGGAGATTGCAACAGCCAGCATGACAAAACCAAACACTCTTAATGAGGCTTCACTGAAGTACCTCTAAAATTGCAATCAGGAGCCTAATAAAAGCTACTCACATGTATGTTCTCTTGAAAGCCAGGTACTCCTCCAAGGCAAGATAGTTTCCTTGTTGCAGTGAGAACACAAATTACTTGGTTATAGAGTTTTGGGGAAGATGAGCATTGCTCTCATGCTCAGATTTGGGCTCTCAAACAGCAGAGTCCAGATGATCTTTGCAATCAGGGACAAAGCTCAGCTCCCTTAACCATCACTTGTAGCCCTATGCTGCAGGCCACATTTTCCCTGAGCACGAGCAAAAGTCATGCTCTGACTGGATATGACCTTGTCCCCCTTGGTTGGACAAGGAGAACTTGATCCCCAGGTCATTGGACAGCTAATGTAAACAATATAGTCTGATATATATTCTGAAACTGTGCAAGAAGAAGCAGCAAACATTTTCTGACTGCTTAAAAGGCAGATCTTCTGCCTGGTCATCTCCTGATTAGGCAGAGACATGTGTCTAGGGTTCTCCAGGCAGACTGCCTGGGGAACCATGGATGCAGGGTCTGCTTGGTAGGTATTATAGCCTTTGCAATGCTTAGAGGCCTAAGCTTTCTCTGCATAGAAATTAGCACTCTAATAGATAAATAAAACCTCTGAAACTTCATGGAGTCAGCCTTCTCGTCATTATGCCTCACACCCAGCAGCCACATCTGGTGACCCAAAACGTGGTTACAATCACTGTGTTGCTTCAGACAGAAGGAAAGTTCTGTCTTTTCCTCAGGTGCCTACTGTCAGTTCATCCTGGCTATTGCAAGTGTGCTTGGATCCCTGACTGATGCCCGAAACACTCCAATCTAGTGGCTAAGGCAAATAGCTGAAGGTTGAAATCACCACCTCTAGCAGACTAAGGACATCCTAGAGCCCAAGATTATGGTTTAACACAGTGCAGAAGTGCTCATTCAGCTTCTCCCCTTGGATGTTTATTCCAGCCTTATAGCCCTCTAACCTTTGTCCCTGGTTATTTATTCCTAACTACCAGCCTTCCAGTGGCTTGATATTTGTAGTCAGTGTAACTCATAGCAAGGACACTATTCAGTTAAAAAATACCTTGAGAGGAGGTTAATTAAAAAAAGGGAAAAAACGAAATTGTTTCCTCAATTTGTCTTACTGTGTGGATGTATGCAAAGATTTATGTTAACACAATGCAGGATACTCTAGGATCATAGAATAAGGGACTTGATGGGTGCTGAAATTCATACTTGGGGGCAGAAAAAGTACTTGCCAAAACCCTAATCTAGGTTAATACATGCATCAACTCAGCCTGCGCCTCATGCACTCACAGAATCTGTCTCAAAAACGTGCTTTTCAGTCTTTCAGGTGAGCTGTGTTTTATAGCAGGGAGCACAAAACAGAGACAAGTGTGAATGTGAATCCGTTTTAGCTTAGGGCTGACAAATGAGGTTCTATGACACCACAGTGAGTGCTCTCTGCATTTCATATGACTTCAGTAGGGAATGAAGCTGCCAAAACTTCAGCTTGGCAAAGAATGGGAACAAGACAGAACATGCTCAGTCACACTATTTTCAGGATGTACATATGCTTCTGGTGTCTCCAGTGTTGTCCACAGGTGTTCTAGAAAGTGTTTTACATAAAATTATTTTCTCCCTTAAGAAGCTTAACCTTACAGCCCTGATCACAGAATCACAAAATTAACTAGGCTGGAAAAGACCTCTGAGATCAAGTCCAACCTATTACCTAACACCATCTCATCAACTAAATCATGGCACTAAGTGCCACATCCAGTCTTTTTTTAAACACTTCCAGGGACGGTGACTCCACCACCTCCCTGGGCAGCCCATTCCAATGGCAAATCACTCTTTCTGGGAAGAAGTTTTTCCTAACAACAAGCCTAAACTTTCCCTGGCACAGCTTGAGACTGTGTCCTCTCATTCTGTCACTGATTGCCTGGGAGAAGGGACTGATCCCCACCCGGCTACAACCTCCTTTCAGGATGCTGCAAATCATGGCCTGTGTGGGCGGCTCCTTTATCTTTACTAATCTTGTGCAAAAGGAAATTAAGATTGCCATTAGTCTTCAAACTAGTGAAAGAAAAAGTGCTTCTTACACCAGAAGGGAGAATACAAGGATGTATGCAAATATGTAATTAAGTTGATACTACGTTAGAATTCTATGTCATTGGTAGAGATATTTTTGTATAAAAACAAAACAGAGAACAAAAATAGGTCCACCTTGATGGAAACTCTTGGAATAGATACAGAATTTGCTGCAATATTTAACCTCATGCCAACAATTACCTGCTTTTATAAAAACGTCTTTAAACCTGACTTCCAAATATGCTGGAATTACCTGCTTTACTAGAGTAAGCATTTCTGCTTGTGTACAAATAGAGACCTTTTATTAGCCTGCAAGAAAACTGTGGTTAACCAAGATAAATGAAACACACACAAAAAAATAGTATTTCTAAAGTCAGGCCCAGAAAGGACAAAGTTGCTTCTAATAACTGGATTGAGTCATCATATCCTCCAAGCCCACACTTTCAGGTATCTTATTTGCATATTGTTTAACACTATAACATCCCAAGCTCTCATGCACCATGGTAAGCAGTATTGAAACCCACATCTGAGAAATGACATGGAAAGACTGACAGGAAGAATGCTATGAAACTAATACAGAACCTCCTATGCTCCTGAAAAGCATTTGTCACATATCTCCATCTCCTCTCTAGCTAAGCTGTCTTTGTCTCGCTGATGCATAGAAATACTGTTCCAAGCAGAGAGTTAGCTAACAACTCAGGCCAAGGATACTTCTGGAGAAATCACATTTCTTTCCCTGGATGTGGTTCACTGGGGGAGAGAGGGTGTTGCTGCTTGGAAACTTTGTACAGGGAGAGTTTTGAAAATTCTGTCCACTTACTCAGGATTCACTGAAACTGACAGCTCAGCTTGAGTTACGTGAATTCTGGTTGAATGGGTGGCGTTGATGCGGAGATCAGCTCAGGGTACTTCACATTCATCCAGTGTTCATCAGACATGCTGAGGCTATGGACTGATGCACAGAAAATCTGAAACAACAACTTACTAAGCTTTGTAGTACAGAGGGCATTTCTTTGTGAGACCTCCTAAAATAGAAAAAGCATGGGAATATAAATAAATTAATGATCAGAAAAGTATGACTGACAGGAATGGCACTGCATTGGAAATAGAGCCAACAGAGCAGTGACAGGAGTTGTGAAATACAGAGCATAGTTGAAAGTTGCACAAAACATGGCAATAAGTTTGATACACTGCTGCCAGGGAGTCAGTGGAGGGCCTTGCATATTAGGAGCATATGAATATCTGAGATGTTCTCAATATTTTTATTTTCAGATTTCCACACTTCTCTGCCTATTACAAATCTAAATTAGCTTCTGATTCTCATAAATCCTCTTCTTTTTGTGATGTAATTTGGCCCTTTTACTACTGTACAAAGTAAGCCTCTTTAATTTCTTACCCATAAATCAGACTTACTTCTAGGACTGATTCCACCAACTCTTCCACAATCAGCAAGATTGTTACCATTTGTTGGTGTTTCTGGAGAAATGTGTATTTAGCTTCATTTCTTTCCAAGAACTATTCTGTATCTTGTTTCACGGTCACAAGGACTGACCTCTAATGCTACTATATAAGACTCAGCAATGACATGACTAAGCACATGCTGCACTTTACACTGCCAGTATAATCACCTGCAGGATAACACAAGTGCTTAGGTTGAAAACCAGGCCTGCAGCTGTTAATTGGGTTACAGCGTGTATATTGTTTTAACTTCAGCAGCAAGTCCCTTCTCAGGAATTAGTTCACTGTAGCCACTATAGACATTTGTAGGTGAGGTATTAAGACTCTCCTGAATGAAATATGAAGGGAAATGCTGGCTTGCAGAAGAATCAGAACCCACGCTAGAGCAAAGGCAGAAAGAATGAGCATTAATGGACACAATGGGCATGAACAACTGCAGTCAAATCAAAGAATGGTGAGGAGTGTGCTGTTTACATCAAGATCACAAGACAAGACGAAAATTTCTGTTCCCTTGCTCTATACAACCATAGCATAGGCAACTTGTCATCCTCCCAAAACTATGCTCTGATAACATGGGCTCAGATAAGATCTTCTGAAGAGGAAAACAGATAGTAGCCATACAGATGTGAAAATGAGGAAATAAGGCAACGGGCAGAAATTCTTCCAAAGATTCTGTAGAATATAGCAAGGAAGGGTCTGAGGCAAAATCACAAGTACTTGATTCAGAAAGATAAAAAATATCTGTTCAAAAGAATTGTTTGTTGTTACCAGTCAAGACAGACCCAATGCACTTAGTGAAGACTCAACATTTGATACCCCTTGTCCTCTGTTCAGACACAAAGATCTTGACACTTGGCAACATGTGGCAATCCAGTCCACCTCCTGTCATCTCTGTACTGCATGGGAGAAGCTGTACCTTCACTGCCGACCACAACAGTCTTATTACTGGTGGTGAATCCAGTATTTCAACACCATGTATTTCCCAGGCATCTGAGGTAGATTTTTTTTTTCCAGTGGAAGGATTGCAAGTGCCTTTAATTTAATTGGTTTTGGCAAGTAGTTTTTCTTTCCATTGCTTTTTTAAATTCATGGCACTATCAAAGTTAGTTCAGGTCAGAGGATCAAAGTCCTTCATTGCTTCTCCCTGCAAACACAAAAACCACAATAGACCACATGGTTTTCGTGCAGACAAGGGAGACCAGGGAATTTTTTGAAGTCCTTTAGCAATATCTTGCCAACATGTCCCTAGGTTTACTGGCATAGGTCCCTAATGATGAAGAAAATTCTCTGTATTTGAAAAATATGAATTACCAAGAGTTTATTTCTCGGGGTCAGTATCCTCATTTCCAAGAAAAGCTCTGCACCAGCTTGACAACATAGGGATGCTTCCACTGAGACTTCATAGGAAAGAACCGTTGCTTTGTGAGTGCACTATCAACAGTACTCAAGGTTATTCTTGGCATGAACAGAGGTTACTCCTGAGCTTATCACGGCCAATGTGAGTTTTGGTTTTGGCTTTCCTGAATACACTTAGTCCGACCCAAATTTGCTGTGTTGGTTGTATTATATAATGATTTTTTTTAAGAAAACAGGGATAGTCCATAAAAACAACTATTGGCAGACCTTTGCTGGCACTATTACATATTTGTAATCTCTGGCTTTTGTAAATGCTGGTAGAAGTACTATCTTTCACACTTCTGGTTAAACTGTATGGTTTGTAAATTGTACACACAACTTCTCAGCAAAGGAAGTTCTCTAATATTCTTTATTGGCTGGAGGAAAGTAGGTGCCAAATACAACTGCAAAATGGGAAACAATGCACAAAGGAAAAGTTCCAGAACATCAACACATCCGTTCCTTTTCTCTGCCATAAATAACCAACACACCCTTAAATACAAGACTAAATGGCTCCAGGAAACGCTCATTAATGAAAATGTCCTAGCTGGGCTTCTCACTTTCATTTGGAATTCACATGCCTCAAGAAGTTTTCTCTGACCTAGACAGCAGATCTGTTGTTCTCTAATACTAAGCCCTGAGATAGACTAAGATAAACTAAAGCTAGCCTACTCTCCATAAAGACTTAAACCTTCCCCTCTCATTGTCCAAAATATCAGTGTTGAAAGGCACAGTCCTGCTGCTATTGATATCAATGACAAAATCTTACACTGAGTATATAAAGACAGTTACACATTACAGTTTTCCAAAAAATGGAGATAAGGCAGGACATAAAATAACTGACCTGCATATATGTACTATATGCAGATAAGTTCACAATAAAATATAGCAGTTATGGTATTTTTCATGAAAGATGTCATGATGAGACTGGATGCACACTTTCTGCAGATCAGAAGTAGAAAGGTAACTAGGCTAACTTTTTGTCTAGTCTAGGGGATATTTATATTAAAATTAGCATCTTTCACTGTATAAAAAAGAGATACCAAACATCACCTTGAAACCTGTGCTATATAGATTTGTCTTAAATAGTACCAGACCAAAAAAGTTTCTGAAGTTCTGAGTCATTCAAAATTGAGTCATTAGTACCATATCAAATTTTTAAAATAACTTCAGGAACTACCCCTACCTTTGATTTCTCCTGGCATCTTCTTCAAATTTCACAAACATGTTGCCATGTTTAGAAAAAAACAACTGCTTAAAAATACAACAACAAACACTCACAGTTTGTTTGGAATGTCTGTATGGACGATGTCTGTATGGAATGTCTGTGAATTACAGGGAAGCTACCTTGCTATTTAAAAAGAGAAAATAGTAAAAATTAGTATTTCTTGGTTTTGTGACCTAGAAAATTTGCCAAATCTTCCACAACTACTAGTGGTACCATGTATATGGTACAGGGCTTTCTGACAATTAAGATGCCTGTGAGCCTTTCTAAAGTTGAAATAACATGAGCTGCAGAAAAGAAAAGGAGTACGATTTCATTTAGTGTTTTCAATGCCTTTGGAAGAAAGTCCTTGTGTCATTTCCACAGATGGAAACCTGTCATCCATGGCACAGGTGCATTTTGCTTCTTCCTGAGCCTTGGATGCAGGCCCTAGGGAGGGCACCAGGCTCCAGTTAATGAGATCTGGAAACAGAGAAAGACAGACACAGTACTCCCTTGGACACAGACCAAGCCTTGTGGTGCCATGGGAATTCCAAGTTTCATTGTGATTTGGCTGCTGTTGCACAGAAAGAGGGTAGGAAGCCTTCTGGGCTAGAATGGGAACGAAATGGCAACATTTTCTTGGGCAGCTGGCATATCAAATCTCTTTGTGCCTGGAGTGAATTAGCCGTCCAGCAGACCTTTCCAGCAGGGAGAGACTGGGCACTGTGAAAGGCTGACTGATGTGCTGCAAAGGCAACTGCTTAAACCTACTAAATAGGCCCCATAATAGGGGTCTTCCCTTAAAGTCTGTCCTTCCTTGGAGGTAAGACTGTTTCAATGTGCATCAAGATATCATGTCCTGTTTGGGATTCACAGCCCAGGGCTTTCCTTCACACCATGTTAAAAAATCCAAGAATGGTGTGTGTATAAGAAGACTCAATCCTTTCTCTCGAGGTGACAGAAGCCAACCAAGACAACTGTCTTAGGGTCCGAGGCCTGAAGTCAAGCATGTTCCTGAGCCAGAATAGATCAGCAGTCACATATCTTGATGCATGACCCAACCACATGGTTTATGTGCATCTTGCTGGTCTACTGAAGCTTCAATTCTGTTTGCACAAGCAAAAACACTGGGAAGGGGGAAATGGGGGCACATTTCTTCTATACAAAATAACCTGTATTCACTTAGACCAGGCAGGCTATGTGCAGGACAGCAGGAGAGTCTGGATTTGGGGATCTGAAGTCATCTTACTTATCCAAGATGGGAGACAAGTCTGGCCTAGGACCTCCACACAGTTCATTGCAGTTCCCTGTCATCTGGGTTTGGAGACAAACAATCTGCAGCAATGTGGAAAACCACAACAGGAAAATCTAGGCAGAAAAATGCAAGGAAAATCCAGCACTTACTTTTTCTCCCCATTCTCCTGTGGTTGATTCGGGCACAAGATAGGAGCCAAAAGCTTGCCAACTCTTCTGATTTTATGGGTCTCATGGCATATATTTTTTTAATTGTCTGACTCTTGGGACTGTGGGATTGTGAAAATTTCAAGTTTAATTTAAAAGAGAGGCTGGCATGCAACTGTTGTGGCTTCAAAGAAATGTTGGAGGTGAAGTCCCAGACCTCAAAAACTAGAAGCAAATACAAAAGTAAAATGAGTCAAGAATCGCCAGGCCCACCGCGTCAGCCCCTGGAGGGCTGCAGCGCTGGAAGTATTCAAGACACTTTTCTAAGAAGGATATTTGACCGCGTCACAGAGAAAAACTGGAAGGCTCAGATCAGATCCATGCCCTCACCTTTCCCGGCTGGGCGCTCGCCACAGCCCACGCTGCAGAGTCCCCAGCAGCTCAGTCCCCACCACACCCCAGCGCCGCGACTAACGGTGCCCGCAGCCCCGGGCAGCTTCGGCCCGGCAGAACCAGGGCTCGGGCGGGGGGGCCGGACCGGGCCGTGCG
>WEIV01012324.1:0-130947 GCA_013390005.1 Calyptomena viridis
GTCCCAAGTCGAAATCCTGAGCGGCTCCGTGGCCTCACACTGGGCGGCAGCGCCAGGGTCCCACCGCGCCGGGAGGGCGGGCGGTGCGAGTTCGTGCGGGATGCGCGTCTTCCACGCCCTGGCCCGGCCGCCCCACCAGCGCACTGCGGGATTGTGCTCCGTGTCCCTTCAGGCAGCAGGGATTCACACAGCCCATACAATCTGGAGCTCTCCTCCGCCCACCTCCTGCTCCCGGTGCAACAACCACCACTGCTCCCGTGCCCCCGCGGGGTTCCTTTTCACCTTCCAAGGGTCTGGGTTCCCTTTCACCTTCCAAGGGTCTGGCCCTCTGCCGGCGACGGGACACGGCCTTTTGAGAAGCAGCGAGCGTTTGCTCGCCGTGGGCAAGTCCCTGTGAACAGGGCTTGCTGCCCTGCTCTGGTTGCCTTCATTCACACCACTGGGGTAGGAGGCCCTTCAGAATTTTTCCCTTGTAGAGAAAAATCCCACAGTGCAGCGTTTGGCCCCAGATGACCCTCAGATTTCAGAATCCCAGATGCTTTTATGGGAAACAATGTATTGTATAAAGCAAAATTTGAATTTTTTTTATCTCGTGTGCCTTAATCCATTTAGCATGATGCTCACACTGAACCATGGCAAGAATCAGACACCCACGGTTCTGGGCTGTGAAGCTATGCATCATGCAGGAATAACATGGATCAACGTGAGAAATATTTTTGAGGATCCAAAAGAAAACAACAACTCCTGAAATCCTGGTCCACATGAGGACTTCTTAGTCCACCCATAGAAAGTGCTGCTTAGGGGTAGCTGTCACCTACTATCTATGTAAGGATGGCATAGTTTAAGTCCCAAAGATGAGAGAGAGAAGCTGAGTTTAGCATCTTTGCTGACAGACAGCAATATCCAATGAACAATGCTGTTGCCCACAGGAGAGCTGTTTCAGTGTGTCTTCTGGGTCTCCAGATGGGAATGCACTGGTAAAACCCTAAATTCTGCCCACTAACATCCATGTGTGAGGTGAATCCAGAGTTTCCTATTGCAAGTAGAGGGCAACTACACTGACACTTGTGGCAATAGCCATAAATTCACACTAAACGGCTTCAAGTAATAACATTCTTGTGTAAAGACAGCATTCAAAAAGCTTGTTTCCAAAGCTTAGCAGCAGGATTAGAAGGTTTCTGGCTCTTAGCTATGAGCTTTGCAGATACTGGTGGCTGGCAAAGCAAAATCTGTACCATGTGAAAAAGTTGATCAGGTCTGACTCTCCCCTGCTGTGAGATTAGTTTTCTCACTACAAAGCATTTCTCCTCACCAGTAAGTTCAAAGTCCGTGTGGGCATGAAGATAGTGTATTGTTCAGCAGCTCACAGTTCTGCTGAGCAGCCACCTCACTTGTTTTCCAGCTCAAGTTATAAACAGTGTTGAGAAGCTGCAAAATTGCTCACAGCTTAAATGATGAAATCACGATAACCTAACCTATCTTACCCTGCTGTGAGCTCTACTTTAACAATCCTGCTTAATCATTAAACCACAATAAAAGCAAGCCAAGGACTTTAAGGCAAGAGCCAAGCCAAGGTGTATCAGAGCACTGCTCAAAACTTGAACTGAGCTGTCAACTAGAGACAGAGGAAGCCACATAAAGGGATAGTAAAGTCGTTGTGCAAAGGGTCAGAAAGATATGTGAGAAAATTCGTATCTGTTGGGACTGGTTGAAGGAGCTGGAGTCAGCTGTGAGCTGCTCCTGCTAGTCAAGAGTCTGCAGTGGTGCCCTATTTACATCCTTTTCCCAGGAGACCATCTTGTTATCTAGAACAACCACTCCATTCAAGTCTTGCTATTGACGTAGATGCTTTGACTAAATCCTTATGCCTGATGATTATTGAGTGTAACTTTGGTTATTTTCCAGAATGGTTCACCCCTCTATTGAAGGGTACAAAGACAGCAAATGGACAGACCTACTCCTTGCCCACCATACTGTGTATTGTGTTATGGCAAACTACTTTTTTTCTAGGGCCATTTCATACAGAAGGCAAGGTTAAATTAAAAAAAAAAAAAGTGGAAAAGCAGAAAAGGAGAGAATATTAAAAAAATAAAACTTCAGAAGACACACTCCTTCTGTCACTCTCCTGGAGACACTGAGAACAGGGTTAGGCCAAGCCCTGCCCATGGATGCATCTGGAGCTTGCACTGATTCCAGGAGGATTATTCTTGTGCACCTGAGTGCAGGACAGACAGAACAGATTTGGTCCTTGTTGCTTAGACTTTTCCAGGATGCTCAGTTTATTTGTGCATTTCAGGAAACAGACTAGTACAGTCAAATGTTCTGTACCTGGGTTCCCCTTTCCCCACCCAAACCGGAAATAATTCTAGGCTAAAAGCATCACCCATGCCAGAAGATAAGAGTCAAATCTTTCCCAAGGCAAAGGACTTACCAAAACCACCAGGGTTTCACCTGAGTAGGACTAGACAAAGAACTTCACAGTCTGTGACAATTTGGCTGAAAAGACAATGAGTCAATTTTGTATTTTCAGACCAAAGTAATAGTCTGGATGGGGGAACACTCTTGCTTCAACTTCCTTAAAAGTGAGGAATGAGACAATTTGTATTGCTGAGATCATTCTAGAACTTGGGTTACAGTGCAGAAAAATGATTCAAGTTTTGCAGTCTGAAATCGGGTATATTTTGTCTTGTCTCTCTACCACCTCTTTTAGGATTTGACTGCAGCATGGAAGCATCCTGATATAACTTTACAGTGCATCACATTGTTGTTACTGTAGTAACTTATTACTAGGACATCTTGTGTTATCTTTATTGCTGCAGTACCTGGTACAAATGTACCACTGTTTGTCTGCACACAGTTATTACTGCCTTATTCCCCAAACTAATTTACTGCAGCATCCGGTTGTGTGTTATTGCTGCATTATCAAAATGCTACTTTACTGCAGCAGCCTGTGTTACCTTATTGCTACATTTATTCTGGTATTATTATGTCAGCTTACTGCCACTTTTTATGGCTGCCCTGCTACCATTTTATTACAGTACTCTATGGGATCTTAGTGCTGAGTTATACTGAGAGTACATTAATCCATTTGCTTTAGCCCAACGCTGTCTGCACAGGCTTGTCGAACCTCCCTAGTGCTTGTCCTGGTGCCATTTTGCCACAATAGTCACAAATGCTCTGGATACTCTATTATCCAAATAACAGTACAACATATTTCACAGCCATAGCCCCGTAAGTATGGGAAGCTTTGTAACTGTCTTGCACAGCATGGACATTGTAAAAGCTTTCCAGACTGTCTTTCCTTGAAACAATGCCATTTAGAACATAAACAGAGGTGGAAAGTTGATTTCCTAACTCATCTTCAGCACGATGAGGTAGTTGGAAGACGTGGGACACTTACAAAGCAGCAGATTGATGCTTGCAATGCTCAGTAGGATACTGCTGGGTATACAAGAGTAGCATCACTTGGAATAAGCAATGTCATTAAAAAGCAATAATTCAAGGATGCGGTTCGTGTGGAAGTATTTACATGTTAGTATCACCATATGTGAAGTAAAAGACATGTGAAGAACAGTTCATATGTGTTCCCAGGAGGAGGTCTTGCCTACTCTTATGTTTATTTCGGAGAAATTTAGTCAGGAAGTGAGGAGCAGAGCTTTCTTCTCTCCAGAGAATATGCAGCTCTGTCCGCTCAGCTAGCCATTACTGATCAGATTAGCTTGCACGAGTGTGCATTTAAATGGCAAGCTGTTCAGCATCCAGGCCCCCTGATGCACGCCCATATGCATGCTCTCCGTGTCTGTAAGAATTCCCTCCATGCACTCAACTGTTCAAACACAGAATATTCCCCACAGGCAAAATATTGCAGTAGCCAACATGACCATCTTGCAGGACTGAAGCCAAAAGACAGGGCAGGGTGCTTTGCTCACAGGGCAGCACATCTCCAAGGTAAAGTCTGGCATTTCTGCTCCCTGCATAGACTATAACTCAAATTCCACCTGTCCCCTCACCTGTCAGCATCCTCCAGTCCTGCCCACATGTGCCCCCATGCTGCAGAACATTGAGGAGTACCTCCATGGAGCTACCCCATCCTTCCCCCAGGAGACAACCTCTCCAGTGTCAGGAACTCACTGCAAAGCAGAGACTCCCTGGAAACTGTCATCTCTACTCCTTGCTACACACCAGAGTTTCATTCTTGATATGTACATCCTGCTCAGGAATGCTCTGCCGACCACTTTGAGGGTTCACAAGGCAGATCTCCCTTGGAAAATGCCTAGAGGCTGGGCAGCACTGGCAGTAGAGCAGCTTGGAGTTTGAGCAGCTGTTGGTTTACAGATCCCCAGTGACACCTGGCAAAGGCTCTGAGAAGAGCTAACCTCTGCATTTGCCTAAGATCAGTAAATATGCATGAATGAACAAGTAAGCCTTTTACCTAAAGACCTGCTATTTCCTGAGGGAACCCTTTGGTTGGGTGGACAACAGAAGACAAATGGGTCCTGCAAGGACAGATAAGCGACAGTCTGGAGGGGACCAAATGTCCTCTTCAGAGGCAGAGCACTACAAGAATGTCCAGGCACATCCATGGTGGTTCTGCAGTCCTGGACATCACTTTTGTGTCATGTATGTAGGATGCGTAGGACGAATTTGGTCTGATGGCCTCAGACAACATGCTTTTAAGGTATAGGCATGTGTAAAGAACAAACATCATACTCAGTATTCTACTGTACATTCATGCAGGTGTATGGACCTTAGGTATAATTGATAATAAGAGTTTTCTGGGGGGGAAAAAAAAGAAGCATCAGAATAAGAACTTCCATAAGTAAGGAGGGAAGGTCCTTTTTTTGAGAGAAATTATGCTGGCATGTTTTTGTGCATACATAGGCCTTAGATATTAGAATAATACTTGCCTCAGAAGTGAATGTTGTCGATAACCAGCTGTCTACTTAGCTAGATGGTTTTGCCTAGGTAGGAATACAGACTTGCAGCCATATAGCAATTTTTACCACCTGTACAAAAAGCCAGTTTGCCTTGGCATGAGTGAAGAAGACCAAGAAATGTTTAGTTTCACATATGCTTCAGATCTGAACTGCTTGCAAAATACAGAAGGTTTTGTGGCAGTAAGTCTTGAAATTTTCATATATAGATAATATACTGTAAGTGAATACAGGCTATTTTCCTATCTGCAGCTAGTATAAATGTTTTTTTTTTATTAAAGTCACTTCGGTTCTGTCCTCATCCTAAACTCTGTACTCCCAACAGTTTGAAACAAGCTACTGGGTCATCTCTTGCTGCTGCACTCACAGGCTGTAGGTCATGTAAGTTTTAGTGGAAGCTCTTTTCCTTCAGTGGTACAATTTCATGCTCAGAATGATGCTTCTCAGCAGGGTCAGTTATCCGAGCATGATATCACAGCTGGGTGTGCTGCTGCTTAGGAAGGGTCACCTGGCCCATTCACACCTTCCTTCTGCTGGTCCCATCTCCCAACAATTCCCTCCTCACCATAGCCTGAATTTTGATTCCTGCCCACACCAGAGTTGCCTTTCACTGGATACATGTGGGCAGATTTTGGCTCCTGTGATTGGAGCTGGAGTCCAGTTTGATCTGCTTGGAGTAAAGCTTGAACATCCATCATTGATTAAGTATGCCAAACCTTGAATAAATAGAAAATTAAATAAAATATAAAACAACTTACTTTAAAATACTGCATGTGTGTGTGTGTACTTGTGTGTGCATTGCACATCTAAAACATGACTTTTTGAGCATCAGAGTCTGATCACATTTGCACTACGTGCACATGCAGAGCAATTCCGCTGACATCAGAGGATTTGCACCAGTATCAAAGTCTGATTCAATGGGGCAGATCCTTGGGTGATGAAAACCACTCCTGCTCTCCTGACTTCAGCTGAGGATCTGGCCATCATCTCTGGACATGCTACATGCTATTGGAAGGATAATGAGTGATGAACTTAGAGAGTGGGGTTTTTTTCATTGCTTTAAAGGAGGAGAAACAGGAAAGAAAACCAAAGTTAAAGTCAATGAATCTACAGGAGAAATGCATTTGAGATTTTGTGAGAAGGAGAAGCAGCTTCCAGCAGATATTTTATTGGATCCAGATGGCCACAAGAAAGGGAGCAAGTGAGACTGTGGAGCCATCTATTGCAGTCATAGTTGTGCCAGGGGGAGAGGAGATGTGTAAAAGTACCAATCTCTCTTAGCTCTTCTTTCTCCATGTTGTGGTTGGGTCTGTTTCCTTAAATAATGAGACAGGAAGCCCTTGCCTTGTCGACCTCCTGTGTATGGTGAAGTGTGCTCCTCCAAATCTCATCTGGAAACAAAGTACCTGCACAGAGCTCGGCGTCCTTTTGGAGCTGTGCAGGCAGGAAAGTGTCGGTGTAAACTGTGAAGAGAGATGCTCCCCCAGCACGTGGCTCTCCACTTCCACTCGCTCAGGCTCTCTCCCTGCAGGGACCTACTCTCCCTGAAATGCCCCGTCCTCACAGCGATCCCAGATGTCTCTCCCACGGGGCGGTCGGCTGAAGCTGTCAGGAGGACTGCATCAGGCCCGTGAGGCGCTTGCTGGCCAGAGATTTTCCCTGGAAGAAGGGACAAACAGACAGAAGAGACCTGGAGGTGTGAGTGATGCCATGGGACAGTTTATCCAGGAGTGAGGGGCAGGGGCCTTCCCCCAGAGCAGGGCACAAGGCCCTGCCGACAGGGAGGCAGCTGATACTGGGTGACCCTCCCCCCAGCATTTCAAGTTTTGCTCCAGGGAGGTGGTTTGGCAAGGAGGGGTTGTGACTAGTGATGTACAGGTGGCTATCGCTCAAGGCTGTGCCCTGAGACACTGTCTTGTGAAGATGTTTCCTTTCTCCAGTTACATGGGAACTGATGAAAGCAATGCCCTGTCCTATACTTGTTGCTACTTGTTCTGCCCAGTGCTGTCCTGATGGTGGAGGATGCTATGCTGGCTTGGGGAGGGATGAACAGCTGAGGCTGCAGTGAAAAACTGGGAAGTCCTTACCAGCCTGTGAATCAGTACCATTTGCACAGTGTCCCTCAGAAACAGATCTTGGAAAAAGTCGTTTCAGAACCAGTTTAGCCTGTTCCTGCTCTGCTGCCACTCATCTTTGCCCACTCCTTGGTCACTTGTTTCATGGGTTGGTCCCTGTGCACTCCTGCCTGGCCTCCCTTCCCTCTCTGTGCTCTCCTGCAAGCTGCCAAGGCAGCACTGTAGCCATGGCAGCCTTGCTCATGCCCTGCTGCTATCCATGTGAGTTTTCCATTGACTGGTGGGACCAGGGAGAAGGTCACCTGCACATCTGAACCCCTTCACTGGATTAAGCCATACAGTGCCTGCTTTCAGGAGCAAAGGACCTATATCCAGTCTTCTCCATTTGCAGACAGCAGGAAGGGTATATCCCCCATAGGGGATACTGATGGCTTTGCAATTACTGATGAAACAGTGAAAAATTGTTTCAGTTATTGCACCAGTTGCTGTGTTTCTTTGCTGAGCCTTCCTCTTGAAAAATGATGTTTTTCTTAAAGGAAAAAAAAGTCTTGCTCGAAATAAACTCAGGGAATACCAGAGAGCTGTAGAATACCTAGCAGCTCTTAAACAACCTCCTCCTTGTTACTATATTTAGCCAAGATCTCCTTTGCAATAGGAAGTCTTACTAATTGCTGTTTCAAAGAAAGAGACACAAAAAGAGCAAGAGAAACAGATTATACATGAAAATGAGTATGTGCAAAATGTAGACGAAATCTGAAATGCAAAAACTATCAGGTCATTTGAAATAATTCTTTTTTAACAAGTTAACACTCTAAGAAAAAAGAAACAGTTCCCACCTGCCTTTGATTTCTAATCTCTTCTCCTTTAGTGTTGTTCCAGGAGGATGTATCAGTTCTCTACAGAAGCCTCATTTCATTACTCAGACATGTGACTTTCACCAAATAATTTGTTCAGGTGCACGAACACTCATGGCCTAATCTGTCCACTTTCTGTACATCAGCAGTTGGCTGCTGGAAACACTGTCATCATTCTGACTGTCCTGCTTGGGATGGAAGACCCACAGCTCTGTGCCTCACATACAGGGCTTGGGATGGGAATGGCTAGAGCTATGTGGACACACCAGCACTGCTGCCATTTAAGATAAGCATGCCTTTTTTTTTGTCCTGCACTATAATTCAAATTCTTGATTATGATAATTTTAAATGAACTTTTGTATAGATTGGCTCAGTGCTACTCTAGGGGGTGGCCAAGTCTTCTGCAGGGGACGTGGCAGTGCTTGTGGGGCTACAACCCTGGCTGTCATTTTGCTGCTGTTAAGGAATACCAGAAAGAGAGTTCTAAGGAAAGATTAGTTCCTGAATCCCATTTATAGGAAGAAGAAGGTAAAGATGTGGATGTTAATTCCTGGAAGAATAACATGTCTGAGTTTAGACAAAAAATGCTAGTTTCCACCAATATTTGGATACTTCCTTTGGAAAAAATAAACCAATAAGCCTTGGGTTTATAAAATGACTGTTCAGTCAGACTCTAACTAATCTGTGACAGGCAGCTCCTCTTGTCACAGGCAGGTGGCTTGGGGATGTGCCAGCTTCCTGCGTCAGGGTCTGGCGGGGCTGAGGAGCAAACACTGTTCCACAACCAGCCCCGACTTCAACATGCATGTGTTCAAAGCAGGAAGGGGGAAATACCTGTGGTGGGCCAAGCTGAGGAGAGGGGACAGCTGACAGAAACGCTGCCCTGGAGAAGGTGGTGGGTTGGAAACGGAGCCAATGCCTGTGGTTTGTGCAGAGCAAAACCTCATTCATGGGTTTCCTAGTGAAAACTGCTTCCAATTGCAGGGAAAGGCAGTGGCCTCCATCTGCAGCTCCCCATCTCATGGGAAAGGTGTTACCCTGGGAACTGCAGCAAACTTCCCGCCTGCAGGCTGGGATGAGTCCCCAGTGCAAAGCCCGTCTGTCTGGGAGGATAACTGTGCCAGGGAACAGCCTTGTGTGCAGGGGCATGCAAACAGATGGGTGCAAGAAGCTCTGTTTTAAGACAGCGAGAAGCAGGCAGCAATGTCTGCTCGGCTGTTGTGTTCACCTCTGTGCTGAGACAGATGGCAAAAGGATCCCTGGAATTGCATAGAGGGATTAATGCTCTGACATTTTTGACTACAACCAAAAGCACTGGGACTGTAAGTGTAATGTTCAGCCCGCAACTACAGGCACACTGATGGAGGGGATTTTGTTTCAACCCAATGCAGGGCCAAGTGTCAGCCTCACAGCATGAGTCTGAACAATATGAATATCTGCAGCCTGGAGGTGGGTGGGATGCAGGTGTCCGGTTTGGGATTCTCACATCTTAGACATCCTCGTTAAAATAAAAATGAAGAGGATCAGGAAAAAACTGCATTTCATTTGAAAAACAGGTATCAGTTTTGTGTTACTAAAAGGAACAAGGAAGCAAAACATTGTGTTACAGGTGGAAAACCTGGATAGGACCCATGATCCACCTGCTGATATGTATCAATATTACTCAGTTGCTTTCACAGAACTGCTGCCCAGTTGAGGGGCCAGTCCATGGCATCTCTGTTTCAGGTTTAGTCTTCCAGGGCTTCTAAGGCACAAAGCCCATGAGGAGAAACAAAAGGTTTGTGCCAGCTGACTGAGAAAAGCCAAAGTTCAGCATACATGATGGCTCCTTTGGGATGGAGCAGTGGCTAGCTCCCCAGGCAGCCAGCACTCTCCCCAGTACTCCCAGCCAGACTATTCAAACCTACCTGCCCCTAGTTGCCAGGAGTGTGTCCACAACCAAAGAGTCCAGGATGGCAACTGCATGCCTTAGTGTCACTGCTTAGTGTTTGGGAAAGAGGTGGCCAAGTAACCAGGAGAAGGTGGCCTGTGTTCACCTTGAGACAGCAGAGGTGAGATGCACCCCTGTATTTTTTGTGATCCCACAACCCTTCCCTGAGGCTGGCATGGTGTGAGTGCCTGAGTCAGCCAGGTTAAAGGCTGCTCTGAGAAGCTGGAGGGGGCTAAAATAGTTCATAGTTGGGTGCAACACATGCCAAACATGTTGGGTCTCATCTGCCACCCAGATAGAATTCCTCTGCGGAGATCTCTGACACAGCAAGGATGTTTCAGACTATTACCATGTGAAAGTTTGGCTCAAAGAACACCTAGTTTCTTTAAAGTGGTCCAACTAAAATAAATTATTTTTTCCTTACACAAATCTTAGTTTAGCATGAAACCAGTGGCTGCCCCCACATTTCCACTTCTCCTTTCTCCACTGAAAGAAAATGTCAACAACTGCCTTATTTCCAGGAGAAATTTCATCTGAGCTGTGCTGGCAGGGGATTTGGAAAGTGTACAATCTCAAGCTCAGCACACTTCAGTGCTTCTTTTACTCTGTCAGATGCATATGCTGAATAACTTAAGGCAAGATTAGAGTGGATGCAAGGAGTAAACTTTTTACATGGGGTCTAAAGCTTATAAAGAAATCCCCAGTCCTCCAGTTCCAAAATATTTGTCACAACTAATTAGGGTTATGACAATTAAAAGCCCAGACTGTTGTCGCTCAAACAGCATAGCACAAGCAGTAGGGCATATGTTGTAGGGCATATGTTGTGTGTCGTCTTGCATGCAGGAAAGCTTTCTTTTCTCTCATGTCCTGCAAGCAGCTGAGCTGTTACACAGCTTACAAGCAAGGATAATGTGCAGCTTCACTGTATCTTAGTGAAATTAATGTCCAGTTCTCTCTATGCAGCTGAAATGATATTTTTTTTTGTCCCTGAACATCAGCATGACAGAAGCCTCAGTTTTTAAAGGCAGTGTAAAATCTGAATTTGGAGTAATCTAAGGAAAGCATCAGGAAATCTTAATAAACTTAATGAAATTGTCCCCCAGAATCTGACTTCCAAGTATGCGGCCCATCATACTGCTTGGCTACATGTCAGGCAGAAGACTGGACCTCAACACTTGTGGACCATCAGGGCTTCCTGAGGCCCAGTGAAATAAAGATTAACCTGTAGATCACAGGAGATGGTTAGAATCTTTAACAGCTGAGCCTTTGCTGAGCAGCTCCTACACTAAAGTGTAAAATGCAAACAGCAATTATTTTAATGAAGCAAAATTCAGCTATTTAACATAGGCAAGAAGCCAAATAAGAGGAAAAAACATGTCTGGGATTTGATAGAAAAAGGAGACAGCACTCCTTTCAAACCTCCTGTGTGACCCACCAGAGTCTTCATCTCGCTCTTTGCTTTTATCTACCAAAACCAGCACTTTGCACAGCTGGGAGAGAAGGCACAGGCTGGGAGCTACCTTTTAAAAATAATTTTTAAATGGAGAGTTTAGTTTTTTCCAGTACTTACAGCTTTACACAATGTTAATATGCACTGCCCAGCACAGCACAGTTCCTGTATCTAGCATGCATTCACCAACACCAGCATGCACAAGCCTGTGCTCCCATGCATGTCATCAACAACTTACCTGAACTCCCAGGCAGGACTGATTTATTTCATAAGGAGCTTTGTGATTGCAGCAATGGGGGACACGAGGCATGGTACAGCAGCACAAACTCCTGTTTGCCATGTCAATATAAACCAAAGTGCTTTCACACTGGCCACACCTCCACGATTTCCACCCACCAGCTTGGGACTTTGTGACAGCTGGCTTTACTTCTTGCTTTCTACCCCTCTTTTGCACTTAGGGCTCTCCTTTTCCCAGTCTGCTGCCCAATCTGCTCCAGCCAGAAACCTTCATGAAGGAGAAGCCATCTCCTGGGGAGCACTGTTGCCCCATCCCTCTGTAAGACCCTCAGCAGAGAACTGGGGCTGGTTTGCATCTCCATTGGAGATGAACAAATCCTACTTCCATTGGCTTCAATCTGAATTTTTTCACATAATGTCAGGCACTGCTCAGTTTTCCTACCTTTAGCTAACATACTACAAGAAATTTGGCAGTGGGCAGACAATGTCCTGCAACCACATTTTACTTCTGAAGAAAGAGATTACCATGGACCTAGCCCTGCCAGCACTGTTTGGTTTTCAATGTTATATTACACTGCAGATCATGGGAAAACTTTATTTTTGTGCCATTTAAAAAATACTCTTTTTATTAGATTTTTTCATTAAAATATACATTGCAAACATAAGATAAACATAACATAAATTAATGAAGTTAAATAAGAACAGAATGAAAAACATAATACAGGAAAATAACTTAGTTCAACACAAAATAAACACAGACACATAAACTATGAACATAAGTAACATAAATTAACACAAAAAATACGGTGGATAACACACTGGCACAGACTGAAAACAGAAGCTGCAAAGTGGCTGTAGAGGGTAGGTAGGGAAATGGATGCTTTCAGCGAGCAGTGGCCCCCACTCCTAAGGCTTGACTGACACATTCATTACAATCTTCTCACCATTATTGCTGATCACAGTGAAGCTCAACCACCATGAGTTGGGTTCCCACATTTGATACTGCTTTTTCCTCTTCTAGCTTATATTACTTACAGGAACAGTTCAGAACTGCAGTCCAATTAAACTCAGTATCACCTATCCCCATTTTATGTTGTGAGCAGTTCCTACACTTCCTAAGTGAGGCACTGCACTTTGCTTTGAGAAATGCCAGTACACCGCTGCATATGGCACAAACCAAGCCCTCTATACTCACACAGTCCTAGCACAGCTTCATATCAGCTGGAGCTCTCCTCTACTATCTCACCAGCACCACGAAGAAGATCCTCCTCTGTTTTGGAGCAGTATGGGCTCCTTGTATCTGACAGTGAGCCAATTTTGGTATTAGTTGAAGCTGCCTATGGCCTGCAGACCCATGACTTGTTCCTCTCTTTGATAAAAATGGGAAGACAGAGGCACAGGTGGATCACTGCAGCCAGTGTATAATGGTATAGCAGACTGTTTTTTTCAAGCCACATCAGAAAATGTCCTAACTGCATGTTGCTGGTCTGGCCCTCAGGCAGGGTGAGATTCTGTGCAAAGGACTCTGTTTAACTGCCTTCAGCATGACTGGGAACCAGATATGTAAGTATCTTGCACAGAAGAAAACAGAAACACCACTGAAATATCTGGAGTATCAGAATAAACTTAGCTGAAATCACAGTAGGGGCTGAGTACACCCTACCCTACTCCTGAACACCTTGCTAAAGTCATGGTTTAGTATCTGCAGCTAGCAGTTAGACCTGTCTATAGTGAGAAGGGACCAACTTTTATCTTCCAGAGTTTGTGTGTGGCTCAAACAAAATACAATATGTTCTGAACTCTGTATAGTGCCCTTCATCCAGAAGGATCCTCAAGCACTTCAGAAACTGTACACTCACCCACTTGGCCCACTCAGGGGGAAAAGGAAGCTGCCATCCTGTGCCAGCAGCAGTGTTTTTAGGAAGGGAAGTGAAGAATAACTTATCCACTAGGAACAATGAATACTTATCCTTTAAAGGAGCCCCTGTATACAGAACAGACTACGCAGCATACATGTCATACATGCAACCTACCACTTACTAACCCAGGTAAGGTACTTTGACAATACCAACAATAGATGTGACATATTCAAGCATGCAGTGATAAGCCAATACATGCACTGTGCAGGCAACACACCCAGTCCTCTGCAGCGCTGGGTGCAGACACTGACTACTTATCACATGCAAGAGAACAGTCAGACAACAGGTTGCAAACACTGACTGAATCCCCTTTATGCTTTGGGTATATTCTGATGCTTTCCATCACCTAAGTAATGCAAGCTCCTTTTCTCAGTAAAAGCCAGTATTTGTTAATAACCAGAGTAGTGCAGCAAACATATTTTCTTTTAAAATAAAATATCTTCTAAAGGTAAAAATAACCCTTTTCCCAGATGTCTTTTCTTGAATCTAAAAAACTTTGGAATCCATTCCTGTATCCTTCCCTTCTAGCTGTTTGTTCTGATAGCCACTTCACTAGCACCTCAGTGTATCACCTTTTTATAGTTTCCAGTTTTCAACTACTACTCTCTACCAATAATGGCTCATACTTTTCTCTTTATTGTATTGCAGGTTCTGAAGACCTTCCCTGCCCTTAAATGCTGTTTATGCAAACTGGTAGACCTGGGAAAGTGAAAAAGTGGGAAAGCCAGTAAATATATGACAGTTTTATGAGATTAACAAGGAAGCAGTTAAAAAGATTATATCAGACATCAATTCTTTCTCTAGCCTTACACCTTCACTGCATTCATATTTATAAAACATCACAGTGGCACACAGCTGTGCAAAATATCACACAGTTCACCTGAGAAAGATAAGATTCCATCAACACATTTCATGTGTGTGACACCACACTCATGAATTAAGAATAAGACTGAGTGTGACTTGGACTCTGATCCAACAGCAGGCAAACCAAGAGGACATAAAAAGCAGCATGAGGCAGTAACAGTGGCCAAGGGATGAAGCTCAGGATCAGGAAGATGGGGAAGCAGCAGTAGAGAAGAACTAAGATAACAACATGGAGCTGGGAGACTGCTGAGAACATCAAGAAAGGGACAGCCAGGCACTCAGGGTAGATACTAAGGCTTTCATTGTTGTCTAATGCAAATGAGCAGATACATATGGAACTGAAACTAAACATGCAACTTTGGATTTCTGAATGCTGAACTGAGATGCACCTACAGTCCTGAGACAATAATTGTTCAATACAAAATTACCAAAAGATATCAGAAAACTAAAGCAGAGAAAATGCAACCATGAAAATGCCAGTTTGCATCAAAGCAAGGAGGAAGAGGGCATTTTAGGTTCCAGACAGAAAGCATCCTCGGCACTGAGCATGACAGCTACATTGAAAACAAGATCTCCAGTCCTATTCTTGTTTCTGGAAAAGTCATCCTTGCATGAGAAACCAAGGTGGGGCAGTAGCACAGCCATTAAGGATGATATGTGGGATTTTGCTTATAATGCTTCTGGATGAGAATACAAAACCTCCAGGCTGCTGCTGCTAATGCAAGGATACAGCAGCTCCTGCTTACCAGCTTCTCCTTCTGCCTACTGCACCTCTGCCTCCTATGGTTAATGAAGCTGGGCCAGTCTGTCAATTCAGTTATTCACCTGTGCCTGGGAACTGTGACAATCTTCAGTCTTCACTGACTTGCTGTCCCGTACAAAATGTTCCATCCGTTACGTCCAGGATTCTTTAAATAAAGGTCATTAAAAAACTTTCATTCTTACATTCTTAATCTTCAGTCTACTTCCCACACAGCTCAAACACAGATCATCTCATCCTACATCTTATTCTCTTTCAGCACTGAGCTGAATTTACCACTTGGAAAAGCTTTGCGCTTCTTCATACTGGACTCCTTGATACATGTCACATCACATCTCTCCTCTGTATCTGATGTCTTCTAGTGTCCTAAATTTAAAATACATATCCCAAGTGTATTGGGTTTCAGTGGCCAGGTTTTGGTAGTGGGGGGGCCTATGGGGGAGGCTTCTTTGAGAAGCTGCTGGAAGCTTCCCCATTTCCAGCAGAGCCAATGTCAGTCAGCTCCAGGCTGGACCTGCCACTGGCCAAGGCCAGGCCAACCAGGAGTTATGGAAATGCCTCTGTGATAACATATTTAAGAAGGAAAAAAAAGAAAAAAGGTACAAGGCAGATGAACATGACTGCTAGAGAAGGGCAGGTGAGAAGCTGCGATCAACAACAATGTAGACACCAAGGTCAGTTGGAGAAGGAGGGGGAGGAGATGCCTTAAGTGCCGGAATGGGCCCCCTGCAGCCCGTGGTGCAGACCATGGTGGAGCAGGCTGTCTCCCTGCAGCCCATGGGGGACCACAGGGAGCAGAAAACCCACCTGTAGCCCATGGAGGACCCCACGCCGGAGCAGATGGACCCTGGAAGAAGGCTGTGATCCCGTGGGATGCCCATGTCTGAAGCAGGGGCCTGGCAGGGACTTTCAGCCCATGGAATGGAGGAGCCCACGTTGGAGCAGGATTTCCTGTGGGCTGTGGGAATCCACAGTGGAGCAGTGGAAAAGTGACCTACATGGCAGCAGCACTTGAAGAGTTGTTGTCTGTGGGATGGACTCATAAAGCAGTTTTGTGAAAGACTGTCTTCTGTGGAGGAGACCCCACGAGGAAAGCAGGGGTAGGACTCTTTCTCTGAGCAGTGGCAGAAACAACATCTGACCATAACCCCCCCCACTCCTGTCTTCTGGGAGGGAGCTCTTAGAAAGAGGGAGGGGTGGGGGGAAAAGGTGTCTGTGAGATCTATTGAACTTCTCACTCTTAAGCTCTGCTTGTGATAATAATAAATTCTTAATATTCCCAGTTGGAGTCTGTTTTGCTTGTGAAATAATTGGTAAGGAGTTTCTCATTGTCCTTATAGCAAAGGTTCGTGAAACCCTTTAGTTTTTTTTTCCTCTCCTCTGTCCATTTGCAGGGAGGGGAGTGAGAGAGTTTGGCTGTGAGTGAGCCCTTGGCATTTAGCCAGGGTCAAACCACTATACCAAGTTTTTTAGTCTCACTACATACTCACATTTCTTCTAGGACTCAGCAGAAGGGCTGCTTGGCCTGCTAAGTATTACATTCTTTACACGCTACTGATAAAAGATAAAGTACAGCCTGTAATGTATCACATGCAAGCTGCAGGCAGCCATGGCAGGCCTGTGCACATCACGTCTCAGTGTCCACTGCACTGGACCACTATGGCTCAAGGAAGGAAGCAGGGAAAACACGGGGAAAGGCATTTCCCACAGACTCCAATATCCAATCAGAAGTCTGGCATTTGCATCTTTGCTCTCCCCAGTCCTGTGGAGTGCTCTCTGGCTGACACTGCTTTGTCTGGAGATCAGAGGTCCTGCCATCACTTGGGCTGAGTTTCACAAGGAGCTTTGGACAGTAAATGCCTCTCACTTCTCCCAGGCTGTGCAAGTCTTCTCTCCATCTTCATGGAAGAGACACACAAGAGCTTCTTTGCTTTCTTCAGGTAAAGACCTTTTTCAGTACAGGAACGTAATGCTTAACAGTGTTCCACATCAGTCAGTTCAGCCAGAATTTGTAAGAATTCTGCCTAAACAATAGAGCACTGGTCTGACCACTCTCTTGTCCTTTAAAGCACAAAGATTGAGAATTCTTATCCTCTCAAAAATGGTACAAGTGTGTGTGTGCGCATGCCTTTTGCTTTTAAAGAAATGTCATCTGGGAAAAAAATGCAGAGATCTCAGCACTGAGTCTCCACCTTGATACTGAGTCAGAAACTTTAACACCTGTTTTCTTAGAGGGTAAATCCCTTCCTTGGAATACAGCCATTTTAGGAAAGTTTGAATTCAAGTCTGAGTATTATGGCCCAGTCTTATCTGAGTTACTTGTTGAGGCTGGTATCCTTAGGTTTAATCCCTGTTATTGGTGGAGTACCCATTGCTGCTTTTAGAGATATACTCAAGATGCAACAAAGAAACCTCCTCCTGTTGCCTCCTCTATAAAATATAAATGGCTACCAGCACAAGTTAGGCAGAGACCTGGTGGCTTTCTTTGTGAGACAAAAGCAGCAGTGGTTCCCCTAAATGTACTCATTAAAATATATTTTCCTTCTACTCTTGGCCCTGAAGGATCATCTCAGCTTATAAGAACTAAGCTTCTGTCTATCTGATTATTAAATAATTTCTAAAGCAGATGGAAAACTGCAGTGGTTTAAACAGCTAGGCTGAGACTGCCAGGCTAAAAATAGTGTAACAGGCTCCTTTTAATTAGTACGATGATGAAATATGACAGAAAAGAGAGATGTAGATATATGGATTTGTGTGTATGTGTGTCTTTAAAATTAAGTTATAACCTCAATACTAGGTATAATTTATAACATATATGATACATGATGTCTGATTTTTATGATGCCATTTATCTTCACCTGGGAAAGAAGACAGGCTAACACTGCTTTCATAATGTCAATCCTTGCTGTATTCAAAAGGAAAATTGTAATAAGATAAACCTGCCACCATGCACAGTGCCATCCTTTTTTAAATGAGGTGGATTAGTAAGTGTTCTGAAGCAATAGACTGTCAGCTCTGCAAGTCTGTAAGATCGACTGTTCCCCAGGGCACCATAGAGAGCATGGAAGAGCCAGCCTAGCTTTATACCTGTGATCCCACAGCACAGAATCCTGGCCTAGGGCCAAAGGGGTTAGATACTGTGATGTTCATTCTACCACTGTACTGCCTAGGTATTTTTTGAGGACTTTTCAAAACCTGATCAGAGAAGAAAAGACATCTGCCACCCCTTTGCTCCAGCAGTGCTGGGCAGTGTTCTGCTTCACCATGCAGGTATGGCCCTTTGATGTTCACCAGATGACTGAGGACCACGATGCTTGGTCCACTGGACCACACAGCTGGTAGCCAGGCTGTGGTGGGGGCCTGCCAAGAAACGCACTGACATTACAGCTGCAGACTTCCGTCAGGTAAGCTGAGGAGACTGAGGATACCTGGCCTGTTGGGTGCTGGGTCACACAAATATTCCCTTGCTCCAAGGGTAACCCAGACAGGGAGGCATTGCAAACTATGCCCTTTAGTACAGAAGGACCTGGTCAGCAGAGGGTACAACCCCTTTTTGGCCATTGCACTAAGGTATCAGCTGATTTGTTTTAAGGATCTGGAAGTAAAAGGTGAAAATTCCCTTGTCAAAATCTTCCTGTCAGAGTCCTGCTTAATGCATACCAGATAGCACATGGCTTTCAGAAAGATTTGGTGCAAAAACTTTATGCATTCATCAGCCATGAACTGCCTTCTCCTGGTCAAAAGTATCAAGCTAAGGAAGATGAGACAGTGCATCTTGTAGGAATTGAAGAGTGGTATAAAAAAATCATGTAAAACCCTGTTCCTTCTTATTGCCCATTGATCCATATGAAGATGGCAAGCCTCTGTCTGGCTAGCAGGACTCTAGTCTTGCTAAAGTATGTAAAATGGTCTGGAGTTAATCTCTGTCTCCTGAGTTATGATTCTGAGATGAGCAGGAGCACTTCTACTGCTCCAAGTCCACGCTCACAAAGCCAAGGTGTACAACTTTCCACTTAGTGCAGAAGACCAATTTGGGAGCACTAAAAGATTTTTCAAGGGAAGGATTTAACCCAAAAAGCCTGTGATACTGTTTGCAGTTTGTCAACAGAGCTTTATTGTTTCTCTTTCTCAAGTGTTGTATTTTTTCCCATCTTTGTCAATCAAGAGATGGTGAGACCCAAGAAACCAGAACAGGCAAACCTAGAGAATCTGATTTTTTCACTCAAGTGAAGATTCACTGTCTAAGGAGTTGGGCATGTCTGGCATCTTGGCTACAAGAAGGCTTTCTCTGGTATGGAAAGCAATACCAGTAATAATAATAAATAATAAGTAATAAGTACAGTATTATGAGAAAGGAAGGGATCATGAACTACTACCTCCATGGTCCTGGTCTTGCTCTATGCCACCTACAGCCTTAGGGGAACAAAGTTCCCCAAATTTGAGTACAATGATGCAAAAGGAAGCTGTAACAACATTAGATGTATATTTTCCCTGTGTTGCTTATCACGGCTGAAAAGTTATAGCAAAGTTAGTCAATATTAACTGCTTTATTTGAAGAAAGAATGAACTAAAAATTACTTGAGGCAGGTTCTCAGTTGGCCTGAAGTGCCAGAATACTACAGGAAACAATTAATGATTGATGCTAGGAGTGAATTTTTAATCCACATTTCAAATATTCTTATGACCTTACTAATAAACATGATGATGCAGAAAGAACAGTCGGGCACCTTATTCCTCATTGCAAGTGTCTTTGAACTATTCGCCAACTAATAATTTTCCCAATGTTTTTGCTAAATGATGTACATCTCCAAGTTTTGTTCTTGAAATCCATATTTAAATCTTGAAATTCAAATGCAGTTTACATTAAAATTTTGGTTTTTATCCAAGATCAAGTTCCTGGAGTTCTACCCCAAGTTTTGCATTACATTTCCACTTCCTATACCTTTGGCAGGGTTTCCCAGTGAGTATGAAGGCTGTGGGACACATCTGGGTGGGCAGCCCCCACCAGGTGGGCTCACACCTCCAGGAACTGCCCCAGGAGGTAGCACATCTGCTGAAGTACACAACGAGGCACAGAGCACACACTGCTGCACCTCCATGGACCTCAATTCAATCAGTGACCATGAGATGGTGGAACTCAGGATCCTGCATGGAGGAAGCAAATCAGTAAGCAGGACTAGAACTCTGAACTTCTGGAGAGCTAGCTTGGACCTCTTCAAAGACCTGTTTAGAGGAATCCCATAGGGTAGGGCTCTAGAAGGTAAGGGGATCCAAGGGAGCTGGTCAATATTCAAGAATCGATTCTTCCAAGCTCAAGACAAGTGTATCCCCATGAGCAAGAAATTAGGCAAAAGGGGCAGGAGGCCTGCATGGATGAGCAGAAAGCTTCTAGCAAATCTCAAACAGAAGAAAAAAAATTCTGGGATATGGAAAAAGGAACAGGCCATAGGGGAGGTCTACAGGAACATTGACAGAGTATGCTGGAATTGAGTCTGGCAAGGGATATTATGGACAAGAAGAAGGGCATCAAGTACATCAGCAGCAAAAGGAAGACTAGGAAACATTTGAGGCCACTGGTGAATCAGATGGGTGTCCTGGTGACTGAAGACACAGAGAAGGCTGAATTACTGAATGCCTTCTTTGTGTCAGTCTTTGCTGCTGAGGTTGGCCCTCAGGAATCCCAGACCTTGGAGGTGAGAGGAAGCCTTAGTCATAGAAGATTGGGTTAGAGATCAGCTAGGCAGACTTAACACTCATCAATACATGGGCCCTGATGGGATGTACCCACTGGTGCTGAGGGAGCTGGCAGATGTTGTTGCTAAACCACTCTACATCATCTTTGAAAAATTATGGAGAATAGGAGATGTGCCTGATGACTGGAGGAACGTTACTCCCATCTTCAAAAAGGGCAAGAAGGAGGACCTGGGAAACTAGCAGCCAGTCAGCCTTATCTCCATCCCAGGAAAGGTGATGGAACAGATCATTTTGGAGATCATCACCAAACATGTAAAAGAAAAGAAGCTCACCAGGAGTAGTCAGCATGGATTCACCAAGGGAAAATCATACTTGACCAATCTAATAGTCTTCTACAATGGCATGGGAAGATTGGTCAATGAGAGGATGTTGTCTATCTTGACTTCAGCAAGGCTTTTGACACTATCTCCCATAATGTCCTCATAGGTGGGCTCAGGAGATGAATGTACAGTGAGATGGACCAAGAACTGGCTGAGTGGCAGAACTTAGAAGGTCATGATCAGAGAAGCAGAATCCAGTTGGAGGCCTGTAGTTGGTGTTCCCCAGGGATCAATACTGGGTCCAGTCTTATTTAACTTGTTTATTAATGACCTGGGCAAAGGAATAGAATGCACCTTCAGCCAGTTTGCTGATGATATGAAACTGGGGGGAGTGGCTGATAGACCTGAAAGCTGTGCTGCCATTCAGCAGGACCTTGGTGGGCTATAAAGTTGGACAGAGAAAAATCTAATGAGGTTCAACAAAGGCAAGTGTACTGTCCTGCATCTGGGGAGGAATAACCCAAGTACCAGTACAGTTTGGGGGCTGACCTACTAGAGGGTGGCTCTGCAGAGAAGGACCTGGGAGACTTGGTGGATGACAAGTTGACCATGAGAAATGTGACCCCATATTATTCTGCTTGAAAAATAGGCTCAGAGCTCCTCCCTGAAGAGAGCCAAACACTGGGGGTCTGTTCCAGCCAAACCTTAAGCATGCACTTAATTCATCATGCCTATGCAGGGCCAGCTTGAATATGTGATCATGTAATGAGCCATCACTAAAGCACACTGGAGCTCTGGGAACATGGGCTGCTGTATTGCTCCACTCCTACACAGCTGGGAACTGCAATGCATTTTGGAAAACTAGAGCATGCAGAATTAAATTCATCTTCATTTAGTCCCCTGAGAACACCATAAAGTTCCCACTTAGGTAACGCTGTCTTCTGAGGACATTATGACATGTCAACATAGGGACTTATTTTCTCATCTGATGGTAGTGACAAACTGCAATAATGCAAAGTATAAAAAATTCAGACCCTTCCTAGTTGTGGTAGCTCCTGTGCCATCAGAAGATGACATTTTATATCAGCAGTAAGAAAAATGAAAGAAAATGTTTACAGTATGCTAGTCAGTAAGACAAAATATGAACTAAAGTGCCGACCAATCTACAACAATTTTCTTTACAAGAAGAAACATTCTAATTCTACCATCCCAAACTGATCTTGTCAAGTTACCCTTCAAATCAAATGCAAGAGAATAATCCATCCTTGGCTGTGTAACTATAAACTCAGCCAGTCTAGTAAAGTGAGAGTTACTCTTTCATGTATTTGGCAAATCTGGGAGCAGAATTTACCAATCTGTGTAAATATTTCTGCATAGTTTGTTTAAAAAAAAAAAAAGAAGAAAATCTTGCCTACTCCTCTTCCTGGCAGACTCTTAGAAAGTAGTAAATATGCAGATGGGCCCAGTGATATATTTTGTATCAACATATTTTAAATGTGTGCATATGCATTAGCTATATAAATATATTTCCCAGGAAGTCTGCCAATGGATATACTACAAAGCCTTGTATGTTACATTTTGGGTTGCTTGTGCAGTAGCACAGCAGCATCAGGAAGAACTGTTCTAGGCTTATTTGCTCTATGACAGCCCACACTTACCTGTGCAGTTTCCTGTTTCCATCTGTATGTACAAATGTTTTATATTTATATAAATATACATACATACACATATGAGCAGGAATATCATTGAATCATAGAATGGTTTGGGTTGGAAGGAACCTTAAAGATCCTCTAGTTCCAAACCCCTGCCATGGGCAGATATACCTTTCACTAGACCAGGTTGCTCAGAGCTTCATCCAGCCTGGCCTTGAAGACCCTCAGAGGTGGGGCATCTATAACTTCTCTAAGCAACCTGTTCTAGTGCCTCACAATGCTCACAGTAAGGAATTCTTTCCTAATATCTAATTTAAACCTACTCTCTTTTAGTTTGAATCTGTTCCCCCTGTACTGTCACTATGTGTTCTCCACCTTACTTATAGGCTCCCTTCATGTACTGGAAGGCCATAATCAGGTCACCTCAAAGCCTTCTCTTTTCTGGGCTGAACAATCTCAATTCTTTCAGCCTTTCCTCATAGGACAGATGCTCTATCCCTCTAATCATCTTGGTGGCCTTCGTCTGGACTCACCCCAACAGATCTGCATCTTTCCCGTCCTGAGGACCCCAGAGCTGGATGCAGCACTTCAGGTGGAATCTCACTAGAGTGGAGTAGAGGGGCAGAATCCCCTCCCTTGCCATGCTGGCCACACTGCTTTTGATGCAGCCCAGGATACATTTGGCTTTCTGGGCTGCAAGCACAGATTGCTGGCTCATGTCCAGCTTCTCATCCAGCAGCAACCTCAAGTCCTTCTCAGCAGTGCTGCTCTCCACCTGTTCACCCCCCAGCCTGTATTAATATTGGAGGTTACCCTGATGCAGGTGCAGCACCTTGCACTTGGTCTTATTAAACCTCATGAGATTCCCATGCACCCACCCACTTCTCCAGCTTGTCCAGGTCCCTTTGGTTGGCATTCTGTCCTTCAGGTGTGTCAACCACACAGTATGTACTGCATATAAACATAGTCTAATGCCTTCATTATAAGGCTATTATAAAGCTTTAAAAAAGTCTATGCACTTTCTCTAAATTATTGCTCTGGAGGATATATGAAAATCATAACAGTATACCAAATCCGTATGACATATCAAGTCAAATTTTACTTGATACTGAGTAACATAAGAGTAATTCCCCACTGACCCAGTTGCTGCATCTTCGGCTCTAGTGCTGTGCTCGCTCTGTACCATCATGTGTGCAAAGCCTATCCCACTCTGTACTGTCCAGTATCCCAGCAACTCCACCCTTCTTGAAGCATCTGCCTCTGGTCCTGCACCCTTTCCCTGCTTTTCCTGCTCTCTAGAAAAATTGTTGCACAGACAAATCCCTGAAAGTAAGTGGGACAAGCAGGTCTTGCACAAGCTTAGAATCCTATCCCGGGGGCTGAAGAGAAGCATCCCTNGTACTGTCACTATGTGTTCTCCACCTTACTTATAGGCTCCCTTCATGTACTGGAAGGCCATAATCAGGTCACCTCAAAGCCTTCTCTTTTCTGGGCTCTTTTCTCTTTCAGCCTTTCCTCATAGGACAGATGCTCTATCCCTCTAATCATCTTGGTGGCCTTCGTCTGGACTCACCCCAACAGATCTGCATCTTTCCCGTCCTGAGGACCCCAGAGCTGGATGCAGCACTTCAGGTGGAATCTCACTAGAGTGGAGTAGAGGGGCAGAATCCCCTCCCTTGCCATGCTGGCCACACTGCTTTTGATGCAGCCCAGGATACATTTGGCTTTCTGGGCTGCAAGCACAGATGGCTGGCTCATGTCCAGCTTCTCATCCAGCAGCAACCTCAAGTCCTTCTCAGCAGTGCTGCTCTCCACCTGTTCACCCCCCAGCCTGTATTGATATTGGAGGTTACCCTGATGCAGGTGCAGCACCTTGCACTTGGTCTTATTAAACCTCATGAGATTCCCATGCACCCACCCACTTCTCCAGCTTGTCCAGGTCCCTTTGGTTGGCATTCTGTCCTTCAGGTGTGTCAACCACACAGTATGTACTGCATATAAACATAGTCTAATGCCTTCATTATAAGGCTATTATAAAGCTTTAAAAAAGTCTATGCACTTTCTCTAAATTATTGCTCTGGAGGATATATGAAAATCATAACAGTATACCAAATCCGTATGACATATCAAGTCAAATTTTACTTGATACTGAGTAACATAAGAGTAATTCCCCACTGACCCAGTTGCTGCATCTTCGGCTCTAGTGCTGTGCTCGCTCTGTACCATCATGTGTGCAAAGCCTATCCCACTCTGTACTGTCCAGTATCCCAGCAACTCCACCCTTCTTGAAGCATCTGCCTCTGGTCCTGCACCCTTTCCCTGCTTTTCCTGCTCTCTAGAAAAATTGTTGCACAGACAAATCCCTGAAAGTAAGTGGGACAAGCAGGTCTTGCACAAGCTTAGAATCCTATCCCGGGGGCTGAAGAGAAGCATCCCTGGCCAATGCCCTTGTGCTGCAGCATCCCTTCACAACTGGACCAGCTTCCCCCTCCTGGACTGGCTGGAGGTTGGAGACTGGTGAAGGACAAGAGAGGGAGGACACCTGTCCACTGCCCTTGAGATTCCATTGTTCTCTTGTTTAAAAGGTTTAACAGTGTCCTGTTTCTTGCTCTTAGTGTGCTCCTTTGCTGCAAATTGGTATCATGAGCTGGTCAAAGGGTATTGCACATCACTATTTACACGAGCAATGACAGACGGGGGCAATGGAGGAAGCGGCTGCAGTGTTGTGGGTGGATATGGATGTGATGGTATCATTAAGCGTGCACTATGGAACCATATGGATACTGTTGCAAATGTGCTATGAGAACCATGACCTTCTGTTTCACTATGCAAGGAAAAGCCACAACAAATACTGTACTGGAAATATAGTGAAAAGACAACTTTGTATTTAGTTCCAGACAAAAATCAAATTGCTTTTGCAGTGATGATAAGCTAGAATGAGCATTACGGCATTTCTGCCCCCCAGCCCTAGCCCCTTCTTTAGAGCTACTACTTAGATGAGCTACAGTATTAAGAGAGAAGCTGCAAAGATGCTAGCTGCAAAAATAAAGGATGAAATAAAAAGTCAGGCATCCACATTCCCCCCAACTAAAAATGAAGTTCTAAGGAAAGGGAGGAGGGAAAAGAAAAGGAACTTACCACGCTGCGAGTGAACTTTTCTAGAGAAGTTCTACGACCTTGTTCATTCTCTGTCTTAACAAGGAAAAAAGTGGGGAGAGAAAAATACAGAAAAAAAGCCCTTCAGCTTAAATGCAGTCTTTCAAAACAGCAGCAAAATATAAGGAAGCAGCAAGGGGAAAAAGTAGTAAAAAAATGTAAAAAGCAGAAATCAATGTTTGCAACAGCAAACATGAGAAATCAAAACACCTTAAAGAATGAGAGACATCACTACTTTTACTCTCAGAGAATGTTACCTTTTCTCCTGTGAGTTTTTTGAATGGTTCAAACAGGTCTGTGCATTGCTGTGTCTTACAGCTATTGGTATTGATTTCTTGTTCATTGAGTTTTCCTTCTGTGGCTGTTTGAACTGGGACCTCTGATTCTGGTTAACATCCACCTAACAGCTGATCGGAGCTCTCATCTACTTGCTTAGAGTGATGAAAAGAAACACAGTAACTTTTCCTATATTAAAAAGAAATGTGTGAGTGAATAGAGCACTGGAAGAAAACCACCACTGGACTCGTTGCCAGGGAACCTACACTCTTCTATTTATCCAATGGGTAGAAGCATATTTCCATTAAGTTTGGCTACATCAAAACACAAGACAGCATATGCATGTCTTTGCAAGGCCACAGAAAGATACAGGCAGATTTGGGGCACTGATATTTTTGTATCTGGAGTACAAGACTATTCATATGCAAGAAGACATTCAACTGCACTGTGAGAAGACAAGCATGTTCATCATGGCTTTATTAACGTAACCCTGAAAAGGCTGCTCACTGCAGCGCTTCGTTCATTTGGCACAAGGGAGATCTAATTGTCACTAACAAGGAAGAACTAAATAATTTATTGGTATGTTTGCTGGAATATCTAAGAGAAAAAAAACTGAGAAGAGAAGCAGCTCAACAATACAAAGGAAAACTCATTGCATCAGAATGCTGTTGGCACTGCTGATTTCCAGGAGAGAAACTTATTTTAATGTGGTAAGTGAGCAAAATAGGTGTGGTAAAATGGAAGTAAAACTGTCGCAAAGAAGATAAGGAGCTAAATATAAGGGAAAACCAGAGTAATGATGTTGCACGATAGTGCATTGGAAATAAGCATTGCACTGAAGAGGTACCTATGACATATCATCTGCCACAGATTTAGCTGCAGTAATAACCCCTAGGACAAAGCACCAGTCCAAAAATCAGATAGAGAAGATGTAAGGAAGCCAAAAGCATATCTATCAGATAAATCGGCTGAGAATTTGTGTAGGTGAGCCTTTTGATCCTTCTATATGTTCATCACAGCTTTCACAGCTCTCTGATATCTACAAAGTTAGTCTGAAACATCCCAGACAGAGATGAGGCAGATTTTCCCTGCCACATCACTAGAGATGAGACCAAAACATAAGGCCCTTTTAAGATAAGCAATATTCTCTGTCCAGAAGAAAGAGGCAGGCAACCTCCCCACTTATAACCATTTGAGGAAGCCATATCATCAGCTCTGACGTCCCAAAGTGATATCAAAAGTGAAAGCCAGAGGCATGTTATTTTAGCCCACACAGAGGATGGAGCCAAGGCCTCAAAGCAAGTACCAAGAAACAAAGCAGGCTTCCTGGCTGACAGAAAGGCAGTAACGTACCCAGTCCAGTGGTCCCCAAAGGAGTATTTAACATGCACCATTCCAAGGGTTTAATTGCCTCTCCTTGCATGTGACAGGAAAAGGGAAAGAAACATCATTCTTCTGCTGAGTATTACAGCAGTGCTAGTGCTCAGAGCTTGCAAATCCCCTCTCTGAAGGAGCCTCAGAGGTGTTCCCATGCCCCGATGCAGCAGAGGTGATTCAGAGAGGCTGCAATCCTGATGCCTTGGCTGAACGTGTCCCAGCAAGAAGGAGTGAGGACAGGAGTGCCCAGCAGCCAAATTAAAGACACAATTTCATTCAGGAGAAGAAATACCTGGACAAAAGATTGAATGTTCTGCAAGGCTCCCTCGGGAAGCAAGGCACTTGGAGTCTGCAGCATGTTTCCAGCTGTGAGCTGGAAAATCAGTGTCTGACCTAAATGGGGAGATCTGGTGTGCACTGGGGGCAAAGGAGAGTGACCTGTTGAAGGCAGGACACACTGTTCCCCTGCATTTGCCATCAAAATTTAGTGTGTCTGTTTTTTTATATCACCAAGGTAATGCAGCTTCCCACCCAGCAGAAAGGCAGAATGATGGTCTTCAAAGATGATGAGCACCTTGTTGGGGTGCTGAGAGCTTGTCTGGCATAGGGAGTCCCCCGCTAAGACTGTTTGCTGCCTACCACAGCTGAAGACACGTGTGGGGAAGCAGCCATGGAGAGCACCAACAGTGTCTCACAGAAGTGCCTTGCAAAGCACAGTCTGAAGTCACTGCACATTTGGCATGGTGGTGGCAGGCTGGAACCAGCTGGATGCATGGAAAGCTCATCCCCATAGCATTCAGCTCTGAGTCAAAGCATGACATTCCAGTAAAATAAAAAGCAGCTGAAGCAGGCTGGCTGCAGAGTGATGAGCCGGCTTGAGCAGTTTTAATGTCTGTGGGTGTGGGTGCTGGCTGTATGGCTCACTGGCTCTTCCTGTCTGCTTGCTTGTGTGGCTGGCAGCCTGCTGTGGATGGAACCGCCTGCCCACATCTCTCCAGCACATTGCAGAGGTGGGGAGGCTGCCTTGTACAGCAGACGAAGGGAATTTAAAAATAACAAAGTAAAAAAAAAAAAAAGAAAGGGAGTAGAGAGACTGAGTCAGACCTGTCTTGGTCCTGGGAACAGCCCTGGGGTGTGGACCCTGGAGCCATGCTGCAGCACCCAAGCAGTGTTTGCACAAACATGCACTCTGTGTGCATAGGGGCAAAAGCAAAGAAACACATGTGCATGCCAGGTCATGTAATCCTCCCAGGTGCAAAAAAGGCAAACTTTGCCAGGAAATACACCAACAGGCTCTACCAGCTAATGGCAAAGGACATGTGCACTTGGGTAAAATATGAAACAACCTTCCCTCTTGCTGCTGAAAACCTCTCAGTACAGGTAGATACAGAAAAATAGATTTCACCACTGTTCACTGATTATTGTTTGGCTTCTCCAAATTTTCCTCTTTTTATGATTAATTATTTACCCAGCCATCCAATTTTAAGTTCCTTTGTGTAAATTCTGCTGGCATAGAGTTTAAGTAGAAAAAAAAATAAGAAAACCAGCTGATACTGATTATTAAAAGTAATACTGAGAAAATTGCTCAGCATCTTTACAACATTCAAGGCAAGTTTTGCCATCCAATTGGCCAATCTGCATTAGGAACCTTCCTGGACAATACAGAGCAGTTGGTACAGGGGGTCTGGATAAAAGCAATGCTTCAAAAGGTGTGTGATGAAAATGGCATCTGTCCCTTATGGCATGAAGCTCCTAACCATTCCCTTGCTAACACTTTTTGCCAGGGATCTGAAAAGGGATACGGAAACATGTACAAAAACTTGGTCTTCTGAACTTCAGGTCTGCAAAAATCTCCCTCCCGGGATTTATTTTGTTTGCTATTGAATCCTTTTTTGGTATGAGACTTTGGGGTGTGGAGTGGGGTTTATTTTGAACTGTAACTTGGTGAAAAATATATGTTCCAGAGGGAATGGCATCAGATGAAAATAAAGGATAATTATTTCCCTGACCCTGGGTTAGCAAAAGGCCAGGAGCATGTCCTGGGCTTCTCGGGCAGTCATGTCTACCTGTCCAAAGTGAGACTTGGTACTGCGCTACCAAGAGGCTGGAACAGTGTTTTGCATATATTTTGTGTCCATTTGAACAGGGCCACAGTGAATTCACACTTCTCTGAAACAGCTGGAGAAGAAAAAAATGCTCCAAACCAAGCAAATGCCAACCTGCTCTTCCCTCAGTGCCTCAGGGCTCACTTCCATGGCTTTGCAGCCTGTCTGCACTGCAGCCGTGGCCGCCTTTCCAGGGTGCTTCCCTGCCTGCAGGAAGGACTGGATGGCAGAAAGCCACCCCATGCCAGGCTGACATGAACACCAGCACTGTAACAGTTCAGCTGCCGCTTCAGCTAATGCAGAGATGCCCACCAATGTCATTGCTTCACCTTTATGGTGAGTAATGGAAAGTGCCTCAAGGTTTTTTCTGTTTCTTTCTCCCTTCTCTGCAAAATTAACTAGCAGAGCACGTGTCTGGCTGCTCCTTCACCATTAACAAAAGTTCCTGTGCATTCCCACCCCCTTCCATGGGCACTAACTAATCTACACTGCTCTTTCCTCAGGGAATAAATCCCTGCTCTGCAGCCAAGTCACCCTGCTTAAATGCCTCCTTGCCTTGACTGAGGAGGTTTGTCACAACACTTGTCCTGATGGGTGGCTCACTGCTGTGTAAGGAAATCCAGCTACTATTTTGGCTGCCATGGAGAAGGGCTGGAGGGCGGCGCAGAGGTGATTACCTGCTCTGTGGTACCCTGCAGTAATGTGCATATCAGCAGGAACAGGAGCAGGTCGACACTTGACTTTGCACAGCACAAGCAAGGTGTGTTGTGTAGATACACAAATAACATGCAGTACGTCAGTCAGGGATCTCAGCATCATCCAGCCCTTCCCTGCTAATCCAGATGCTTTCAGTGGCCCCATGATTTCTACCTGCTGCAGAGGTGGGGATGGGCATGGAGACACAGAACTCAAATTGGGCTGGGCATATGGCCATTCCTCCTGAGGACAGAACTCTGCCCTTGTCCCTCCTCTTCTCCAGCCTGCCAGGGAGGAGGACTTCTGTTGGAGGCAGAAAGCCACACAAGCTTTCCCTCTCTGCAGCTCACTGCTTCCAATCACACCCTTGCTGGAGGCCAACCTCATGTTCCCCACTGAGTACCATGAATCTGCAGGATCGAAGCCAGTAATACTGTGGTTATTTGCAATAATGACACTGGGAAGAACAGAGAAGAAAAAAATCTAAAATGGATTAACAAAGTATGTATGCCTGGTCTGTACACAGCCTATGTCTGCTGTCTTGCATCAGTTAGTGGTGTGAACAATATGTTCCCCTCATAATTCTGTCATAGTATCTCAATCTCGACCCATAAGGTCTTCTTCCTTCTTCCCCTCCATTACTGTACTACCAGAGCAGGGAGGGGAAGCTCCCACATCTGTATTTACTGTATGGTGTGGAAGAAAGTAACTCTTCAAACTTACAGTATCTTACAAATATCAAGAACATCACTCATGTTTTGAGGCACTAATCAATCTTTGGCATCTCTGCTGAGCAGGTCACTATTATTGCCATTTGACAAAGAGGAGGATATGAAGCAGGCAAAGTTGAACATTCTTTTCACCAAGCTCACACAAGAAATTAAGTGAGGGAACCAGGGGAAGCACAGGAATTTTACGGCTCCCAGTCCTGTGCTCTAGCCACAGAGTCAATCTTTCCCCTTTTCCTGCCCTCTCAGTTTGCCACAACGCAGTGAAGAAGGGCAAAAGATCCCAAATAACACAAACTTATCCGCAAAATATTCATTTGTAAATCTGAAGCCATAGTTCATTTGCTTAGTGCAAGCAACTCTTTTATCCCACATCCACCATGGTGTGCTTCTGACAGACTTATTTTCAGTAATGAAAGTAAGGCTGTGTCATACAGTGTGTTATACACGCAATGTGAGGATAATGTCTTTGGGGAAAGACATGCCTCAGAGATGTACTCATCAAGACTTAAAAAACTGCAGAGCATTTCTATTCACATCAATGAATCCAGGACTTTATTTGCAGGTTCTAAACCAAATCCTCCAGCAACACAGGCTCTGATATGCCACTGTTTCTCTTTTCCTTCCCTTAGCTTTCCAGCTATTTAAAGGAATTTTAAAAGGATGTCTCTCAAAGCTGCACCAAAGGTCCTAAAGATAGGACTCTGTAGCTCAGTGTACAGAAACTTCATGTTCTTTCTGTCAGCATCTCTCTACCTACACTGCTTCCGAAACATTCACTTATCCAGCATTATGAAACATAGAGCTTTACAGACTTTGGAGTAACACCAACTTCCCTCCTACATCATGTGAAGCTGGTGAACAGAGCATCTGCACAGATCTACTCCTGCCTTTTTTGTGCTTTGATATATTTACTCGTGCACCCATAGCTCTTTCGAAAAGAAATTTGATTCTTACTTTCACGGCTGCGTTAACATGACACCAAAACCTGCTCCTCCGGCAGTTTGCAGGGGGATGAGGATGTCATGCTGACACATCCAGGGCTTGATCTGACAGCAAACAAGGATTGCAAAAAAATAAACCTCCAGTTTGAATGGGTTTAGCTGGGAGGAGAAAACTCTCCTGGCTTTCAAGCACATGAGCCCTCACGTGTTCAGTGGACACTTTGGGATGGGGGGAATCATAAACTGCTAGGGGTAGGAAGATGGCAGAGGTTTTATGCTTTACACCATCAGAAGACTTTGCCTTACACCTCCTTCTTTCCCCAAAGCCTCTGAACTCTAAGTCAGGTCTAACCCTCCTAAATGTAAGCAGCACTGTTTATGCTGTCACAGACCCGACATTTTGAAACAGAAGGCTGACTGCTGCCCTCCACTACCTTCCCCTAATCCACCTGTCCATAGTCTCAGCCACAGCAGACAGAAGGGCTTATCTCCTTTTGTCACCATATGCATGCTTTTAGGGCACACAATGACAATCAGGACAAAAATACCACTGGGATTTCTTTGTATTGTGTCAATGCAATGTAATTTGGCAGCACACAGAGAATGCAGCAGAAAAACAGCAGGGAAGATGGTGATGGGAAACCACATGGTCAGTCTGCAGGGGACAGGCATCAATTTATGTATGGTCCTGAAAGCCAAATGTAAGTAGAACACATACACGTGTTCATGGCATGCACATGCACATGTACACAGACAGACACATAGACCTACGGTAATTACTCAGGAGGTTCAGAAAGCATTTGAGAACAGACACAAATGCAGAGAAGAGTAACTTATCTCCCAGACCCCTTAGAAAGAAGGGATGCAGGGACAGGAGTTGTTGTAAATCTATGTTACAATCCTTTTCTGCCTTGATCTGGAAGCTTGTGACACAATCATGGTGCTGGCAGAGTTCATGCAGATACCAAAAAGGTTAAGAAGAGCTCAAACCCAGATCTCCTGTGAGACAATGTGGCTAGAATTCTTGATTACTGCATGCGTTGCAATTATTTTGCGTCTCTGAGGAAAAGAAATCATCTCTGGGGAGCAAAAGCAAGGGAAAGGGAGAACAGAGTACAGAAATCCCTGCAGGGGGATCTATAGGTAAGGCATCCAAAGGAAATATCACATGGTGAAGCTAGGGAGCTGAAAACCTCAATGGGTGAATTTTGCACAAGTAATGAATAGATTGATGGGTTCTGCTTCTCATACCACACACCAGCTTGTCCATGAGAAAAAGGCAATACAATTTAATTCCCTGCACTGAGTTTGGGAGACAATCGTGCAAGACAAACACCTTTCCATATTATTTTCACCTTGAGTCACCATGGTTTCTCCAAAACTCACGCTGAGGCTGTGGACATGGATGCCATACCCTGCACCCCCAGTGAAGAAGACAAAAGTGCTCATTCCCTTCTTACAAGAAAAGAAAAGGAAACAATATTTTCATTTTCACACTAGCAGCAAGCAGCAGGCAAGAATCAAGAGGTACTAAGAGATGCAAGCATGTCCTTTCCAACAGATACCTTCTTCTTCGCCAGCAGTAAGTCCTGGTAAGCACTTGAACGGAGGAAGCGTGCATAGCTGTCACTCTTCATCAGCTTGTAAATGTGCTCCTGTGGGATGGGAGGAAATGAGAGACAGAGACTTGTTATCAAACCTCATTTAGACATCACGAGGATTTAAAATACAGTGAATTAGAAGGAAGAGAGACTGATCAAAGTTCTAATTAAGTCTGTTATTATTGATTATCTGTGTTGTGGTAGTGTACAGGAGGTCCATCCTGGGGCAGGACCCTGTTGTGCCTGGGGCTGTATAAACACCAAACAAAGAGATGTCCCTCACCCCAAAAGCTGGCCCACTTTATTTGATAATCAGAGTTATTCTGCAAAGATTGAAACTCTCTGAAATCCCCAGATTATAAGCAGGTGCCTAGCCTGTCTGAAGATACTGGGATGCCTCCAGAAGGAAAAAATAAATACCAGAAATTGTCCCACAGATTAGATTTCATTTTACCACTCACAGATACTAGGACTATCACCCAGCACTCCCCTCCTGTTCATGGAGGCGAACTGATACTTGGACACGTTTCATCTCCACTTAAGACATGCACTTAAGCAAACCAACCTGCTAATACCCTAAAAAAGCTCGTTTCTCTGATGACTATGCAAGGAGGTTTATATGACTAGCTCAGATGTGGATGGCTACATCATATGTATAAACTTACATCAGATAAGTCTCTCTCTGAGGGTCTTTCTTCTCCTGGCAAGTCAAACTACTGTTACCAGTTTGCTCTGAGAGCACTTAGTATGTGTACCTTCAAACTTACAAAGTGGTATTTCATTGCAGAAGAACTTAATACATACTATTTTCTAATTTCCTTGCTTTGTGTTACTTTCCTGCTGAGACTCCCTTAACAGAGTCTGCTCTTCCCCAGTTATCCCTGGATTTGTCACAGATATTATCCCAAACACCACGAAAATACTTTGACCAAATAACAACTGAGAACACACTAAAGGAACCCAGGAGAAAAAGAGGCACCCTGGACATTTCTCTTAGACTTGCCCAAGGAAACACTTTTATAGAGTTAATGAAAAATTTTATCTATACTGATTTATACAATGTGAAATATTCTCTCCTACCCTAAAGCCATTATACATGAAGCTTCAGAAGAGCTTCAAAAGTCGCATAGCTTATTTCAATGTGTTAATAAACCAAGCAGAATTCCCTATCTTCACCAACATGGGTAATTAGTGATGGCCTGTCTATACACAGAAGAACTGCTTAATTCAGCTATCCTACGCTATTTGGTGTAGTCCTAAGAGGGGCATAACTGCCACTGGTTTTCCTATGACAGAGCACAAATGTATCCTTTAAGCTACAACGTGGTGTGGAACAATTTTTACTGGTTAATTTCCATACTTGCTTTTAGTATTCACAGATCTTTATTTGTGCAGCACTATCTAACTGAAGGACGGCACAAGATTTTGCAATAGAAGCACTCATATAAAGCCATTTAGCAACTGTCACTCTTCTTGCTTCAGAAAAAAACCACATGGGAGGGTACAGTTTTAAACTCCTCATGTACAGCATTGCCATGAGATTCCACATTCAGCTGTGGGACATTTGTTAGGATAGAGTAAGCCAATTATGCCTTAAGACAAGAAGAGTGAAAATAATACACATCATGAATATGGTCATCAAAAGGTTTCTATTTGTCTGGTGTGAATAAGGATTTTCCACGTCAGTTGTCTCCTAAATACTTCACCTAGCAGAAACTCTGGACTCAGCTGATTTAAACCCAACCCTACTGCAATCAGTTCATCTGTACCGTTACTTCTTAAGGTTTCCAAGGAGACTCCATGTGCTCCTGATGAGTTCTTTATAATTACCTGGGAAAAAGCCCCCACCTAATTATGTGCTTTTCCAGGACCATGAGGAGACTGATGAGTAAGTGAGGCAGCCATCTTGTAGCCCATCAACAGTAAAGGGCCTGAAGGGTCTCCAGAGCCTCTTTCCTCTTAGTGGTCCTCATTGCAGCAGCCAGTACATGCAGGGTGCTGGTGGAAGAGGGTGCTGAGGTGGGCAGGAAGGTGCAATGGGGTTGACATGCTGTGGGGCTGTTGGCTTACAGAGATATTTCTATTTACATTTTGCTAGACATGATTAATTTTTTTACTGTTTTTGGACTCCAAATGGATCCTTTAGCTATAGTCAGACAACTGGGTCTGCTCTAAAACACAATGGTAACAGTTTTGGAAAATAACATCCAATTTTCATGGCCACACACACGAAGGCAAAGGAGAACACACCAGGCTGGCCACACAACCTATCCGCACGCCAGTGGCAACTATCATTCTTGCTCATGTCAAGATGACTTCATGTATTTGACCTTAAAACAGTATAAACAGTACCTGACAGTGAGAAGGGGAAAGAATTGCTTCAATCCTGAGATGAAATACACCACAAGTTGAATTCTTAACTGAAGCCCTTCCCATTTGAAATAGGACTATTGCACAGCAACAGCCCCATTGCCACTGCAGTTAGCTAATTGATATGAAGCATTTTCTCTGCTTTTCACATCTTGGAATCACTGAACAGCAACACTGCTACCTTTCAGCTGTTCACCAAAGATATAATCAAACAGGGAATAACTACTCCTAGGCTTTGAATGCTAATGAAGAAAGAAGGTTGGGCATAGGAAAAGGAGGGATATGCATAGCTTCAGAAGCAAACTTTACACATAAATTGTAAGATTTCAAAGGGCTTGCTTTGAAGAAGCTCTGGACTGGAGGCATGAATGATACACAAATCATTTAGTTTACAACACTGCATTTCTAAAGTATTTACTGCAAGTCTGAGCCAGTTGCTAAGGTCAGCAAAGACTGCCTTCCAATTTGCAACAGAACAGGACAGCTTACATTGCTGCAGCCAAAATCCCCACTGAGACTGCACCATGAAGATTCCTGCTAAAATTGTAGCTGCAGTGTGTGCTCAGCCCACTTGCACAACAAATCTAGATGCAGGATGGGAAACGCCAGTGGCTGGAACATTTTTTTTGATATTTAGCCTACTCTGGTCTTTGCCACCAAGCTATTTTCTGTTATACCCTCTAGAATCTGCAACTTTCTAGGGAGAACCTACAGCTAGTGTTTAGCAGTTCCTCATTTCATAAATACATTGAAAGCAACTGACCATATTCTTCTGTGCAAGCCTGAGCAACAGGGATATCAACAGAGGTGTGGGCTTGGATTTAGTTGCTCTGTGCAACTTGTGTCAATTGGTTCATCCTCCTCTGTCACAGACTTTTGGCACACTTTGGATCATTGCAACCCACTGATCTCTCATTGCCTATTTTACTGAGCAACTGCTTTTGTTCCACCTCTTTATCACACAGTGGAAAGGAAGGACACCCACATTAAAGATGAAATCTCCCAGTGCAGTCAGCAACTCTAGTGATGCACTTTATACACATACATGATCTTCCTGACATACCTGACACTGCTGGCAAGAAATCTGATTCTTTCTATCCTTATGCTGAGATAATTCTCTATTCTGCAACATTGTTTATTACAGGGTAATGAGCTCACTATTGCTGGTTCCCTGAATATAGTAAATATACTACTTGTGTAATTTTTAACAATGCAGCTGCCGCTCTGGATATTACTGTCTTTTGCACTGCAAGCATTCTGGCCAGAATTATCACTGCAACACTTCTTTACAAGTGCCATGGGATGTTCCTGTGCCCCATTTGCATAAGAGCAGGAGAAACACTTCATCTAGGCAGTGTAGCCTCTCCCAGCCATTGCTGGATACCACTTCCCAGGCAGGGCTCACACTCACAGCTCCTGCTCTAGCCTTAAGACAGCAATCCTTTAGGGAGTTACATTGCAAACCCAAGGATTTAAAACAATCATCTAACAAAATTGCCTAACCGATCTATTAAACCATTAAACAAGGTAGCTTCTAAAGCTAGATATGAAGCAGAAAAAAAGAAATGTCAAGATTTGGTCAGGAGTGAACAGGCATCACATGTCCCACTGGTATCCCCTGCAGCCTTGCCAGCTATTTCTGAGCAGCAAGCTGCCATCTCAGGCCACTGCAGTGGCAGCTGCAAGTGGAGACAGGGACTCATCTGACATGTGAGAGCAAGCCCTGGCGAGCTGGCTTTTTGAGCTGACCAGTCACTCAGTCCCTCACATAGCATGCTGTTGATGAGGGATGGCTGTACTGATTCTCCCCTGTCACAATGGATGCACATTTGGAAATGTCAGTCTAGCATGGAGGGTGACACAAGAACCTGCTTTTTTAAGTACAGTAGATTTCGTCTCCAGGAAGCAAACAACTACCTTACAAGACTCCTGCAAGCAGTGCAGGTTTGCTCTCAAACATCCCCATGACTTTTTTCCCAGTTCTTGAATCAAGTCAACAGAGGCAATGGGATCTGCTTGCATCTTGTCTTGAAAAAAAGGCAAATCCCCTTTTGTGTTTTATGCACCTGAATCACATCTTCTGCATGGTGGAAGAAATATGCAGTAATCCTGAGGGCTGTTCATCTCCAGTGAGGATATTCTCTATACCTAGTCTTCTATCACGAGAGTTACACTTCCGACAGCATAACCATTCCATTTGCCATCAGCATTGCGTGATATAAAGGAGAACAAACAGTACATTTTAAAGGGGGAAATGTTGTCCCTTCTAGAAAACAAAGGAACCAACCAGGTAAATCGGAAAAAAATTACGTTCTGCAATTATGTGAAACCAAGAGGAAATCCCACCCCTGACAGCTGACAGCATAAGTGCAGGGAAATAAACCCTGATAAGGTTTAGCATCTCTCGCCTATTTTCCTCCCACAAGCTTTACCTTTGGAAAGAGATGAAGGACAAGCTTTGTAAATTTTTTCTGACAAGAGTGGAACAGGGGAGGAAAAAATAAAGTTTGCTATCCAGACGGGAACGTGGGAGGTGGTTGAGATAGCAGAAACTGTCTCAAAGCTGCACCTGCTTCAAATCAATGTGCTGCAATGTGATCTCAGGTCTCTCTCCCCCCTGGCAGTCAAAGCACAATGACCCCGAACAGGGCACAGCTGCCAGATAAGCAGGACCTCGGGAACACTCAAAAAAATGTGTGAAAAAACCTGAATGATAAAAAAAATATCATCTGAACTTGCACAAAGCACCTGGTAGATCCCAGGAACCGTGTTCTCTGTTAAGAATGTTTCTTTTTAGCAGAAAATCTTGATTCTTTCCTCTGAGTTAAACATCCATTCCTCCTGTATCTTATCCACTATGACATTTTGTGACTGCCTTTGGACTTTTGGGGAGTTGTGAAGGCCAAGCACAATATTCTCATGAACTCTGAACACCAGCAAGATTCCAGAAAGCCTGTTTGTGTCTAAACACAGCTGCAAGCTTTAGATAATGAGGGGGAAATAAGGGGGAATGGCAAATTCTTTGCTCACTTGAAGCACAGGTTTCCCATTTAGCACATTTATGGAACAGATCATCTGGAATACCATCACACAGCATGTATAGGGCAACCAAGGGATCAGGCCCAGGCAGCATGGGTATAGGAAAAGCAGGTCCTGCTTGACCAAACTGATCTCCTTTTATGAACAAGTGAACTTCCTTGTGGATTAGGGAAAAGCTGTGGTTGTAGTGTACCTAGACTTCAGTAAAGCCTTCAAATCTGACTCCCACAGCATTCTCCTGGAGAAGCTGGCAGCCCATGGCTTGTCGCTCTTTCTGGGTTAAAAACTGGCTGGATGGCTGAACCCAGAGAGTGGGGATTAATGGTGCCACATCCAGTTGGTGGCTGGTCACTAGCGGAGTTTCCCAGGGATCAGTGTTGGGGCCAGCCCTGTTTAGTATCTTTATTGATAACCTGGATGAGGGAATCAAGTGCACCCTCAGTCAGTTCACAGATGAGACCAGGCTGGATTGGAGTGTTGATCTGCTGGAGGGTAGGAAGGCTCTGCAGAAGGATCTGGACAGGCTGGATTGATGGGTCAACTGCATGAGGTGCAGTAAGGTGAAGTGCCAAGTCATGCACTTCAGTCACAACAGCCCCGTGTAGCACTACAGGCTGGGGGAAGAGTGTCTGGAAAGCTGCTCAGCAGAAAAAGACCTGGGGGTGCTGTTCAACAGCTGACTGAACATGATCCAGCAGTGTGCCCAGGTGGCCGAGAAGGCCAACAGCATCCTGGCCTGTATTAGTACAGCCAGCAGGATCAGGGAAGTGATTGTTCCATTGTACTTGGCACTGGAGAGGCTGCACCTTGAGTCCCGTGTCCAGTTTTGAACCTCTCACTACAACAAAGACATTGAGGTGCTGAAGCACGTCCAGAGAAGGGCAATGAAACTGGTGAAGGGTCTAGACAGTAAGTCATATGAGAAGCAGCTGAGAGAGCTGGGGTTGTTTAACCTGGAGAAAAGGAGGCCCAGGGGAGACTCTACAACTACCTGAAAGGAGGTTGTAGCAAGGCATGGACTGGCCTCTTCTCACAGGCAACCAGCGAGAGGACAAGAGGAAACAGCCTCAAGATGCACCAGGGGGTGTTCAGCTTGGATATCAGGAAGAACTGAAAGGATGGTTAAGCACTGGAATGGGCTGCCCAGGGAGATGGTGAAGTCACCATCCCTGGAAGTGTTTAAGAAATGAATGGATGTGACTCTCAGTGCTATGATTTAGTTGGCATGGTGGTTATTGGTCTAGGGTTGGGCTCAATGACCTTTCCAACCTTAACGATTCTATGATTCAGTTCTATGATTTTTAGCTCATTCTGGTGGTTTGCACTAAAGTTAGATAGCTGTTGAGACTCACTTGAGCCCCACAAGGTCCACTTTGCCCTTTGTAAACTGGTCAGAAACCTTCTTGCTGTAACTATCTCACTACCATTTTTTGGATTGTTTTGGAACACTCCTTCACTCTGTCACCAACACCTGGTATTAATTAGTGAGAACTGATTTGGAGACCCCTTTGTATTGCAAGCATGCAGACACCAGGAGCCACCCCTCTGACCAACTGCAAGGAAGATTTGCAGCATGTCAGACAAATCCATTAGAGGAAAAGCCCACAAGCAATGTAAAGCAGTAGATTAAACAACTAAATAACAGCATATTGCAATGAATGTTAATGCTTGTTCTACCTGTATGCTGAGCACTGAGGAGGCATCTACTGCAGATTTGCACATGAGAGAGTGGTGCCTGATTGAAGACCTTGTGGCCTTTGCTGGAAGGATGTCAACAGATGCCAGGTGAGAAGCTGACTGGGGTTCACTTTTGGAAGAGCTGTCTCTATAGCACAGAGGATGTGAGGAAGGAGAAAGCAGGGAGATGCTTTTCTGAGCACACAGTGTGTGGCTTCCAATTAGACTTGGCAGCAGCCTAGTGCCTGTCTGTCGGCACCTCTACTCTGCACAGACATCTGTGGCAGAGGAGCTGTGGTTATCCTGTGCCAGCACATGCGCATACTTCAGTCAGCAAAACCTGCTGTACAAGGGCTGTTGGAGACACGTCCTGTTCACTCTGTTGTAGTCTTCCTAGCTCATCCCCAGGAATCCTGTTGGACCGGCAGGACCTCCTACCACACCACCACCAGGATCTTCCAAAAAGCTAGAAAAAGGAAAGACCACCTACTCCTTTTTAGCATTTACTTGTGCCACAACCGAATGCAACACTTTTAGGAGCAATTATGATCAAGTGCATTCAGCCTAACTAATGGTGCTAAAATGTAGTTTAGAGAAAACAGGAAAAATTGCTGCAATAGCTTTGGAGGCTGAAGTAGTTGATAGCAGGCACAGTTGAGATGAGGCAAACGGTGAAGAAGTGCAGAAGAGACCTTCATATTTGCCCTGACTGAACTTGATGGGAAAACGCTGCGGGGGAGGAGGCAGGGAAAACGTGTGGTTTATTCCAATTCCCCTTAATGTCTCCAAATCCCCACTAAGAACGCTTCTGGATCTGCTTATTCTGGTTCCTGCATTTAGGATTTCACTCTTGTCAAAAATGCTGTACTGCCTGTTTTGAGCTGCCTGCCTGCATTAAAGGCAAGCCCATTTTTTGGAGTCTCTTTGGTACCCGGCAGTGCTGCCACCTAGCAGGGCCAGGGGTGTCTGGGTACGCTGGCTGCTGCGGGAGTGTGAGGCTTTCCTTGATTTGCAGTTTGAAAAATAAATCCTTCAGGTTGGTAAATGACACATAAGGGTCCTGGCCTAAGCATGAATTGCTCTGGAAAATCTGAGCAGTATCTCTTTTGCCACTTTCAAGTATTTAAGGGACACGAGAATGTACACCCAGTTTTAGCCGGTGCATTTTCTGTATACTCAACCAAGTTGCTTTTGCTACTGAGGCAAAAAAAAAAAAAAAAAAAGATGAATAACTATACTGTAATATAGACTAACCTCCCCGCTAAACTAAAAAGCATAAAACCTCTTTTCAGGCCACAAATGAAATTACACAGGGCCGAAGGCACAGGAAAGTAAGAAAGAGCCTGAGCAAGCTGGATCACTGTAAGCAATGAGAGCTCATTTTGAGTAATACACAGAAATCCTTTGTTTAGCCCTGTAGATACATAGTTGGAAACACGATGTAAATCTTTCAAGGAAAAGCGCACTGATAAAATTACACATGAATTTAGCTATGGCTCCTCTATAAATTGATGATACAACTGGTTTGCTTCACATCTTCAAACACACAAATGGGAAGGCAGAGCTGCTGTGGATCCACGACAGACACAGTGCAGGGGACTAGAGTCAAAGGGTTGTTGAGCGCCACTCAGCTAAGGGGTCAGCCTGGTACTGCAGGAGGATTTAATCCTAAATATAGCAAGGGCTATCCTGGGAGACAAGAGTGGGCTGCCGGGAGTCTAACACCATATGAGCAGCTTTAGGTTTTGAGAACAATGATCATGGCTAAGAGGCTGATTCTCTCAATATGGGCCAAATCCTGGCTACTGGCAAAAAGCCCAAGTGAAAAGGTTTTGCCTGGGAGGAGGGGACAAACTCCTGTAGCATTTGGGAGTCCAGCATTTATTTTCCAAACAATACAATATGAAGGAGTTGCAGCAACAAAAATGGGGTTTTTCACTCCTATGCATACTGTGGTACAGCTATGAGCTGTAACTACTTAACCTTTTGGCCAACACCCTGACAACTTGCAGACTGCAGCTTCCTCTTTGTTTTCTCTGTAGAAGATCCTGGCAAAAATATGAATTGTGCCATGGAAAGGAACACGCAGAATGCCTCATACAGCAGAAGGAAATCCTATTGCAGTGGGGCAGTCTATGTCCCATAAGAGATGGTGACAGAGCAGGATACAGCTCTACAGAAACAAGGAGGATACAGCTTCTGAGTAAAGGGGAGTATGTTGAGATAGTGAACACCAGCCCTGCTTGGATGCCTACCTAGAGAACACGTGCTAGATACATAAACAGTTTTCCATGCATTGTCAACGTCTTGGCTGTAAAATATCTGCTGCTGTATCATCTTGGACTGCCCTTAAGTAGTTGAGCTCAAGCTCTTGAGTCTAAACATGCATTGAAATCTTGTAACTGTTTGCCAACGAACCCCATCCTGACAGCACATATACCTGCTGTGGGCTGAGAAGGGGAGATGTGAAATGCATTGCTGATAAATCTTCCCTGGAATTTTTGTTTTAATTTTTAATTAGGAGTGTGAACACTTAAAGAGGTAACTACTCCTTAGTAAAATTAAAGACCAGAGTGTTCCTGCAGCACACGGGTTTGGCAGGAAGGGACCATACCCCCATTGTCCACAAAAAGTCAACTTCTGGAGTCATGGCTTCTTGATTACAAAAGGATGCACTTGCAAGTACTTTCACTCCCTATTTGAGAGAAACAGAAGAGAATCAGCAGCTTCCTGACCTTCACATGCAGAGGAAATGCTCTTGCTCTGGATCTGACATGCAGTTGTTTCTTGCTTTCAAAAAGCACAGTGCACACTACTGGCACAAGGGTCTCAGCGTCTGAGTGCTGAATTCAATTTTTAAGCAAGCTAGATACTCTTCCATGCAATCCATTTAAAGGTGATTTTTGGAGGTAGGAAATGTCTGGCACTGAAGCATTGTTAATGCTCATGCATGTAGCTCTAGACAGCTGGGCAGGATCAGCACCCTGAATAACAGGCAGACTATTGTCCTGTGGGAATATGCTGACTGTTTTTGTCACCCCATTCCCGTGATCTTTCATTTGGAGAGATCTGCTGCCTACTGTCTCTCTATGTGCAAGGAGAGAACTCACTCGTGACTTTTTCCTAGCCATTTTTTTGCTTGTGTATGACAGAAGGGCATTAGTGTAGACAGTAGTTTGATCCCTGATGCCTTCAGAAACAGAAAGGGTGGATGTTAGATGTTAGATGTTTTCGTATAACATGACTACTAAACCACAAATTAGAATGGAATGTAAAAGATAAAAGAAATATTTTCTGATGTGTGGTGCATATGTACATTTTGAAAAAACAAAAAATCCAAAACAAAACAGGAAAGTAATAATGCAGAGTATGTGCTTCTATGTAAACCTCTGCTTAACATCTTTTGTTTCCTGCTTTGTGCAGTATCCAAGATGCCACATAAGCCTCCACCATCACTTTCCAATTTTTGCTCCAGACACCTAACTGCTCTTCTGGCTGTATTTGTGGGGCTCTTGATTTTAGATTGCTTGGTTTTATGTTGTTTTGTGAAATCCACAAAGGAAGGAGCTTGCATTTTTGCTTCTAAATGTATCAAATACACAATGACTGTGAGACTTTGTGTGTTTTCTACAGCCACCATAACCGAAATACAAGGAAGAATACTGGAAAGTAGTGTAAGGAAGGATTTTCTCCTCCAGTCTCACAGAATCAGAGCCAAAGGAGGAATAAAGGTCAAGTCCTCGTGCAGTACCTAGTCTCCACAGGAAGGTCCAGGCTGTCAAAGGCCTCCAGGAACCCTGGGCACACCATCCATGTATAAATACTGATGCAGTGCAGCAGTGCTTTCAGTTCCCCATAGCGCAGGCACCACGTCTCTGAGCAGCACTGACTCAGGTGGACTCGAGCCTCCCTTTGAGGAAGAGCATCTGGGTCTACCTCATGCCCCCTTGCTGGTTGCCTGCACTGCCAACCAGAGCTGCTTTGCTGTTACCTTGGCTCTCCATCCTTAGTCCTGTCCTTTACAGGCATGCATGTAATTGGGGTGACTGGGAGAAACCATAAGAAAATAGGAATAATGTTTCTTCAAGTTCTTACACAAAAGATGATACAGACAAATGATTATTTTTGCATTTTCCTTCCATGAAGTTTTTTCGCTCAAGACCTACAAAAGGAATTTGGTATGCCCACTAAATGCACCAGGCGCACACTACTCAATATGGTTGCTTTCACACTCTGTGAATGCTTGAAAAGACAAAACTGGGAGAAGGCAAGTCACCCCTCATTTTCCCTTCCTGGTAGAAAATAACATTCCACTTCCAAGAGATCCTTGCTTAAACTTGGAGTTTGGTTTTGAATTCAACAGGATCCTGTCAAATTCTGTCAACACTCCCAGCTTCCTGACAGAACCGGAATGCAAGGTGGCGACTGATCACCGATGAATCTGCCAAGGACTCCTATCTCGATCACAGTCCAGAACAAACTTGAACCAACACCTGGGACAGCTGAGAGCACGAACTGGGTGCAAATCTCAAAACTCAGACTACATTTTATTAAGAAATTTTTTTACAATGAAGGTAGTGAAACACTGGAACAGGTTGCCCAGAGAGGTGGTGGATGCCCGTTCCCTGGAAACATTCATGGTCAGGTTAGACTGAACAACCCCAAGCAACATGATCTAGTTGAAGATGTCCCTGCTCATTGCAGGGAGGTTGGACTAGATGAACTTTAAAGGTGCCTTCCAACCCAAATTATTCTATGATTTCTATCTAGGACAGGTACATTTCTGGTTTGAGCTGCTTGGAGTTTGGCATTATGGTCTAAATCTGCTCTGGAATTAGCCATGGATCTGCAAAGTACAGTTAAAATCCCTAACTGAGCCTGGATTACAACTGAATTTTCCTGAATCATTTTCACAGAAACAATAGCTGATTATTCCAGGTACAGGAATGTCAATCTAAAACTCTATTTCATTTATTAAAGAATAAAAATAAGCAAAGAAAACAGGAAAGAAATTCCAAAGACAATGATGTGGCTTACCTTACTCTAGTATACTTGGCTCTGAAGCCTACCAGTAAATGTAGACTAAATGTCCCTACAAACATTATTATGAGGAGACACGATGCATTCTTGTGATACTAGCTCCCAATGCCAAAGAACTGAGGAAGGCATTAAAGACTTTCTGAAGGCAAAAAGACATTTCAGGGAAGGCAAGGAGATGCTTGACAGGAGTAGGGAGAGAATGGTTATGAAACTAATAAAGCGTTGTACAGATAAGCCGTAATTGTCACACTCACAGCTCTGCATTCCCATGTTAAAGATGAATTACTTTGTCTGTCAGCAGCTTCATTAGCCAAAAAAGGCCATTCAGATGGACCCCAACCTATTTACTTTCCAGAGCTGGCAGTGCCTGCTTCATATTGCAGGGCCCCACATTGGTTGTTCAATGATGCTGATAACTCCTGTGGGAGCTTACATCTTGCTAAGTATGTCACTGTTTAATTGAACTGACCTTTCCTGACGGTGCCCCTTGTATTAAAAGCTGCTTTACTCCCCAGTGAAAATGGTTTGATAATAATAATATTTTACTCAGAGGACTGTTGTTTAAGAACAGAAAATAATCAGCTAAATTGGTAGGCTCCCCTCCGGAGAGGCCCAGCACTAAAATGCAAAAGGTGCTGCCTATCAAGATAGCTGGCAGAGCTGATGATCAGGACAGAGCTAGGAGCAGTACTGTGCCGCTCAGGATGAGGGATACCAACAAAGTGGACAGCTGGGGGAGGCGGGCACTGGCTGAGCCAGCACAGCACACAGCACGGTTTGCTCAGAGCCGAGGCGTACTGGCACAGCTGGAGCGGGGCACGGGATGGCCCATGGCACATGCGGGAGCCACAGCTCTGTGCAAGCACAGACCCAGTACAGGACTGCAGAGTGCAGCAGCAGTGAGAGACACACAGCAGGGCAAGTATCTTACGGGGAAATGGCAAAACACTTGCTTCTGTGGTACAGGAATCCATCTTAGAGAGAGGTCTGTATGAAATAATAAATGCACAACAAATTCAGGTTTGGATTAGGAGCCCTTTGAGGACTGGGATTTGTAGCTGAGATTTTCTTAGAGGAAACATTTGCTTTCAGACCATGAGTGGCCTGGGGACAAAGAGGTTTGAAGTGAGAGGCATGTTGCCAGGAGCCCCCTTTTCTCCCTGTTTTCTTCTAGGCTAGTTGTCTTACCAGATGGTAGAGCAGCATCTGGGAGAGCTCTTTGGGGCTTGTAGCCAAGGTTGTGCAAAGAAGCACATCCATGTAGACATAGCTGGAAATACAATGTAAATCTTTCATGGAAAAGCGCAATGATAAGGCACCTGATAACAGACTGATTCTTTGCTTTCAACTGTGACAATGCATTTGCACACTCGAATGTGCTCTGCTACACCTTTCTCTTACCACGTACAGCATTGTGCTCATTTTCAGTGCTTTTTTATAAAGAACTGGCATTTTGTGGGTCTCTCAAGTCAGGACTAGAGTGCCACATCACCTTCTCCTATTTTTCTACTGCAGGAGTAGCAATTTAATTTTCTGTTTAGCTAACACTTTTCTTTCCTCTTAGTGTCTCAGAGCTGCAGGCATTCGAAGAATGTGCTGTTGAGTAAACTACATTTTTTCTTGATCTTTATTTACAAGGACATTTCAGCTGTTTTCTTCTTTGTGCTAAAGCTACACAGGACAGGACAACGCTCATATTTTCCCTCCCACAGTGGGTGTTTTGACTGGTTGTGTCTGATTGGGTCCTTAGGAATGTGGGATGTGTGAGAGCTACCATGGGCTCCTGGTGCCAGGGTGCCAAGATAAGGCAGCTGCTGCAGATTTGTGGACAAGAGCCTCTGAGGTGGCAGTGATGACCTGGGGGAGACACCAGGACAGTACTTGGGAGATCCAAAGTGCACTAGGGCAACCTACATTGGCTCCCACAAAGTGGATGTGCAAACAGAAATGTCCCCACTCCAGCATGAGCCAGTAAAAGGCAACACACCTCCAGCTGTGTCAGGACACTACATCTGTCAGCGGTGTCCTGCTTCTTCCTGCTTTTGTTAGACTTCTCAGCTATCCAGTCAAGCAGTTACAAAGAGCTTCCTTGGCCTTTGGAGAGCTATCAGAAGTTCACTGCACATGAAGGTAACTTGGCTCACCTTCCACATTGTGCTATCCTCTCTTGGCACAGATTTAGTCTCCAAGATGACCATAGCTGGGTCTGAAGGTCTACCTTTGCCTCATACTTCTGTGTCCATGAACCACAACAGATGAATTGATGACATCTGTCAGCATAAAAATCCTCTGAAATAAAATTTACCCAAGGATCTAAAACTGCAGTTTAACTGCAAGGGCTCCAGCTTGATTTAATCAACTCCTCTTTGAATGGCAATTACATTGTGAACTGATCTGTTCAAGTCTAAATCCTCCATGTCTTCCTTTAACTAACTACTCATTATCTAAACATTTCTCTTACTCTTAGTACTTTGACTTATCAATTTAATCAATTCCCCCATTATTTGCCTATTTGCTTTAGCCTGCATTTTGCCATCATCATTTTTTTCAGGTGATGCAAGAAGTTCTTGTTCACTATACTGTCAAGCAAAGAATACATCTTAGCCAGAATATTTTCATACTTCTGCATCTCTCAGCTTTAAAAAGGACATTTAAGTTGCCTGATATTCACAGGGGATTGCCTTGAAACTTTGAGTACATTCCTTCTATTCTGGCCCTAAGGAGCAAGACTGCATTCAGGAAAACATAGTATACGATGCTGGTTTGAAAAATTCATTGCCTAACCTTGTATAAGTGGTCCACAACATCTCCCCTGAGATGGAAATATTTTGAAGAACTATCTTCGAATCCCAATTAAAAAAAAAGACCAGGAATTCTTTTAATTTGCTGTTAGTTTAAATACATGCTTTTGATAAAAATAATTATGAGGAGATATTTTATGTGTGTCCCTGGTAACAGTTGCCAAATGATCCCTTCTTCCTTTTTTTTTTTAACAATTACAAAATTCTATTTTCACTTTCTCAGAAGGTTATGCAGCTTTCTCCTTGCTTGTAACAGTTTTTCTCAAATTATCTGTTTTCCTAAAGGCATTTTCTGTGTACAGTTTATCTGTAAAATTTCTCTGAAAAATCTGGGACCCTTAGGAGGGAAAGATTAAGCTCACTGCATTGCCTACTGTCCTACCATTACTCTGAGGTATTGTCTGGTGGACAAATTTCAGCTGTGTTGGAGGGAGCTGCTGCATTTGGGATTTGGTGGGGGAATATAATTAGCTATAAATAACTAAATGATAGAAAATGAGTATTAGCCAGGATTTTGATATGGTATCAGCCATTCTGTAAATATGCCAGACGTTGGTGACAGGGAGTACAGAGAGACAAACTGAACTTTATAGCACTCTTTCATTTTTGCTTTCTCTGAGACATAACCAGCTTGCAGCGCCTTACAGACTTGTAGATTTTGGAACATTTGTTCCCAGAGGAGCATTAGCCTGTTATAACAGATAGATTCAATGAAAATATCATTTACTCAGCTCGAACAGATATCCTCAAAGTCACTTCAAACTGTGCATCTCCTTTATTTACAAGTGAGCAGTGACAATGTGATAGTGGAATATCACAGTAAAACTGAGAGTTTCATTAGCAGTAGTTTCATATAACCAAAATCAAACCTGTGCATCTTCATATGTATATCTCCCTGGGTCTTTGACGTTTTGGCTCGTTTTCTCATAGCTGTGGGAATCCAGGTTGATAGCACTTTGGGCCCCAGGAGCTAGAAACTCTTGCCAGATTTCTTCCACTCTGGTGGTTACATCCTGTAGAGGTTGCTTCTTGAGATCTTGGACAGCTAGCCAAAACCTGTACTTGGCAAAAATTAAAAGGGCAAAGAGAAAAAGATAGAAAACTAGGTAAGACTTTGTGAATAAGCCTGGGCAGAGTCCCAAAACACAGACAAAGAACTTAATCCTGCATCATCACAGAAGACTCTCCATTTAGCATGATTTCAGGGGGAAGTGTGATGTACTTTACACCAACCCCTTACACTGTGGCAAAGATCAGAACGGTGACTTTAAGAGGTCATACATCCTTATTCAAAGTGCCCCTGCAGAAGTGCCATTAAGTATGCAAACAGAAAACCTCCAAAGCCATGCAGCTGCAGGAGGGGAGCAGGCTCTGCCTCCCATGGTCCTACTGCAATGTGCTGGTCATTCCGGCCTGCAGGATCAGTCATCCAGAGAGGATGCAAAACACAGAACGAACTTGATATTCATATAATATGAAGTTGTAGCAATGGTACCTAGGGAAAACCTTTTTTTTTTTTGACTTGTAAACTGACCAGCATTCAGATGAATACCACGGGAAGAGATCATAGAATTGCAGAACATGCTGAGCTAGAAAAGACCCATAGATGAATCTGGTCATGGCCATACTCCAATTTTACAGGGATATTTTCTTGATTAGGCCATGGTTACGGACTAAAATAAGTTCATAAACATTGAGAAGATAACCTCTTTGGTGGCTAAGGGCATAATCCACATCTTGATTTGTGAAACCAAAGGCCATAGAATATTTTTGCAAGAGTGACATATATGTCTTTTACTCAAGGAAAAAAGAAAAGGCATTTTATTGGTGGTGCTGATTTTATTTACTGTTTACAGAAATATGCTCTTTCAGGTGATTAATTCAGAAGATACATGGTGCCCAGCAGCCTTTTGTTTTGGTCAACTCTATCTTCTAGCAAGAAGGTATCCACGAGGATTATTTGCCATGAGTGCCCAGGTCCTGCAACCTGGCTGAACAGGGACGATAGTGCTCTGGAAGGAACACTAAGGGCTACAGAGCAAACAGATACAGAAGGGACCTTTGCAGCCACCTGCAATAACCAGCTCTTTCCTACCCGCTGGTAAAGGAGCCCATTGTCCAGGAATGACAAGGACAGGGTTCACTTTGGCTGTCCCTGCCCTGCATTGCTCTGAGGCACTTGCCTCTTGCTTGGCAGATTGTGCAGCAGGGACAGGGTTTATCTGGGTCACTGCTTCTTCAGGGTATCCACAAGAGCTGCACAATTTAGAAAATCCTGTGTCTCCCTTATAAACCAGTTGAACTTTAACTGAAATCCTGATTTCTCACCTCGAATGATTCAATGGTGTCAGTGCGCTGCCACTAATGCAAACGTTCCTCCATGGTGGAAGGAGGAAGATATAGTCTGTCCCAAACAAAAATCCTGATGGCAGTGAGGGTAGGTGGAGGAGCCAGCAGTTGGGTGACTCCTGTGATGTTTGTGGCACTCACTTCCTTACCAGCTGCAGGCAGTACCTAACCACCCTGGAAACACTGGGGTTATCACAATCAAATGAGGCTGCTAACCCATTTAGGCTGGTCCCCTACCTGCAATAGAGGGAAATAGTCAATTTGGGAAAAAAAGACATTCACACTGCATACAAGGCCAGGCTAAATCCTCCTTCCCTGACCTCTGCTTCTCCCCTACCATGAGGGGGGCTAATGCCACAGCACTGACTCACGCAAGCCACTTGACTGTATTCCTTCATGTGGTTTTCCCATCTTCCTGGCAGACGGTCAGTAAAACGGACTGGGGGACACTCAGACACTACATTAGTACCTACAGAGTCACATCCTTGTGGTGCTCATGCAATGACATTTGGTTTTATAGATCGAAAGAGAGTACTTGGGGTTGGTGGAGGAGTGTGCATGGTTGGTCCTTTTCCAGCTTTGAGATGTTAAGTGTGCCTGATGTCCTGCCTTGTTATTTGAACTGTGACGCCCTCACTTATCACATGCATGCAGAGAGTAAGGGGTGGCCCTCACAGTGCAATAATCTGATGCCATATGTGCCTTCTGTTACTTGAAAATATTTTATCATTCAATATCAGATGCAACGGAAATACGTGAATGTAGAAAAACCATAGGAGAAGAGATGCTAATCGTTGCAGAGTAGCTGGGACACTTCAGACAAACATTTGGCTAGAGAAACTGTTTTCTGCTGGCTTATTTTCTGCCCCTGGAGCCGGGGAGGCAGGCTGGGAAAGCATACTCGTGAGAAAACCGGGAATGCTGTGAAGTGACAGCTTGCCAGAACAGGAGCACCATCCATTTTAATAACCATTTGGCTCAATCTGAAAACCAACCAACCAGACCAACCTGACAGTAACAAGAACAAGCTCTTTTTACTGCAAGCAATTGTGAATTCATGCCCAAGGCTGGATGTCCTCTTCAAGGCAAAGGGGAGTTTTGTCTTGGTAAAAATTACAAAGCTATTCACTATACCTGGCATTTGAAAATCAAGGAACATCAAAGAGGAGTACCCAGCCCCACAGCTTCAGCTCCAAGGCAAATTCTCTGCCATGAGGAATCATGCTGAAGCTAATGCATGAGCAGGGCTTCTTATGGCATTTACAGCATTTACAAGAGAGAAGCAGGTATTTCTGTCCAGGAAAGGAGCAGACACACAATGACTATGTTGGAATTTCTGCTCAATTATAAAGTGCAAAGGCATTCCCTGAATCATTCCTGCAATTTCTGAAGTGCAAGCCAAGTTCACAAGAAGTCAAAAGCTCCTTCATTGCCTCCTCCCTTTCTGTAGGGGACAGATTTCCAGTGGATACCTCTTGCACAGGGCAGAGGAGGACTGAGATGTCCTTGTGTGTCCTCTCCACAGGGGCCTTATAAGCAGAGCAGGACTGGCACAGGGACTGTCTGCATAGAGGGAACAGCAGCATTGATCACAGGTTCTTTGTCCTTTATAAAACAGCATGTAAGGTCTGGAGAAGGCTGACAGGATGATGTCCTAGTGTTGTCAGTGGCATAAACCATTCCAGCCTCCTCCAGCTTATAATTAAACTGCTGTCACTTGCAGAAGATATCCCATAATGGCACTTTATCCTCCACAGCTCCCTCAAGGTACAGAGAGCTCCAGAACCTCAGCATGCCTGCTCTGCCTCCCTGAAGGGCACTGCAGAGGTGCTTGGTCACTGCTGTGACCCTCAGTGTCCCTCAATGAAAAGACTGTTAGGGAAAGATGGGGGGAGATTGCTTCTGAGGTATGCTTTAAAACAATTAATTTTAAAACCAGACCAAGAGACTGAAGAATGACTGACAAGATAAGGACAGTGTTGTATCCCCATCTTGGGGAAGGACATGATCCCTCTGGCTTGACAGTGAAATCACTGAGAAATCATCTGAAGTTGGAGTCTGAGCACACTCCTCTCCTTGACTCAGTAGCTCCATGTTAGTATCTGGTGCACCTCCTCTCTTGTATCTCTAACTGTTCACAAATCTTGTTCTCACTCCTGTTCATCAATTAGAGAAACATCTTTTGAACATGTCAGCTGGGAGGGGAAGTGAATGAAAATAACAAATCAACATGCAGCTCAGACAGGGGCAACATTCACATCTTTGTGTGTTTAATGGCCAGGTCCTTTGTACGGGGAGCTGGGTTTGGCCAAGACCAGCAGAAATCTGTCCTCGGTGGGCAAGCTGGGGGTTTGGGCTTGGGCGAGGGTGCCTGCAGACCCTCCAAGGAGACCGCAGTGTCGGCGAAGATGGGGGCAAGCGTCCCGCAGGCCTCCTCCTCACCGTCCTCCCTCCTCCTCCTCTCCCAAGCTGTGCACCCGGCCACCATAGCGCAAGCTCCTCTTTCTGCCGCCTTTCAGTTTCGCGGGGCTGCAAAGTCCTTTTCCCTCCGCGGCTGGGCGGCCCCCGCGCGTCCGCCAGCGAGTCAGCGGNCCGGCTCCGCGGAGCCGCTCCGGGAGCTCCGGCACTGCCTGCGAACTGCTCGGGAAACGCTTTCTCTCCAGGAAAAAAGGGGCTTGGTGGTGTGTTTATTTAATGCACGAGTTCTCCTCACTGCCTGAACTTCTCCCTTTCCCGATGAAAACTGGGAAAAGGAAGTTGGCAACAAGTTCTAGCCGTGAGGAGTTATGTAATACGGGAGGACTTTCTAGCAGGTAAAAATCCTTCCCGGCTACCTCAATTTTTAACATATGCTCACAATCAATAAGGCCCAAACCGCCTGGAATGCATGCACCAACCAGCTTCAGAGTACATTCCCACAAAGAATCATGGGTTCCCCATTTAGTCTATAAACAGGTGTGCAGCCTTCTTTCCCTTCGGGGGAAAATCTCATGTCCGATATTCCCACTTCGTTGTGTCTCTTTCCAGCTGACATTCTATGAAGTTGGGCGGGGGGGGAATCAGTCCACCAGTTAGATGAACATCTCAGCAATCTCAAGATGTCTTAGGAGATTCCCAGGACATAAAAAATGCATAATAACTCTCTGATGCCTTTTTTTTTTTTTTTTAAATTGAAGCTTGGCATTTTGTCTGCTATATTTTGGGTACTTCAAAAATCCACAGAATCTAAACAAATTGTAGATGAAAGATAGCAACAGAGAGGAAACACAAGAGAGAGCCATAAAACAGTTAAATAAAAGCAGAGAGAAAAATACCCAACCAACTGGCTTTCCTGCTCCCACATAAATAATGGACAGCCAGTAAATAACTAAGTTACAGGGCTCACTTGAGCCCAGGAGACTGGTGGACATGATCCTGTAAGTTTATTATAACACACCTCCACAGTAGGGAAGAGATCTGGGAGGTCATTGTGTCTAGTCTGCTGCTATATCTGGCAGTGCCTCACCTGAGACCCCCAGCGGGACCAATTTTTCTCAGCTAGGAAAATATGGAAATACCCCACCACAATCAGCCCTGTGGATTTGGGACTTGCAGAATTTGGTCCCCTTGCAATACTACTGAATTACATTCATTTCAAGGCATTCTCAAGCACACACTTCATAAAGTCTTTTCTAGTGCTAACAGGAATTCCTAGGTTTTCTCAGATCTGCCTTAAGTTCAACACAAGGGCCTGGAGGGCTCTGGCCAGTGTTTAAGAAGATCCTAATGACACTCTCAAGAGATAATACATCCCAGCTGCAACAGTTCCCAGATCTCTCTGAATAGTTACTGGGACAAGAGAGAGTCCTTAAAAGATTAACGAAAAATGTCATTTTTCTAGCAAGATGCTACATGCTGTGCCCTCAGAAAGTTCCTTACAGCTTCCCAGGGTTGGGTGGGATGCATCTCATTTCACTGTAGATGTCTAACATGCAGATACTGTCATTTGAATCAGTCTCTCCAGGCTTATGGTAAAAAGAGACAAGCGCTTTACTGTGTAATTTAGGTCCTTTTAGTTTTGTTTCCACTTAAAGCTGAAACAAATCCTTCCCAGATGATTCACTCATTCTCCTTTGGTTTCTCTTCCCTCTCTCTAAAGGGAGCCTGAAAAATACAGAAGAAATTGTGTGCTTCCAAGCTGTAAATTGAGGTGAGACAGATCCTAACCTTGCTGTTGAGCTTAACTTGGATTTTGCTTGTGTGTTTAAGCATCTAGCAGTTGCTTTTCTTTATGCCACACACTTTTCATGAGACTTCAGGAGCTTTCTTTGCTCCACCTGAACCCTACGGAGCCACCTTCTTCTCTCTAGCACTACTATTAACAATCCACCCTATTCCAGTTTTCTTCACTAACATTTCTGCCTTTGCATCCTGTTATTTAAAGCTTTAAGCAGGCTTGCTAATGCTGACCTAGTATTAGATAATAATGATATCACATAAGCCAATACCATGATAATGATATCATAAGAATGATAGGAAAGTTCCCATATTAACTAAGAATTGATACCAGTGTCTTCCACAAAGGATGCAGGATTTAACTTCTCGATGCCAACCCACTGACTTGCCACCTCTCTTCACTACAAGTCATCTCAAAACCAATAAGAACATGCATCAGCAGGAGGAACAGCTCTGACTGATCGAGGAAGGTACACGTTTGCCTTCTTATAATGAAACTTTCTCCATTTGTTTGAGTAGGATGAATATGGGGGACACCCACTAGTCATAAAACCTGCTGGATTTCATTAGCACAACCCCATATATATTTCAGAACACCCATCTGAGGAGTGCTTTAATGCAGTATATTAATTTTGCTCTTCATCACTGCAATTTAATTGCAAATGAGCACCACTGTACTTAAGTGCAGTAGGCATATACAAGTTCAGTACCTGTTCAGCAATAAACTTTCAAGCTCATTTATGTAATTAGCAACACTCCCTTGTTTATCTTACAGGTTAACTTTCAGGTTTTTAAAAACAATGAATATAAAAGTACACTGAGTTTTTACTGTTTTGCTGTTGCATGCTTTCTGTATTTCTCCTTAGACAGGCAAATCTGAGAAATACAATAATCAGTTTCAATGTCATTAGAAATCACTTTCTGGAGAATTTCCCCTTCAGATCTCACAGGCTATCAGACTGCACTACAGTGGTAATTATTCGCCTGCTTTAGTAATGTATTTGACTTTCTAAATGAAAAAAAAAAATTAAAAACCCTGCAAACTTAAAGGCTCTGCAATTAGGTTCCTAGCTGATGTAAACAAAGAACAACATCAAGCCTGCTCACTACCAGCAAAGGCCAAGATCTGACTGACTTCATGCTCAGTTGACAGCAGATTTCCTCATCCTTGGACCAGGCAGAGTTCTGCCAGTGAACCTGCAAGCTCTCTGGTCATTCCTGTTAACACTCACTCAGCCTTCTGGAACAGGACTGCCCCAAAGAAAGCATGAGAACTGGTCCCTCTGCCCATCCACGTACTGAGACAGAACCACAGCACCACAACAAAGCCTCTGCACTGTAATTCAAACTCTGTAAAAAAAAAGTGGCTTTTACTGGATATGGCCATATCTAGGACAGTCAAATTCCATTACTCCCAGATCCTTCTGTGTCTCTAGGAGTAATCAAGGGAAGGAGTAGGTGAGGATTATTGCAAATAATGCGTGAAGTGCCTCTGACCTCTGCTACCTTGGTTAAGGAGCAGGTTAAGGATCCCCCACACAATAGTATAAAAGCACATACTGGCACTCTGACACCAACTGAAGCTTTCCCTTAAGCTTGCCCTGCTGTTGCTTCTCACCAGTTTCCTGCTGTTGCACAAATGGATCACCCTTACAGTAAACTGAGCTGTTTGTCACATGCAGGCAAGAGTCTAGAAAGTATAGTTTAGGATATGGGGGATATCCAGCTAGACCTCCCTTTTTCTGTCAGTGTGAGAAGATAGCTCGTATCAACAAGGGGAAATGGCTTAATACATTAGTTCTGGAGTATGTAAGGGTGACTAATGAATCCTAAGGAGCTATGTTGAACACTTAGTTCTGCAGCTAGAAGGGCTGAAGAGACAGGCATTCTCTGAAGGATTGCTACCCCAGAATGAAACATGCTGTTGACAACCTTCAATGTCTTTTCATCAGTTCTGCAATGGGACTGTATCTTGGAGTTATGGACAAGGCCAGAGGGGCTGGATCTTTCAGGAAAGGCTTTATCTTCATCTAGTGTCAGTTAATGACAACTTATTACTGCTGCTTATTCATGCTGTAGTTAAAGTAGCAGAACTGTGCACAACAGAGCTACAGACTCTCAGTGTCTACATAATGTTTCATAATAAAAGTTTTGTCTTTTTGACTTGAGAAGTCAGGTAATCAGAATGCCCACACAGATCAAATACTATTAAGGTGAGTCAAGCTTTTGAATAGTTAGGAGGTGCCAGAATTAAAAGCTGTTGTTGCAAACCTGATTTAGTGAGTGCCACTACTGCAACAGTGTTTAGCCACATGATCACCACACTGTTTCCTTCACACAATCCCTGCCACAAATACACGTGTAAATCCTATATATTGTTAGGAGGCTTAATAGTGATATACTGTGTCTCATCACATTATTTCAACTTTGCAAGCCTTTGCATATGATACCTGACAACACTGGCTCTGGTAAACAGTGTCTAAGACTACTTAGGTCTACTATAGGCATCTGTAGCAGTGGTATGGGCCAAATCCTACCATTCTCAACTTTATTCAAATGGGTGTTTTTAGCAGTTCCAGATAGACCAAACACTGCATTTCACCTCTTGAAAGAGAGTAGCATTGATCCCATTCATTTAATTCAAGTCAAAAGAGGTTTCACCTGAGGTTTTCTGAGCTGAATTCTGATTCCAGGAAACGAAGGAACTGGTCACGTCCTACTGGGTCCTTCAGCACCTCATCCATGGAGAAACCCCATCTTTTCACACGCTGCTGACTAGGTTCTTTGCTGTTTGGAGAGGGAAGGGGAAAAAAACAGATGGAATGTGCATCTCTGCCTGCTGTCCAAGCAGCTGCTGCTGTTTCTGCTAAGCAGCAAAGGGAAGAAGATTATCAGATGAGATGTTGTCTTTTTTCCTCAAGATTTTGCAGAAATACAAGTTAGCAAATAACATACAAAAGCTATAAAGCCCAGGGTCATCATCAAAGCAACTGTACTATCTGGGTGCTACACATATGGCTACATACATAAGAGAGATGGTGAAGGATTGATTTTCAGAGTAATTTCTGGTAGTTTCAGGTAAAGAACAGCACATCATACTCAAATGATTATTCATTATGTATTTCTTGCATATTCTCTCAAATGTACCTTACTATTTCTTTTATGTCAAGGCAGAAATTTCCCAGCAGTGTTTCCTGGACCACTGGTAAGCTCCAGAGCATCTCCTTCTGTCCCATACAGTGCTGGCTGGTCAGCTGGAAATGGCTTCAGATTTTCAGATCCCCATTTGCATTAAAAAAGCAGTTTCACTAAGAAGCAGCACAGACGAGATTTCTAAAAATGATTACTAGTTTGCAGTCTTTTGTTCTTCAATGCCTCTGATTTTTACATGCCTAAGTCTTGGATGACAAAAAAGCATCCTTCTCCTACTCTCCACGAAAATCAGACTTCTATTTTGTGTCTCTGCTGGGTCTCAGATGCAGACGCACCCAAAATCACTAACAAACTTTCTCCTAAATTATTTCTTAATACAACCCAATTTATATAAGCTGTTGTTTGAATTGCCAGACATGTTACAGAGATGCCTACGGGGAGAGGTGATGCATGGGAATCACAACAAGGATCCTACAAGACAGGCCGCATCAGAGTGTAATCTGGGCTCACAAAGCGTTTGAAAGCTTCTGGTGTGATGGCGTCATACTATGAGACAACCATTAAAATACAGCTCAGCTGCTCACATTTGTGACAGCAAAGCCATTGTTAACAGTACATATCTATTAAACTACATGTCTCGTTATGTCTACAGCGATTCCTAATCCTGGAGCCTTAGGGGACAGTGGCGATCTGTGCTGAAGACAAATAAACTAAAGGGGTAAATAAAATGCCTGCTTTGATTTCCTCTTGGTGTAAAGGCTAAGCAAAATTGATAGGCATGTCCTCACTCGAAGTGCAGTACACTCGGAGTGGCTCCTCCTGCACTCACCCAGAAGCCAGCAGTGCTGCAGACAAGGATGCAGATGCCAGCCTACCTGTTAAGTGAGCCAGCCTGAGCACTGGGACATAAAGCCATGTTTGTGCAGAGCCATGCACAAGCTAAGCTCAGGGAATTTCCTGCTGAATCCAGAGATCTGTAGCTGTTCTTGCTGCTGCACAATGTTCTAGCACAAAAAAAAAAAGGCCAAAGTGCCGTCTAAAACCGAGTGTTTTCAGTGGCATTTCCCAAGTCCTAACTGCCATGAAGGATGAACTGTAGTGGCACAGGGCTGCCCATACTCAGCAGCCAGCCTTACAATTATAAGTAAGAGGCTCTTTGTTTTTCTGTGCAAGGGCTCTGCTCTCCTAACTGAGGAAACAGCTTTGCAGGCAACACAAGGGGATCTTGAGGATCATTTAATTATTCATGCAAGTTGCAACTAGATGCAGATGCAGTGAGTTCTCTTACAATAGAGAACAAAATGGAAATACAGAGCTGTTTGTTCTTCCATCTCCCAACAATACAACTTCCTCTTTTTCATCATCAGCAGAATCATGTTCCTTAACTCTGAAATCACAGTAGAAGCCAAGCACTTATTTTAAATTCCTATAAAGGCTGTGACATCAGGTTAACTATTCTTCAGGAACATAGATATCTTTTCTGGGATTTACAGCTACCTCAACAGACGCAGAAATAACGGATGCCTGGATTACCTGGTAGGTGAGGGTTTTTGCAGAGCAGTATTTTGCAAGAGCTGTATCTGGAACTAGCCTTGCTAGGGAGGATGGAGAAAATGAGCAAAACTAACTATAAAAGAACTCCTAAATATTAAAATTATGTGAAGAAGGGCAGAGGTTAGGGAACTAATGGATTTCTGTGACTACCAGAGAAGCAGGTGAAAACATCTTTCATATCCCAGACCACATGTTTTTTAAACAGAGAAAAAAAACTTGTCCTTTTCCAGGAATACTGATTCACTACTATGAAGCAGCTTTTCTAGGACCAATAGCATCTCTAACCTTAAATTATTATTCAAGAATAGACAAGATTAGATTTAGCATTCTCTTATCAAAGATTAGCTGAAGTGAACTCCCTGTTCAGATTTCGTGCCAAATGGAAGCAGCTAAACACTAGGAGAAGCTGCTGAGCCCTTGCAGTAGTTGGCCACAGGATAGCAATTCCATTCAAAGGTGATAGCAATTCCATTCAAAACTGCTGTGAGACCTGCTAGCCATAGTGGCAGGCAGGACAATTCTATACCCTCTGCAAGTGCTGTGAATAGCCTGTGGCAGCAAGGGACGTAGACACAGGGCAGACTTCCCTTGCACCAGCATCACATGGGCAAAATACGATCTCCACTGCCCTGCTTTCCTCGGGTTTTTTTTTGAGAAACTCTCTGAGGTGCAAGGCATTGACAGCCCCACAGTCATTCCTCCTCCATTTCACCTGTTAAACACCATACCAGAGAGAAACCAGCTTGTTCACCAACAGGTGAACAACAGACTCACTTTATCAATCTATTATAATTCTGACCTGCCGAGTCTCATGCATTATGTATGAGCTACATTCCTGTGGCTCCTGTGCCAAATCCACTTCACCACAGCAGCCACTGCCCTATAAGCCATCCTATTTCACCAGCAGCACCTTTCATGGGATTCCAAGACAGGAGCAGGGCTGGAGCATTGCAGCTGGGGAGGAGCAGAGTGCAGGTTCTCAAGGGTCAAAGGAGATATGCTGGAGCAAGTATATCTTAGCAGTATCCTACAGCTGCAGGTTTCTAGACCTGAGTCTGGAGTGTGAGTTCTTGTGTGTGTTCTTGACAGGTATGAGAACATCCATTACCTGGGACTACCATACATCAAGTCATATGGAAGTGGAAAGGCTGAATAATTCACAAACACAAGAGATAAACTTTAGCTATGCACTTGAATCTTTTAAAGTTATGGACGTACAACTTCCTTTCCAAACAGGGCAGTGTGAAGAGCATACAAACAAAATGGCAAGACAACTTTAACATTAGTGAAGACTACAATTATTTTTTACCTCATTTCAATGTCCCACAATGCTACATCATCACTTATCCAGGGATTGGAAGGCTCAGCAGGAGTTATAAAAGGGTCATATTCCACATACTGCTCTGTGTAGGCTATTAAACTGACAGATAAAACAAGAAAAGAAAAAAAAGAAGAAGAAAGAAAGAAAAAGAATCAGAGTTTGAATGCTCAGTCACATGTCAGAGAAGTACAGCTTGTCTTTTTATCCTTTTCTTGTGTGTGTGTGCTTATTTTTAATTTGTAGGGCTTAGTCAGTTTCTCAGCAACAACAGGAGACCCTTTTCTCAGGGATGATGCATGCAAGGATTTCTCTGCAAACACCCACCATCTCACTGCAGTATTTTCCTCAATGGCAGTTTTTTCCTCAAGCTCATCTCTTGTTGAGATGCCCACAAAAAGCCTGATGAGACAACAACTGAATTCCTGTGGTAGGACTTGTGTTTGTGGACGATGGGATGAATATGAAGCTTGTGACATCCTGTTCATTTGTTGCACATTTCTATTGTCTCTCGTTCTTTTGGTTTTTGCAGATTTTGGCACCCATGTAACCTTATGCATTATGAGAAACTCACCTAAATAGGGTCATGGGCTGTAGCTAAGAATATACTTAAATCTTTTGAGGATCACAGTCCTGACCATCAAAGCTTTGGCTATAGATAATTTTTTGGTTATGTTGGCATATTATTTAGTCTAATGGCACTTTTCTAAAATACTTCAACAGTACTTTATAATTAACTTAGTCTACAGTAAACTATATGCATGTGGGAAAAACACCTGGTCTTTATACTGGCTTGCTTCATGACAAGTCAGCCAAGGCACATAGCCTCTAATCCTCACTAGGATGAGATTGAATGAGCTTTCTGGGAAAAGGACTGTGTCTGCTTACATAAATGATTCAGGAATTCCACTGGGATTGGGGCTAGGGGCACATTTTTACAAAAGAAAGACAGCATGTATGAAATAAATCAAAAGAAATTTAACCTAGTCTATAACTGGAAACACTCTAAGGCACTTTATTTTTTTTGCCTAAGTCTGCTATGTAATTAACTAAGTTAATTGTGTCTCATCACACTGAACAACTAATCTGCTTGCACCATGATTGTCCATGCTAAACTTTACCTCTGGTCTTCCATATCTCAAAAAAGCAGGAGAATGAAAAGACCCTGTGAAACAAAGGGTCATGAAAGACAGAAAGTTTCCCTGACCTGCTCTATAGTAATTCTTTCTTTTTTGTTTGTCCTAGCTCTTATCATGAGGCATTAAAATCATACACTTTTGTAACCACAGCAGGTTCCCATTGCCCCTTAGGGCACTCAGGGCTGTCTCATCTCATTTCATTAATTACATTTCATGACTGCTGTGGGTCAAGGGTTGGAGGAGGGAGCAGCGTCCAATTTCACAGAGCAGCAGCAATCCCTTAGACATCAATGAGAGAGAGGGTTGGTAAAAAAAGAAAAGAAAGCCAAAAAGCATCAATCAGGAGATATCTGCTGTGAGACCTGAATTGCTCCTAATAAAATAAGAAGGCATCAGAGGTGCTAGTACAAGTACTATCAAAAATAAAAGGGGAAAAACCTAAATTGAAACAAGGGGAATTGCTAAGCACACTTTGCTGATTCAGTATAATGACATCAGTGGAAGTATTGCCTCATTGTCTAAAGGAGGCTATAGCCAGAGGAACTCCTAAGGGAAAGCATTTCTGTCAAAATGCAAACTTGGACTTTTGGCCTTTTGGGTGTGTATCTGGTAGAAGAAGTGGTGGTAAGAATTGACTGAAGGATGCAGAGCTTACCCTGAGAAACCAACTGTCTCTCAGTCAAGGGGGGGCTGCTGAACCTTCACAGTAACTTTGAGAAGCTGAAAGGGTAGCACAGATTTTCATCCAGGGAGCTGAGACTGCTTCTAGTAGGAAGATGCTCATTTTTTTCCCCAGCTAGTTCTCTGATGCTACATCTAATGAAATTGTATTCACATTGCACAACAGAGTCAGGGAAAACAGTAGGTAGAATATATTGATAATTTTGCTGAACAGTTCTCAAATTTCAATGCCTAAACCTGACAGTGTGCAGGTCCCAAGTGGGTAGAAATGATGTGGAAGAAAGACTGTTTCCAAGGTGCATGAAGCAGCTGAGGGATGCCTGTTCCCACAGCTGCTGCAGATCTGCTCCTGGAAGGGGAACAAGGAGGAGGGGGAAGAAGTAGTGGGCATTGATTTCATGAATGTTGGGGATATCCTTCAGAGAGCCTTTCTGCTCCTCTTCTGAAGGACAAGGGCTATCTCAAGAATAGTATGGATTAATGGAAAATTAATACATTTGGTCTATTACTATTAAAACAATTTGTATATTGTTCCTATAACTTGTTTCCCCAGCACTTCCTGCCTTATTTGCACCTTGTTACTTCCCTCATGCTTCCTGAAAATGCCTTTGCACTATATTAAAAAAATGGCAGGTGGTGCCACTGTCAAGTCTTGGCTGTTGAAGGGAGTATCATCTCTTGCATTCTGATCTGCCACACTGTCACTTAAACCGTCCCAGGAGCAGAGTCCAGCCTGAAAAGTGACTTGATAATAAGAGCATCTCCTCACACAGTAAATCTGTTCCTAGTGCTTGTATAGAGTGTTTTAATGGGGCTTTCAGGTTGCACAGGGGTTTTTTTGAGGCAATTGTTCAACTCAGGTCATTCACATTCATTCCTCCTCAGCGGTCCCTGCCTCCTGCTAAGCCCCTAGACTCATTAGCCCTGTTGCTTCCCTCCCACCTGCTGTGCAATGCTCCATGTCCAGCCTTCACGTCTGTATTGGGTTTCAGTGGCCAGGTTTTGGTAGCGGGTGGGCCTATGGGGAGGCTTCTTCGAAAAGTTGCTGGAAGCTTCCCCATTTCCAGCAGAGCCAATGTCAGTCAGCTCCAGGCTGGACTCACCGCTGGCCAAGGCCAGGCCAACGAGGAGTTATGGTAATGCCTCTGTGATAACATATTTAAGAAGGAAAAAAAAAAGTACAAGGCAGATGAACATGGCCGCTAGAGAAGGGCAGGTGAGAAGCTGCGATCAACAACAATGTAGACACCAAGGTCAGTTGGAGAAGGAGGGGGAGGAGATGCCTTAAGTGCGGGAATGGGCCCCCTGCAGCCCGTGGTGCAGACCATGGTGGAGCAGGCTGTCTCCCTGCAGCCCATGGGGGACCACAGGGAGCAGAGATCCATCTGCAGCCCATGGAGGAGCCCACACTGGAGCAGGTGAATGCTGGAAGAAGGCTGTGATCCCGTGGGATGCCCATGTCTGGAGGAGAAGCCTGACAGAGTCTTGCAGCCTGTGGGAAGAGGAGACCCACACTAGAGCAGGATTTCCTGGTAGGACCTGTGGTCGGTGGGAACCCACACTGGAGCAGCCTACACCTAAAGGACTGCAACCTGTGGAGAGGTGACCTACATGGCAGCAGCACCTGAAGAAGCAATTTTGTGACAGACTGTTTTTCGTGGAGGAGACTCCAGGAGGAAAGCAGGGGTAGGACTCTCTCTCTCTGAGCAGCGGCAGAAACAACATCTAACTGTAACCTCCCCACTCCTGTCTTCCCAGGCTGCTGGGGAAGGAGGGAGATCTTAGAAAGAGGGAGGGGTGGGGGGAAAAGGTGTCTGTAAGATCTATTGAACTCACTCTTAAGCTCTGCTTGTGGTAATAATAAATTCTTAATATTCTGAGTTGGAGCCTGTTTTGCCTGTGAAAAAAATCGCTAAGGAGTTTATGGTCCTTATCGCAAAGTTTGTGAAAAAAACTTTTAGTTTTTTTCTCCCTTCTGTCCATTTGCAGGGAGGGGAGTGACAGAGTTGGCTGTGTGAGTGAGTCTTTGGCATTTAGCCAGGGTAAACCACTACAACTTCCTACCGCTCTCCCCACCAAGTCCCAGGACCCTCCACCCATGTTGCCACTCAAAGTCATCACATAACCAAACACCTTCTCACAAGATGTAAATATCACAACAATGGTTTTCATTCTTTGTAATTATTAATAATTCTTTATAAATATTCTTTTAGGTTGGATATTAGAAAAAGTTTCTTCACCCAGAGGGTGGTTGGGCACTGCAACAGGCTCCCCAGGGAAGTGCTCACAGCATCAAGCCTGACAAGAGTTCAAGAAGCATTTGGACAGTGCTCTCAGACACATGGGGATATCTTGGGGATAGACCTGTCTAGGGCCAGGAGCTGGACTCAGTGACCCTTGTAGGTCACTTCCAACTCAGGATATTCTTTGATACTATAATTTGATTGTTCTCATTTTATTTATTTTTCTCCTGGTTATCAATTTGCACAGGTTTTGATAGCAACATTTTCTTCTCCCATTTGGGGGCAATTAAAAAACAAAAAGCCCTTTCAAAACTGGAAAATTTTCTGTCCAGTTTTACTGAAAACTAATAGGATTTTTTTTTTGTTTTGCACGGACAACATTGCATTTATAATGTCAGCAGCTCCTTACAAATGTGAAAAAAGGTGCCTTTTACAGACAGGATTCAGTGTTCACAAGTGAATGAATTTTATTGAGTGGACCTACTTACAAAAAAATCAAGCAAACAGATCTGCTGGCTTGTAAATTATCAGCCTGGAAATTATTACTGTCTCAGTATATTAAGGTCATTGTAAGTAAATTCAGTACTTGTAGGAGTGGGTTGGCTCAGTTGGTTAGAGCATGGTGCTAATAATGCCGAAGTTGTGGAGTCAATCCCCATATGGGCCATTCACTTAAAAGCTGGACTTGGTGATCTTTGTCCTTCCCAACTCAGAATATTCTGTGAATATCTGAAACATTTTTTTATTAAACCACAAATGTATATTCTTGTTTAAAAAGATCCAAAAGCCCAAAATATAAATACAAGATGCTCATTTCAATTATACTGTATAGCATATGAGGATTTCAGGGAGCCTCTGAGTATTTTCTATTTAATTGGATAAATTTTCATTATAATTGCTAAACTTTATGAGCCATTAGGAGCTTATGTTGGGCCTCTCACTGTTTAATTTACCTAGTCTCGTACACACATGCTAACTACAGGTACAGGCACTGCAAAATGTATTTCATATGGGAATCTCTTTTTAATTTGCTTAAATAAAAATTCCTCTACTATTTCTCAAGAAGGAACCATCCCTTATCATGACCCTCATGTTCAACACAATTTCGCTTTAAAAGTGATGTCATGTCCCTACCTTCATCTCAGTGATTTCTCTGCAAATTTGCACAACTTACAAGTACCTAAATAAAGGAATCACCATTTTCAATTAAATTTGAGCTTGTTTTTCACTTATTTATATTTTTCTATCAGAATTAAACATTCTGCAAGTCAAATTGTGCCTCTATTTGCCTCTATGAGAAATCTACCTCTTAAAACACTGCCTTGAGTAGTCCAGGTACAAACCCCAGTACTTCTCATAGGGTTTCATGTATGTGAAAGTGGGAGGAGGAACTGGCCCTACAACCCCAGTATGAGCACAGACATGAACACCACATGCAACAGATGCAAACACAGCTCTTTCCCCAGACCTGTGCCAGACTAACAAGAGATAAGCACTGAGAGTTCCCTCACAAAAAAAAAGAAAGGGTATTTTCAAATTGAAACAGGAATGACTTTTCTATAAATAAACTCTAGAGTTGCAAAGGGGTGGGAAACAAAAGTCCTGAAAAGATTCCTTCTTTTCTGAATGCTTCTTTTGTTTTTCGCAAAATGGTAGCATCCTCATTTTCCACTTAGTTTTCCTGAGTGGCAGAAGAGCAAGTGCAGAAGTGTCAGTGGCCAGCAGACAGACAGCACAGCTGGTCAAGGAGGGGAGAGGATTGATGCACAGAAAGGGGATCAGCCTTTGCACTTTCCTGCCTGCTTTCTGTCTCTGGAAATGTCAAACTAGAGATGAGAAAAGAAAGGGAAATCGTGCAAATGGGAATACTTACCTTTCTGCTACTTTGGACATCTTTAAACAATGTCTCTCTATCTGTATGTTCAGAAAAGTTATCTGAGAAGAGAGATGACAAGGACATTAACAATCCATGAGTTCTACAGCATGCACTGACAATATCCCAACACCCTATTGATTTCTCTTTCCAAACAGCTCAGAAGGAAATGGGACCCTTCCCTAGGTATCAGAAGAAGGTTATTAACTGCTTTCAATAGAAATCTCCATTTCCAAAGGCAAAGCTCCAGGGGAAGCTTCAGAAGACATAATTAAAGTAGGAAAGGCTGAGGTTCCTAGAATACTCAGGGTGCAATATGATCCTCTTTTTACAATCACACTCCTCTCTCCCATTTCTCTAACTGACCAGCACTGCAAGAACAGCAACAGTTTTACAGCACACTTCCACACTGCTATGAACTAATTCTTCAGCCTGTCATAGAAAATACTCAAGAAATGTAGTATTCTGGTTTAGTTCAGAAGACCACCCAAAACCCATCTGCCTAATATGTTTAAAACTGCCTTTACTAAAATGTTGACCTAGCAGTTCCTGTCTGTCCTTCAGTGAGGACTGCTTGTTGCAGGAAAGTAATTTTGAGGGAGAGCTCTCTGTGCCAGGGCAAGGATGTGTGAGCTGGCTGGCCATTCCTTGGCACAACTGTGCAAATAACTTTTTCCTAGTCCCTAAAAGCTCTAACTGTACAGTCCAACAGTCATGCACTGAACGATGCCTTTCCTCACCACCAGTCCCCAGCCTATGCCCAAGTGTGCTGGCTTCTTCCCTAGTCTTTGCCACTGCCCACTTTTCAGACATCCTCAGTGAATTGGAAACTAATCTGTCTACTGGTCCACAGACAGAATACAGGAGATTCAAAGGCAGTATTACTTGGAATATGTATCATCATACAACTGCACTGCTGAATGAATACTTACTACTTTACATAAGTAAGTGAAAATCAAGGACAGGTAAAGCATACAATTAGTTTTGCTTTGTATGCTTTTTTATCAGGTAACATTTCTCAGAGGAGTTGCCATTCAGCCACCTACTCACTTGCTTCCGGAAATCCTCCTTTGTAGTTTTCCGTACCGGTTGAGAGGGCACGTGTACAGGGCTTTGGGGCTGAGACTCCTCTGTAACCCCATACACCGACTGTGAGGAACCAATGAACATACAGAAGGCATTACAGCATTCTCTCTGTTATACAATGAGGAACAGTGAGGTATGCAAAGCACTAAGATAACGCAATTTCCTACTGTTTATACCCACACAGGTCAATAATCATTCAGCCTGGAGCAAGATTTACAGATCAGACTGTGCTTGCAGATGCCTGCACTTGGAAGGTCTGTAGGCATGTTGAGAAAAGAGGTTGGTTTAAATGTTAAAATGCTGATAATTTGTAGGATCTCTGAAGGCTGTATGTGTCAACTTGCAGGATGAACACTGGGAGTGGTCATTGTGATGAACCACTTGGGAAAAGAAAATACTAGAACTTAATCCTATGCCACCATCTTTCAATTGGTTTAATTTCTTGTTGGAAAACTACACACTGAAGAAATTGCTTAACTGGGTGTTAGTGGGTCGGGTTCATGTGAACCTCTCTAAACAAAAACCTGCAGATTGACTTGTCATTCATTTTCAGGACAGACACCAGCACTGAAAGGAATATAATTTACTTGTTCATTCTGTGTTTTTGCTTTTCATTTAAAATTTCTAAGACATGTGAATGACTCTGCTGCAATTTAACTACCTATGAAAGTTCAGGAGTCTGGTGTTCCTTCGAAAAAGGTAACAAGTGATAGGACAAGAGGAAACAGGCTCAAGTTGTGCCAGGGGAGGTTTAGATTGGATATTTGGAAAAATTTCTTCACTGAAAGGGTTATCAAGCACTGGACCAGGCTGCCCTGTTGAGTCAACAGGGAGGTATTTAAAAGACATGTAAAAGGGATGTTTAGGGACATGGTTTAGAGGTGGACTTGGCAGAGGTAGGTTAAGGTTTTGAGTCACTGATCTTAAAGGTCTTCTTCAACCTAAATGATTCTATGACTTTATATATACAGAAGAACTCAAACTTGATGGAAGTCAAAGACACCCAAGCTGCTAATGATCCATCCTTTGAAATTACTAAGGCAGGCAAACAGCTCTGCTCAGATAATTTCTGAAAATGGGATCTAGGTAGTTCTGCCAATTGCTTTTAATTTTATGGGAGTGCAGAGCCATCAGACATCTAGGGCACAGAGCTCTTCAGCTCTACCCATCACCCAGTCTGTACCACTCTGCTGCTAAAATGGGAATAATACATTAATCAAGCAGAAGAAAACAGAACTAATATTATCTAAACACTTTTTTTTCTGTTGCTGTTGAGTAAGTCTTATATACGTAGGTGTCAAGTACAATTTACATTAAAAAATAACCAAACCAAATGAACCAAAAAAGCACCAAACAAGCAAAAACCAAACCCAGGAACTCAAACTGACCTTTTTCACTTTCTGTGGGTTTTTCATACGGCGACACTTTCTAATGTCCATTTCTGTGGTGTTCACACAGCCTGGCTGAAAAGAGATGGCAATTGCATTACTTCTCTGTCGTGGTTTTAAGTAGCCAGAGTTTTTTATTAGCTGGAGGGGGCTATGAGAGAGTCTTCTTTAAGAAGCTGCTGGAAATTTCTTAGCTCCAAGCTAGTCAAGGTCAGCTGGTAACACCTCTGAGATAACATATTTAAGAAGGAGAAATAAAAAAAAAGGCAAAGCAGAACATCATGGCCACTTAAGAGAGAAGAGAGTGAGAAGTTTGATTAATACCAAGGTCGGAGAGAAGGAGAAAGAGAAGATGCCTTAAACACTGAAATAGAGCCCCAGCAACCTGTGGGGGATCATAGGAGCAAAGATTCGCCTGCAAACCCATGGAAGACTCCACGCTGGAGCAGATAAGTGCTGGAAAAGAGAGGCTGTGATCCTGGGGGATGTTTGATGTCCATGTCTGGAGTGGGGGCCTGATAGAGTCCCACGCTGGAGCAGCAGAGCAGCATTTCTTGGAAGGACTGGTGGCCCGTAAGAACCTACACTGGAGCAGCCAAGCAGCACCTGAATGATTGCACCTATGGTGAAGTGACTTATGTGACAACAATTCCTGAAAGCTGTTGTCAGTAATAAATCCACTAAGCAGTTTTGTAACAGACTGTTTTCATGGAGAAGACCCCACGGGAAGCAGGGGTAGGACTCTCTCTCTCTGAGCAGCAGCAGAAACAACATCTGACTGTAACCCCCCCACTCCTGTCTTCCAGGGTCGCTGGGGGAAGGAGGGAGATCTTTGAAAAAGGAAAGGTGGGGGGAAAAGGTATCTGTAACATCTATCAAACTTCTCACTCTTAAACTCTTAAGCTCTGATTTTAGTAGTAGTGAATTCTTAGTATTCTAAGTTAGAGCCTGTTTTGCTTGTGAAAGATAAACAGTTGCTTGTAATCCTTATCACAAAAGTTGAGGGTTTTTTTCCTTTCTCTCAGAAATTTTGGATGTGTTTGTGGGTTCTTGGCATTTAGTCAGAGTCAAACCATAACATCCTCTCTTTACAATCTTACCTTTCCAAAATATACAATTAGATCGTGCCTAAAACTCTTTCCTGAGGTTTGTGTCCCATAAATAATTCTTGCCAAACAAGAGATGGAACATACAGAGGGTTGCCTTCTCAGCATCCAATCAATTTACTCCTAACCTTGGCACCAAAAGCAAATAGCTTTGAGGGGAGCTTTTTCTGGGAAGTCTGAGCCAAACTGGGTAAGCTGCTTTTCTTTTGTAAGCACAGTAAATAATTTTCCAAACTTCATACTTATCACATCCTTCCAAATCAATAGGTCCATATGTGCACAAGCCCAGAATGTCTAAAATAATCTTGTAGACACTCAGTGTGTTTTAAACTGCAAGGAAAATCTACATAGTGGTTTTAGAAGTGATGTCTTTGTGCACAGCACAGTGTTTACTACATTAAAACTTTACTGTCAAAACCTAGAAAGTCTCATAATTCAAAGAGAGCTTTACCACAGGCCGATGCACATCCCAGAATGCTCTTTCCTGGCTGTCCAAAATCTTTCTTTCTGTTTTATCCTTTTTCCTGTCGATTCTGAAAACAAAAGCATAAATGTATAAGCCAATGTATAAGTCATGTTTTCTTCTTTGATACAGTTCCTAGAAGGGGATTTTAACCCCATGACAAAAAAATTCAGAAATCAGGGTTTTTTTGTGCAACAATGTCAAACTCGTACTTGCAAGGCCACATGTCATGTACAAATATCACTGATGTTTACTCCAGTATGGGTCAAAAGAGATTTTCCTATTAATGTGGAAAATTTAACACCTGTTTTTTCATTTCTTGAGTAAAACAACCTTTCCTGATACTCTGTTCCCAGACTCTGATTTGACAAACTGGCGAAGTATGTGCTTTGCCTGTGTTAGGAGACCCACCAGGATTTGTTTGCACCGGGTGAGGCTCTTGGCTGGTGCTGGACTGAGGTCCTCATCAGGAGACCCCATTGCAACTTGGTGCCCCAGCAGCACCACTGGCATGACTGCAGACTGCAAAGAAGCAGCTATCCCAGGAATTCCCAGCAGCACGTGGGCATGGGCAGCACTTGTAGCCACTCCTCCTTTGAGCTTTCAACCCAAAGACTGGTTCTGCCTATGTGCCCCAGTGCTGGCAAAGCTGAGCCTGCTGCACAGCCCTGTGCAAACCAGCACCCACCCAAGAGAGACATGACCACGCTGCCACAACAGTAAATCAGCAGTTTCAGCCCTGATGCAGCCAGTGAATCAAGTACACAGCCCAAAGGACACCAGAGGTTGTTCAAAGCAACTGTTTCCATATCTCTTGGTAGCAGTGAGCAAGTCACATCTGATACTTCCCTTCCATGTTTAGCCCTACACATGAGCACAGCAAATTCACCACCAGCTTGTGAGATCTACCTGCATAGAGACTGGAAGTGGCACATGGAAGGAGGAATAGTCTTCACTTACAGAGCAGGATTGAGAAAAAGCTCACAGTGTCCCTGTGCTCGGTTCCCAGATTGTTGCCACTGAGGAAAATCGAAGCAGTGAGTAAAAAATCCCATGCCACCTGGGATTTATGAATATCAGGTTCTGTCCCACCTATTTTTCTTTTGGAGGGGCAGTGCTCCTTAGGCAGTGCCTGTGCTAGAAATGTACCAAAAGGATAGGAAGCAAAGGACTAAAACTAAAGTCTCTGAATACCCCTCCCCACAAAAATCCCGTGTCCTCCAGTTTGGCATCACTTGCTGAATTTCCCCCTTGAAAGGCTGAGGTAAGAAACAAGTTCTGCATGAGGTCCGTCTCTGTGCAAAGACAGAGCAGCCACCAGACATCAGTTGTTTTACTGTGTTGAGGACACCCAGCCTAAAACTACTTTTTCTGAGCAAGTCCTTTACACCTGGCCAAACGAGAAGGTGAAGTCTTCTGCCAGCCTTACACCACACAGCGCACACAAACTGAAGGGACTCTTTGGAGGCTTCATGAACTCTCTTCACTGGTACTCTGCTCAACAGAATTTCAGCTTGCATCTCCAAACTTATTGATAACTCAGTATTTCACATTTTAAACCATGAAGACCCCAAACAGATAGATATTCTATGGCTGCAGTTTTTGAGTAATGTAGGTATAGCAATGGGAATCCTGTGTGCAAACAGATGCTGAAGGCAATGCAAGATTTGGTAAACAGGAGGGATGTTTTCAGGTATTTTTGTTTGTTTTTTGTTTGTTTGTTTGTGTTTTTTTAATTTTACTTAACTTATCACTATGAATTACATTGTGAATTCCATTTTTGCTTTTTTGGAATCCTGAAGACTGAATAATCACATGAACTGGAAATCAAAAAGCTGAAACTAGCCAGCTGAAAAAGTTGAGAGTGCCCAGTTCATGCTTATGTTTCAAAGAAAACAGGATGGAGAAAAGATGAAAAAGCAACAGTGATCACAAATAATCTGATATTTACATTTCTTTCTTAGATAATAATTACATGTTTTAGACAGAATTAAGAATTTTGTTTTGACTTAGACTTTTTTTTCACCTTGGCAATAGCTTCTAAGTAACTAAAAGTACAATTGCTATTGTAACTTCTAATTTTCTCTTTCAAACAGAACACTGGCATTCTGGTTGGAAAAAATCCCTTAATTTTAAATTAAACTTGTAATTTAAAAGATAACGATCATGTATTTAAATGGTACATAATTATAATCTTATTAAGCAAAGAATTAATCAAAATTCCAAAGGGTTAATCCAAGATAGAGACATATACCTCAAGCCACACCCTCAAGAAATTATATTCCTTAACTTTTTAGCATCTAATGCTGAAAGTTCAAATTCCTTCCAGTGGTATGGAGTGCCAGGGTCAGTACTCTCATGTGTGCTCTTCACCAACCATTCCATTTTGTAGGTGACAACTACATGCACAAAATGAACACTTAGAGCTTTAGGCACTAGTTTGTAGACATTAGTATACAAACCCTGGACCATACCCATTTTCCAGCAATAATGAAAACATGTTCAAAACATTAAGAGGCTTCAAACTGCTTCCATAAGGGAAGATGAGACAAAAAAAAAAAAAAAAAAGGTAGATTTCAATGATGAGTGGAAGATAGTAAAACCCCCAAATACTAAACACAAGTAAGTTTCATGTAAGTGGTACCCAATTCTCCATGGTAATTTTGTAGTATGAGTTGAAGTACAGGGTAGAGATACAACAGAGTCAACTAGAATACTATAAATGAGAAAATCAAATTCAGTCTGCTGTAAATACCACCTTTATAATCGTGTTGAAGTGATGGTAATTTTTTACACAGAAATACTCTACAAGCATAGAGTAACTCAGACATATGACAAAATTCTGTTGTTTCCATTTATATAAAATAAAAATACTATATAAATGTAGAAGCAGAATGAGCACACAAATTGCCTAAGCTCCCATGGTGAATCCAGGCTCAAGAGCTTCTGACCAACATTTCTATGTACAGATAATTAAACCATGTTTCAGATTTTGGCACAGAGTTTCGGAATTGGCTCTCTAGTGTTTCTAGTCTGCCAGTGATTAAAATTCACCAACACCTTCTGAGCTTAGTCACAGTAAAGATTTTGACAAAGAAGTTTTATTTTTTATTTGTACAGAATCCCCTTCCCTTCACAGCTCTAAATACTGGTGCAGTTCAGTGCTCTGGGATTACTCACTTCACTTGGGCCTCAGCTTGCATGAAGATGAATTCCCACTTTCTTGCAAACGCCCTCTGAAGTCTTGCTAAGTTTTCCTGACAAAAGATGAAAATAGTAAAAACAATTAATCTCTGTAATTACAACAACTGCTTGAGAGCACACTTAGCATGATGGGTATTTATTTTATTCCATTTTTTTTCTTAAGCTGTAAAACTCAAATCACAGAAGTCAGCGTCAGTTTTAGGTGAACTATCTTGCAGGAAAAGCAAGGCTGTAACACATCTTTTCAGGCTGCAGCCCAAAGGGCCCTGTCAGGGATAAGTAATGGAGTGCAATGAAGACAGTGTGAGCTCTACAATGAAAAAAATTATGGACTAGTTCCCAAAAGACAACACTGAGAGGCTTTGTGAAGCTGATGACTTTCATTTCTGATAGCAGATGGCTGCCACCTGCACATTTCCCTCTCATCTTCACTTTTCCTTCCTCACTCCACTGCTCTCTTCTCTTCAGGCTTTTGCTAAGGTGCAAATCCTGAGCATTCCTTGCTTTGCTCAGTCCTGGTCACTGCTGAGAGCACAGGACTAAAGGCTGGGGATTGCCAGGACGATTCACAAAAGGAAATAGCTCGTTTGTCTGAACAATGAAGACAGTTATTGCAAAGACTGGGTCCAGATGCAGTCTTGCTCTACATCTGAAGTAAAAAGCTCAGGTCCAGATCCATTATAGTGAGCATAGTGATCTGATCATTTGGATGTGGATATGACACTGTCACAGCTCAAGGTTAAACTTGGGACGTGGCCAGAATTTCAGGCTTAAATGGCATCCAAGGGTCACATATCCAGACCCACCTCAACAAGGAGGTCTGTGAGACCATTAACATGACACTCTTCTCCCATTACAGCTGGTTTAACTGTTGCAAATTTACACTGAAAATGAACACTTGTTCTTTCTATACTTACCATATTTATTTCAAGAAACTGCTTAGGCACATGCATTTCAATATAGGAAGAATCTTCCTATTTGTTACTCTAAAATCTTGTATAACACAAGACATAAAGCTTGGCTCTGTTACCACAAAAACCATATAATATTTTCAGCCTGTACACAGGGAGGAAAACAGTTAAGCAAATGATTTACAGCTGTGCTGAACTGTGATGATTTCCCTAACTGTGGCTACAAGGAAGAACTACTTGTAATTATCTGTAACTTCAATTTTTGTGGATTTTTTTTTAAATTATTTTGTTTTAAATTATGTTCACATGTGCCCCCTGGAGTAAATATGCTGAAGCCAATTAAACATCACCAATTGAAGCAATATTTATCATGCTTATGTTTGACCAATTACAAACAAAACCGAATGCAATTATACAAACTTAATCATATCATCAAGACCCTTGCTCTACTCAGTACAAATGGGGGGTGGGGGTCACCTACAAACGCCGCAAGCAGAACCTAAAAATGGGATGTTCCCTGAGATGCTTTGTAGAGATTTTCTTTCAAAGCTCTATATCATTGTTGATACCTATGGAGAAGCATTGTCATGCTGCATCTATAAAAACATGTATTAAATGTACAGGCCTCTTTCTCACTCCTGCAAGCTTGTTCCTTTCACTTGTGCTTAGCTTACATCTCCATTGCTGGATCTGCTTCAGTTCCCACAATGAATAGGAAGAGTCGGTGCCATTCTTATCTGAATGTCTCTAATTAAGAGAACAAAGTTTGAATGCAGAAGTAATCTCTAATTGTGCAATGCAATATTCACAAGAAAAATGAGATACTGCCAAGATCTAATTATTTACCATCACTGGAGCATTGCTACTTTCAGTAGGCAACAATGTGCAAAAGTACTTAGCCATAGCCTCGTTGCATGTGTGTGGGAGTATGTGCACCACTGAACAGCCTTTTGTTGTTTTATGATAGATCTTTAGAGCACTTACAGTTAATTGGTTGGATGTGAACAATTTTAATGCTTTTAATAATGAAATCAGCAATATGTAGAAGAGAAAACTCAGCAAAAGGACATGTAAATGCATGCAATTATTATATTCCTTCCTTTATGCCTGTTCAAGATTAGAACTCTTGTGACCTCTGGATGCATTTCCAGGGTGGACTAGATAAGTGGCAATTTTTGCATGCTCTGCCCTGAAAGGACCAAATAGTGTGTATGTATCTCTCCACCCACACAGAAGTCCCAAAATGTAGAAAGCAAGGAAGAAGGAAAAACTCCATTCTTGGGAAAAAAAACACCCCTAAAATATATGCAAGTATATGCAATATAAATGTTTTCACTATAATAAATATGGTCACAGAAGTCCACTAGAACCAGCTTTGTAAACAAACCCCCAAGAAAAAACTCCGCATATGAAATTCAGCTGTTACACTGTTGAGCTAGTAAACAGAAAAAAGTAAATATGATAGAAAGAAAAGTTTAGCTGCTCAGTGTCACACTGCTGGTATTCAACAAATACACAACCCTGCCCCTCCTGCCTCCATGTTCCCACTCCTCTCCACCAAAACCCTGAATAGTCTGACACCAAGGTTTGAGATATTTTTATTGATAATAATTTCATATCAGAGAACACATTCTGAATAAGCTTGAGTGATATTTTTTACATGACATATTGAAAACATTCCAAATCTAGTATCTGAAAACTTTCATAACTAGATGGTTCATCAACAATTTAATTGCCCAATAGCACACATAAAAATCCATCATTTCCATGCGTTAAAATCTGCTATATAAACCAGGATTTCATAACCCAAAATGGGACACCAAGCTAAACGTCTCTGTAATTTCCCCACTCTTGGAGCGCTGGCTACACAGCAGATACTTTAATTACAGACACTGCAAAGCAAGGGACATTCATCAGTCATGTCCCTGATATTGTCTCCATATCAACCTTCACGCAATTCTGTCAACTAAGAAAATGCCACAATAAAGGCTGACCCCACAGCACAAAATGGCAGCATTCAGTTGGCAAGCAAAGCTATCCTTGCACCCCCCAGCTTTAAACTCTAGCAGCAGTGTACCTACGGCTTCATAATCCGCCAGCTCCAGCCTAGCTTTGTTCTGCATGGTCCGTTTGCAAAGGTAGATGGCTAAGGGGAGAAACAGAATGGAAAACAATTACAGACAGATTATTAGTACTAGATCTTCTTAAAAAAAGAAGGAAAAAAGTGGTCCATAAGACTGTTCATTTTCGTTTGATAGCAACATGAGTCAAGGAATGAGAGGGTTGAACACCCCGTTGACATTACCCATTTAGGAATCATAGAGGCCCTAAACATCTCAGGCATCTCCTTTAAAAGTGCTGAGAATAGATGCCAGAACCTAACAAGATGTCCAAAGTAGGCACAGTTGCTTTTGGGGCTGGTAAAAGATGTATCATTAGCAACCTGTTCCTCCCAGGACCTTGACAGGCATATTCCCAAAGTGAGCATCCCTGTACTTCTTTTCAGCTCTTGTAAGACAAAAAAAACCCCAAAATAAAAATAAGGATAAAGAATATAGAAATAAGGATATCGAAGTGAAAACAGAAATATGGGCCAGATCTTAAAGATATGATCTGAGCATTTTTTAATACGTGCCATCCACTCATTCCATACTTTTCAAATGCTTAAGAGAAGCCTTGTCACATTTCACTGTAGGCAGATGCTGCTGAAACTCATGTGGTTTGGGATTTTGAGTGTCAAAGTGAGCTCAATGCACAAGACCAAACCAGTCCCAGGTTGCCTTCTGGGAAAGCCTCCCCTGGATCTGCTAAACTTACCCCATTTTCATTAATTACAGGCTGAAACACATGGTCCAGAGCACACCCAGGGTATACAGTTAGGTCTGAACTACACAATAGAGGTCCAGTGCTACTCATGTAATTCTATTCTGTGCTATTTCTATAATTTTAACATTCATACAATGAGTCAATATTATACCTGGTAACCAGACCTCACCGGTTCATTTATATTCATGCGTCTCAAGGGCAGTTTTTGCTGTAAGCCACTTATGGCACCAAATACAGTGAGAGCCAGTCATCTCACAGTACTGTTTCATGTGAGACAGTGACCTGCCATTAGCAAGCTAGTTCCTGTCCTGTAAGCAGACACATGCAAATAAGAAAAGTAAGAAGTGCTGCTGGGATTTCAGTTTTATTTGGGTCTACTGCTAGTTTGGGATTAATTCTTGAGAAGACTCCATCTGTACAGACCTCTGATCAGCGAAGTCTGATTACAAGCATATGTTAGAGGTTTCTGGGACAGATGTAAATCTGTCACTACAGGGCTCAGAGCTAATGCAGTTGAAGCTTGTCCAGCTGTGGGTCAGCTCATATAGGGCCTTATTTTGGGGTGTACTTCTCCACTCAATGCCACTGCAGCACAATAATCTGACTGCAAAAAACATTATTTATCTGATATTGCAGGGAAAAATAAAAACTTCCCTCTTCACATTGTTATTCTGGTATTTACAGAATACATATTTGGCACAGTTCACACAGTGATATATGATGACTGTAAAATCTGGAAATTATTTTGCATATACTAAACAGCATCATGTTGTCTCCAAAGCAGTTCCCTCACTGAGTTAAACACAGAAGTCTGTGCTAGCTTCCCTGCAGATGAGGACTGTAAATGAACTATCATATGACACATACTATTGCAGCATCTTCACCCCAGCAAATGATTTCCAGAATCCATAATGATGATTAATTATAACCCGGGAAAGAAAAAAACTGATTATTCAGGGAGGAGTTCTAAACCATCTTAGGTTGTGAGATAAAAGAAGGACTCCCAGACACTCCCGTTTCATGAGTGCACACATGGATATACTTCCTTTTCCAAAGCCACATCAGGATGCAATAATTAATTTTATCATTTAACTGTGAAAGAAGTGCAGTTCTGGAAGAGACAGCAAATTGTATGCAGACAGCTAAAGATAACAACACTGATATATTTTCTTTATGTATTACCACTGTCTGCAGGCACTCACATGTTTAACACACCACATTGCAGTTTATTAGCTCATAAACCATGCTCAGTCTTCTCTTTTACCCTATCATCTGGTAAGCTTAACAAAATGGGAAAAATAAGTCTGATGTCATATATCAGAGAACTTTTAACTGTTTTAACTATGGGTTATATATGGATTTATTGAGCAGTTAGATGAGTACCCAGATGAGGTAAATTTTACTGATCAACATATCAGATTCAGCTACAGATCACAGTATGTTCTCCCACAAAAGCAATATCGGTATTATTTAAGATTCCCAAGAATCAGTATTCTGCTTGCCATCAATCCTCCTGAAATGAAGAGAGCTGTTGGAGAATGAAGGTAACAACAGACAAAATTCTGGCTCCACTGAGCTTGATGGCTACATCTACACAGGCTTGAGACACTCCAAGATTTCAATTCACGTATTTGAGATGGGCAGGTATCTGCCACTAATGCTGCTATCTGACAAGAAACTCTGCAGATGAAGGGTTTCGGTGGCAAACAGTAATTATATTAAAGACAATTTTTCCCATCACAAACTTTCTGTACTAACTTTCTACAATGAAATAAATATACTCACCATAATCTGTGTTTTCCGGTTCCCAGCAGTTTGAGGGCCAAAAGTATGGTGCCTAAGAAAAAATATACACATTTTCATCATTTAAGAGATGAAAAACAATTCAAATGCAGAAAAATGTTACAACTACAAAAAGAAGAATCACAAAGTCTACCATCCAGTCTCTGCCTTCAGGGGAATCACTGCTACAGATCTCAGTAAAAGAAAGGATGCTTTTCCAAAAAGGTATGGCCTTTAACATTCCTCACTAGAGGTAAATAGAGATGCTGTAATACAAGCATCTCTTGAGCAGGATATCCAGTGTCCTGATGAAATTTCAGACACTGTTGCCAGCTCATCTGAATGTGAACCTCTTATCCTTCACCCCCAAGAACCTTCTCTTGTCCCAGGAATTCCCAGGCACCCTGACGGTTTTTTATTAAGAGCGTGAGAAATGTCATGGCGTTATCTATATGCTACAGAGCATTTTTTTTTTTCAGCAGCTACCATTATGGTTGGCAGACTACAAAACAATTTACTTTTTAATTATAACAGATGACAGAGGTCAAAACTCAGCTGTTTAGAGTCATTTCAAAAGCAGAAATCCTGCTAAGTTTACTGTTTCTGTTTTCTATCCAAGTCTGCATATTGCTGTTGCTACAATTAATTACAAGGTATTACTATATGTGGCTGCATTTCAGTTTTAATATGAATGACAAATAATGTCCCGGTGATCACACAAATTACAGAACACTGCTTTGCACTATTGATGTAATGCCAAAAATTGCCATAGGATATTCACATACAGACTCTTCCTTGCACCAAAGTACAGTGAGAAAACATGGAGGATCCAAACAGTACAGGGTTTAATGCTCCTCACTGATATATATCTTATGAACTTCAGAATATGAAGAGCTACTGTTAAAGAAGGGACTGATGTTGAGGTAAAAAGTAGGAAGAAGAGAGTAATGGAAAGGAAACATTATTCTATCACGTTATTTTTACAGAAAACAGCTGAGGAGGTCTGTTCCAAGAAATGACAACAGGCAAAGAATATGCAAAAGTTGTAAGAAAAGATAAGGGAAAGAAAAGTCAACAAGCAGTTAGGTTGATAACGAGGTTTACAGAGGCTTAAAACAAGAAAAAGAAATTAAGTTATATTGAAATGTAGCTCCTGAGAGCTGCACAGGACTTCTTACAGTGTCATTCTTTTTTTAAATGAGAAAAATACAGCTAAATGGGTGATAAGTATTAGCCCTGCTTCTGTCACATCTTACATGACAGGAAGAGTGAGACATTCAGAAAATAAAGGGAATTGTAATGAAGTAACCAGAAGGTGGGGTGAGATAAGAGGAGGTCTGTGATCTCCTGGGCTTCTTTGTTCACCATGACATGAGTCACATACGATAACACCACATCAGGAGAAGGACAGTGAGCACAAGAAGCAGCAACATCAGATGCAAAGAGCAGAACTGGCTTTTCAAATAAAAGCTAAAAAAAGAGAAAAAAAAAGTAAAGGAGGAACACCAGGGTGAACAGAATAGAGGTCACAGGAAAGATAAGCGATCTGGCTGGGATCATGTAACAGAAAAACACACATTCAGCCAGCAGGCTTAGGCAGTAGTACTCCAGGTTTGGACTTACTGCTTCTTCTAAAGTTATACAATCTGTCCAAAAGGAGTTTTTGCAGTATAAGCACTCAGTTATCTAGGAAGCTAACAGTGGTAGATTTTGGACAGGGCATGGAACTCGAGAATGCTTTAAAATTCAGCACATCTGGAGGCACAGAGACACTGAGAGATGCAGATGTTCCAGTTTAGGTGACTGCCAAGGTCATCCTTTGTAAAAGAGCCAAAGCCTGAAGCTTGCCCCCTCCCACAGCAATCTGTAAGCAAGAGAGGGTAAAAATTTGAATTTTCTGCTGTGTCAAATCTTGAACATCCAACTTCTAAGTCTGCCCTGGTCCATTTTGCACAGAAGAATGGCTACTTAATTCTGTGCTATAGTTGGAACCTGAAAGCCATTTTCTTTCTCCTAGGTTGGTTCAAATCTGAGTAAAACAGCCTTGAAATCACGTATCAAAAATAATCACAGGACATACCTTTTAATTCACATAAAAACTGTAGGTCCGAAAGTAGAAGACTTGGGATTCTAAGGCATATCTTTCTGTAGGGACTTCGTAACTTCCTAAGGCCTCTACCAAGATAGCCTCAATCCCTAGCTTCACAGACCTCATGGTTGCTTAGGCATAAAAGGTGGGTGATTTCAGCAGTATGACAGCAGGGACAGCAGAAGGGGCCACAAGGGAGTCAGAGGGCTCACCAACCTGAAAACGATAGAATGTCCCATCATCTTTCAGGGTAAGGACATGGTCTGAGATTGGAAAGACATAACCCTGTGCAGCAATAAGACTTCCCAAGTGTATTGCTTCCCCTGTGAAAGAGAGAAAACAGCAGGGATGTATGAGGAAGACGTGCACTGCACATTTCTCTGCTTTCAACAGCAGCTCTGGTGATGACTCATCTGGTGCCCACATGCCTCTGCACCCACACCACATACTTACTATTTCCAACCAAACCATGCAAAGCAGGAGTGCAGAAATCAGTTTTACAATACAGATGAAGCACCACTCAACTGTTTAACCTGCTAGTTTTGTGTTTACAACATGTCACACAGCAGTTCATCTCTAGAGTACGAAATTAATTTCAAAGCACATTATTCACCACAGCTGACAGCTGACAAGAAGCCTGTTCCATCAGTGTTTCCACTTGCCTCTACCAGATCCCACAAGCACCTGCAACACCAGGTCATTAGCAGGATATTTATTAATAAAGACACATCCTGACACTCTAGTGTTGCCACTTGTTAGAGAAAATAGCGCAGAGGCAAAAGGGAGGACATATCCTAGTGCTGCCAGGGCAACCTTCACCAGCACAGAGACATATCTGCACAGATTTTCAACCAATGCCAGCTGTCAAAAGCTGCATCAACTTTCTCAGAATTCAAAAATACATATCAGCTGCTCATGCACCCCCAGATAGATAATAAAGCTATTGTTTGCAGCTGAAATTCAGATTTGAGACCTGCCAGGGCTCATGACAAGGGATGTGTGTATACGGATACCCTGCTGGGTGATACAACACTCTATCTCTGATTTCACATGGTGACAGTAAGGCAGCAGAAAAACGAGTAGGTGGGATTCTGAATTTTTCTTTTTCCTGAAAAGGAGAAGAAACTTCTGGACCTGCAGATCTTTTCTTCCTCTTTTTTTTCAATAGGTATAACAGTGCCAAAATTATGCTGGTTTCTCTGAAGAGTGAACTGTTAGGACTGTGCCCATGCACTGATCACTCTTTATGGCTGATTATCCATTTATCTATCTGCTGATTTATCTATCTGTTGTGATAAATTAGAAGCTGTCACCTGATCTTGTGATGGTGTCTGTGCCATCCTTGGCCAATACGTCCTGTCATTCATGGCTACCTTTCTTCACACCATGAAAACCCCTCACTGCATTTGCCTGCTTAACCGCACACATCCACCAACTTCTTTTCTAAGTCTGGGAACAAACTCAAAATAAATCAATCTTCCCTAGGTAGCAACAGTTTCATAGACAGGCTAAAAATCTTACAATGAGATTTCTGTGTGCTGCAGAAATCTGTAAAGCATTAGACTCATCTAAGATTTTGACTCTTAACTCTTTCCCTCCTCCTTTCCTCCAATGCTTAAATCAACTGCATTGTTCTACTGGTATTTTAGACTGCAGCAAAATAATATTTATTGTCTAATGGCACACACAATATAGATGGAGTACCTGTTCCTCCCCAGCTGTGGTCACCTTACCTGTATCCTCAATGGTGAGGTTCTTCATAAGCCACTGCACAATATCAGAACCTTAACAAACAAACAAACAAACAAACAAACAAACAAACAAACAGACAGCATTTGAGAGCCCTAGATAGAGAGATAACATTGAAATAGACATCATAAAACTGACACGAACTTTACTCCATTTTCCTTTTTATCTCCACTGAGGTTTCAGAATGTTTTTTCTTCTTGTGCCACGCAGCAATTACATGGTTACTGACGGGTACTAGGTCCCAAAAAGTTTGCTGTGTGATAGAAAACTTAATATAAGTCAGATATTACTCTAGTGGTTCCATGTAACTTGTTGTCTCCCATTTGCTTCTTTCTCATCTAAGCATACAGTTACATTTCTGCAAGCACTAGTTAGCAAGGAGATGGTACTTCACATCTGTAATGTACAAAACTGAAACATCAGTCAAAAAAAGACACAGGCAGCTCTTGCTTATTTCAAAGACAAGCAATGTTTTGGAGAATGAAGTTGTATTCAGAGTGCCTGTAACCAAAGCACCATTGAACTGTCACCTGCTAGTGATCACACAAGCTGAATGGTGACCAGGCGCAGAGAAGTAAGTCTTTAAGGTCCATCAGGTAGTTCATTAGGATTTCAGAGCCCACCAACCATTATGAAAGTTGCTGCTATCTTATAAATCTTATATATCTCTAGGATTGATCTTCTGAATGTATACAACCTCTCTGTTGCTCGCATGGAAATCATGCAAGTGGAAAACCTGTCACTGTTCAGTAGAAGCTAAGGCCTGTTACCAAAACAAAATGTGACAGGGCAGCAAAATTTAGTTAAACCACATACTCAGAAAGTTAGGATTAAAATGAAACATAATGGTGTGTACAAGCCAGCTAACTTGATTTGTCCAAAGTCAAAGACAATCAGTAAAGACACTTGAAGGCAATTTAGCAAGTCTATACCAAGTTACAACACCATGCAGAACAACCTAATGATGTCTGGATGCAGACATAACACCAAGCCCTTCTCAGTGTAGAATCAATTCCCTGAGAAATATTCGCATTCACATACAGTAGGCTAATAGCCTCAGTAATATTTCATAGAATCATAGACTGGCTTGGGCTGGAAAGCACCCTAAAAATATCCAGTTCCAACTCCCCTGCCATGGGAAGGGATGCCACCCACTAGACCAGGTTGCTCAAAGCCCTGTCCAATCTAGCCTGAACACTTCTACAGATGCGGAATCCACAACTTCTCTTGGCAACTTGTTCCAGTACCTCACCACCTTCACTGTAAAAAACTTCCTTAAACCTAGTCCACATCTACCCTCTTTAAGTTTAAAACCATTACCTCCCGTCCTATCACTACCTGCCCACGCAAAAAGTCACTCTCCTTTTTTATAAGACCCCTTTAAGTACTGAAAGGCTGCAATTAGGTCTCCCTGAAACTTTGTCTTTTACAGGCTTAACAGTCCCAGCTCTCTCAGCCTGTTGTCATAGGAGAGGTTCTCCAGCCATGGGATCATCTTTGTGACCCTCCTCTGGACTCATTCTAACTAGTCCAAGTCTTTCTTGTGCTGAGGACCCCACACCTGGATACAGTATTCCAGAGGGGTCTTATGATAAAAGAGTAGAGAGGCAGAATCCCCTCCCTTAACCTGCTGGCCATACCTCTTTTGATGAAGCCCAGAATGTGGTCATGTCCACCTTTTCATACACTAGAACACCATCTGTCACCAGCCTCCACCCGGACATAGTGCCACTGACCACAACTCTCTGGCTGCATCTATCCAGTTAATACATCCTAATCNGTCATAGGAGAGGTTCTCCAGCCATGGGATCATCTTTGTGACCCTCCTCTGGACTCATTCTAACTAGTCCAAGTCTTTCTTGTGCTGAGGACCCCACACCTGGATACAGTATTCCAGAGGGGTCTTATGATAAAAGAGTAGAGAGGCAGAATCCCCTCCCTTAACCTGCTGGCCATACCTCTTTTGATGAAGCCCAGAATGTGGTCATGTCCACCTTTTCATACACTAGAACACCATCTGTCACCAGCCTCCACCCGGACATAGTGCCACTGACCACAACTCTCTGGCTGCATCTATCCAGTTAATACATCCTAATCCACTGAAAGTCCAGTCTTTAAATCCATCTATCTTCATTTTAGGTATTAGGATATCATATAGGACTGTTGTGGCTTTAAGTAGCCAGAGTTTTTTATTAGCTGGGGGGAGGGCTATGAGAGAGGCTTCTTTAAGAAGCTGCTGGAAATTTCTTAGCTCCAAGCTAGTCAAGGTCAGCTGGAAACACCTCTGTGATAACATATTTAAGAAGGAGAAGAAAAAAAAACTAGGCAGAACATCATGGCCACTTAAGAGAGAGGAGAGTGAGAAGTTTGATTAACACCAAGGTCAGAGAGAAGGAGAAAGAGAAGATGCCTTAAACACTGAAACAGGGCCCCAGCAACCTGTGGAGGACCATAGGGAGTGAAGATTTGCCTGCAAACCCATGGAAGACTCCATGCTGGAGCAGATAAGTGCTGGAAAAGAGAGAGGCTGTGATCCTGNTGTGGGCTCTCGGCATTTAGCTGGAGTCAAACCATAACAGGCACAGAGGGGAGGCTTACTGATCTGTTCTTTCTTAGATCTTCCTTTCTCCCCTTCTTAAAAATGAGAGGGATGTTTCCCTTTTTCCAGTTACTGGGGACTTGTCCTGATCACTTCCAGTGCCCAACCACTCTCTGGGGGAAGAACCTTTTTCTGATATACAACCTAAATGTTCCCTGACACAACTTCAAGCCATTCCCTTGGGTCCTGTCACTGGTCACCACTGAGAAGAGATTAGTGTCTGCCCCTCCTCTTCTCCTTATAAGGAAATTGTAGACTGCATTGAGGTCTCCCTTCAGTCTTCTCTTCTCCAGGCTGAACAGAACAAGTGACCTCAGCCACTCCTCATATGGCTTTTCCTTAAGGCCCTTCACCATCCTTGCAGCCCTCCTTTGGACACTCTCTAATAGCTTAAAATCTTTCTCACTCTGTGGTGCCCAAAACTGCCACAATATTCAAGGTGAGGCCACACCAGTGCAGAGCAGAGCAGGACAATCCCCTCCCTCGACTGGCTGGTGATGTTTTGCCTGATGTCCCTCAGGACATAGTTGGCCCTCCCGGCTGCCAGGGCACTACTGACTCATATTCAACTTGCCATAGACCAGGACCTCCAGGTCCCTTTCCACAGCACTGCTTTCCAGCATCTCATTCCCCAGCCTGTACGAACATCCAGAGTTGCCCCATCCCAGGTGCAGAATCCAGCACTTTCCCTTGTTGAAAACTTCATACAATTGGTGATTTCCTAATCTTCCAATTTGTCGAGGTCTCTCTACAAGGCTTCCCTGTTTTTGAGGGAGTCAACAGCTCCTCCTAGTTTTGTGTCATCTGCAAACTACCTATGGTTCAGGCTTACTAAACAAATCCCAGAGGATCTTATTTGCATGCAGCACTTCTGAGCTCAGACATGGACAGGACTTCAAGAAGCAACATAACGCATGCAATGGTTGTTCCAGAAGAATCTGAAGGACATTTTGCTTTCTGCAGGCCCAGAGCAACCCCTGCAGGTAATCAGCAGAGATCCTGAAGAGAAGGGAAGCATCCGATTTCCTTTAAGTACTGGACAAACAGACAAGAGCAACAAGCAGCAGTTGGGCATTGTCTCAATTTGCCTTGAAGGTATCTACGAACCAGATACTAGAGGACCAATCTCATAAGCTTGTATTCTCAGCAATATGGTCATTCTCCACACCTCCCAACTCCACGTAGGAGCAATTTCAGTTGCCACTATCCTATTTGTAAAGTTATTCCAGAACCTTTTTTTTTTTTGATAGATTGAACTCTTCGTGTAACTTCAGAGCCTATATTTGTTAATGTGTAATTTATATGCGTTTTATATCACACCTGCATTATCATAGAAGGAAAATAATTATTCTTCCTCCTTGACAGTTTCTCTTGAGTATTTCCACAGAGGGCTGACACTTTGCCTCCCTACCTCCGTTTCACTAAACCAACCAAACTCTTCTAATGTACTCTTCAGATGGTCTACCCCTCTACTTTACCATTCAACAACTTCTCAAATTTCAATCCACTTCTTTGCACTGGGGTCATCAGAACTGCAGACAGTACCTTGCAGAACATCTAACCAATGCTTCTGGCAATGGTGCCAGCACTTTCATGAGCCTACTGAAACCACCTTGCCAGATGCATCCTGAGGTCACGTCATTTTTTTGTGAACAATAAATTCATTCAGAAAAATATTTACGAAGAGTCCAAAATGATCTGCTAAACAAGACCACATCTAGTGAACACTGCTAGCTGAATAACATATGGGCAATATGTTCAGATAAGTTTTGATAAGTTTATTAATAAAGTATTCTATTTTATAAACATGGATGGTTCCCTTTCACCTTTCACCAAACAAAAATATTTTAAGGACAAAACACGACATTTGTGATTAGAAAACTAATTCAAGAAGACTCAAACTGAAGTGTGTCTGTATTGTTAGAAACAAAACAAAACATCATAAAATGCTGTCTTAGTTTGAGTGAAACCAGAATGTTGGGGTTTCAGTTCATCCCTCAAAAAGTCCACTGTTTCTCCTGAGTTTGGTCTCAGGTTACAGGCATGGAGTGATCTCTTAGGCATTGTATTGCCAAGTGATGTGATCGCTGGTACCTGAAAAACATTGCTTTGCTCAAGGGAAGTGAAGTGCTTTCTGCATTATCCCTTTCCAGATGTACAGGAATGCTTAGTGCAGAATTAAGTCTCACTCCATTTTTAGATGGAACAATCATGCCCCCAGCTCTAGGCTACTTTTGAGGAATCCACTCAATTTCCATCAAACTACAATGAAAAATTCAAGTAATGCTGAAAGTCTTTCTTGCCCCTATTAAGAAAGGTTTAAAGGGCAGGAAAGGTTTAAAGAGGCAAGTAAGCTGAAGGCATCGACTCAAACAGAATGTGATCAGCCACTCCAGAATACAAGCAGCACTTAAAATCAGGAATTTTAATTTGTCTCTGTTAAAAACATGAAGTCATTCCTGAATGCTGCCAAGAGCCTGGAAGATGTCATAGCTGTTCTCCAGTTGTCCTAAGGCAGACAGATTATCTTTCTGCTGAGTTTGCTGAACCATTATTTATCACCTGCCAAGACTGATTACTCACCCTTGGGACAATGACAAGTCTTTCCTTCCTCTGTTAATTACTGTCATCATTAATAGCCATGTCACTAATTAATATTCAATCATAATGAAAACTCTTTACTGTCATCTCCCACAACACCTTCATTTTTTAAGGTTACCCTTACACATTGGCTTTGCCTCTGCTTGTGGATATTTCTATCACTGCAACCTACTTTTGCCCATCTAGAAATACTTATGTCCTTCTTCAAATGAGAAAATTCAGATTTATCCTTATAAGACACGATGAAGACTTGAGCGATTGCTTTCAAGACTCTCCTCTGCCAGACCAAGACACAAATACCTTTATCTGTAAGTTTTCCAGAAAACATCATCATAACCTGTCCTGTAGATTAAAAGCCCAGTGGATGATCTTCACATAACTCACCTTCCCAAAATGATATTTTCTGACTGTTTCTCGGATTTCACATTTCACAAGCTCTTTCAGAGGACACACAAGGGAAACCCTTGACTCTGACATGTTTTTACTATGCACTAAAAAGACATTTGAAATCTTCTGAGCACAGGCATGTTTTCATAATAGGAAGTGTTGCTGGACCCTGGTAGAGGAATGGCTTCCATCTTCTCTGTGCTTTTCCTTGTACATCTACATTTCCTCTGAGTCAGAATGCTCAGTTCAAGGATAGTCAACAGTCTATGAATACCTAGTTCCTTCTCACCTATAATGAAACATATCTTTTTGCCTTAGGCACTTCTTTGAAGCTGAAGTAGATCAACTTGCTTAATACCAATAGAATAGCTGTATTTGTATGTGCAAATAATCACCGTTTACCCAGCTACAAGTTTAGAGACAGACTAGCAGTTTTATATTTCCTGCTATTTTCTCCATTTTCTCTTCAACCTCAGTGACTCCATAATAGTAGCTAGTGTTCTCAGTTGGCCATTGCCTGTTGACATGACAAATATGTGGTCAGCCATTGAAAGATAAATGAAAATTAAAGTTTCACAAGGTGTGAGGCCATTGACAAGATGCAGTTGGTGAGATGAGTCACCACCACTGTATTTGATACCTTGTCTACTCAACCTATGTAGTTCTACCTTTTCCAAAAAATGTACAGACATCTGTAATCAGATTTTTCCATCTTCCACATGCTGTGTGAAATATCAAAGGCATACAGAACAAAGCACCTTCCTCCAGCAATTTCTACAGATCTGCTGTCCAGAGTGGAGACTTAACCTCTGGCTCTGAGCAAAGAAGCCAGGATCACCAGGGTCTGCTTGTCATCCAATGGACTAAGCATGTCCCTGACAAGGCATACACCTGTACATACACATGCATATGTATACAAAAAATAGAAGAGTATTTTTGAAACACCAGCAAACATGTGCACCTTTACATTTCTTTTTAGGCATGATAAGACAACTGCTTTTTTTTCTGTGTCCTGAGATAGCAGAGCTGACAAGCACTGACAAGTGGAGCTCCATACAGATTTGACACAGGACATCTTGTGTGGCCAGGTGTGGCAGCATTGATCAAGGACCAAAGTTTGTCCTTTCTCATGGGAGTTTTTAAGCTGAGCCCTGATCACTGGTTGCTATCTAGTACCTACAGCTGATGAGGTGGGATACTTTGGATCTCAGATTGCTCACAGCCTCACACTGCACTGACAAATACCAACACTGATGAAAATCAGGTCTTAAAAAAATTTAAAAATACCATCCGACCATAACATGAAAGAATTTGTCATATATAATTTTTCTACAGAAGGCGACATAAGATTGCTTGTTTATTTCCTGTCTTTTTTCCAGTGTTACTGTAACTCTAATATTCTCTAAACATATTTAGATGATTTTAAAGTAAATATGAAATACTTTTGTATTGGGGGGGGTGTCATGGTCTGGTTGGGGTTTTTTGTTTTCTTGTTTGGCCTTTTTTTCCCAAACAAAAACTGAAGAATGTGAACTGTTCAGCTCCTTACTAGACCTTATCTATATATGCCATGACACATTCCATGGGCAAATAAATGATGTGCCTGGCCTCTGTTGTCAATCACCTCCAAACTCAAGGTCCAGACAGTCTTCTGATGAAGTGGTGAAAATATATCCCACTTCCTGTCACCTCATTCTTGAAAATAGATGAACCCATTTTAGCACCAAATTTTCCAAACAATTTGCTCTTGAACTCAGTGCAATCTTTAAATATTTCTAACAGAAAAGCAAGATGGGATTAAAAAATCACAAGGATTTGAAATGAAAGAAGAATACGTGCACAGGTACATGAGCAGACACTCAAGATGCTTTATATGCTGCCAATCATGGCAATGACACTATTAAATGAAAATAATGTCTTTGGGTCGTTCCCCCAAAAGATCTGAGTCCTTGGCAAATCTAGGACAAAAAGGTTGATTATCCCCTTGATTTTTACCACTAAGCTTGCAGAAATAAACAAATGAACATTTCCCCATGATAAAGGGCAAAACCATTTCATACAGTATTTCTCAAGGCCTCCAGCACTCCATACTAAAATTTTTCTTACACAGAGCTCCCCACTGACTCCCACAGTGATTTCAGCTAGGTTGGAAGTACAGACTACTGCTCACAGTAGGGATTTAATGCCAAGCAACGATTTTTATGGTAGGGGAAAAAACCAAAGAAATATCTAGGTCTCTCCCTGATATTCTGTTAGAAATATTGGGGAAGTACTTTATAAAATTTACCTAAAATGAGCACAAAATAAATACCAATGCCCACTAAAAAAAAAAATCTCAGCAGTTGACTCAGAAAATGTGGTAATTGCAGCTCTCCTCCATCAGCATGTGGTAATTGCACCACTCAGTGTCAGCAAGGAGCATCATCAAAGCTCCAACAGCTTAAGGAGCATCATCAAAGCTACAATAGCTCAGAGCTTCTTGCAAAAGCAGTTTTCCTTCATGTTATGCTCACTTTAAATCTTGTTTGTGAATTATTAACAACCATTAGCAGCAGGAGTGTTACCCCTTTTTTATGAAAGCAGCCAAAGTTTCTAAGGAGTCTTTTTCTTCATTGTAACTTTTGAGAGTCTGAATTTACAAATTAGTTTTCTTGTAATAAAAAAATTGAAAACATTATTTTGTGTGAAGAATGGTGCTTGGTGGGAAGGTGGAAAAGAGCACAGGGAGTCAAGCTGCATATGGACACTCCAGGATGATAAAATAACAAGGTCAGAATATTTGTAAATTTAACAGGTTAAAAATCTCTGATCCTCTGCCTTTTCTTGACAACCATGTGAGTTATTTATCACAGTGTTTGGGCTTTTCAGTATGCTTGCCCATTTATACCAAAGGTTGATATTTCAGAGACAAGTCCTATAATCACTGGGTTTTGTATATTGCTTGTGAACTTAGAAGGCACTCAGTAGCACTGATACGTGTCTGTATCTGTGTAAACAAACGCATATGAGAATCTGATCACAGATTTATCGAAATCCTATTAAAATTAACAACTCTGATGTTTGGTTTATGTTCTACTTCCTGACACCAGGCCCTGAAGCAAAATTAACAGCAAGTCTACTAATAAATTCTTTCACAAAAGAGAGTCATGACCCAGACCTGTGGCTGCCCTGCAAGATGTTGACAGACACTTGAGGTGTTGGGAGAGTGACAGAAGACAACCTTCCAAGGAGACAGAAAATGCCAAAGGCTCCTGTTGTCACAGTGGGGAGAGAAGATGAGCAGCTGAAGGAGTCAGCTAAGGGAACAGGACCAGGCAGAGGGCAACACATCAGAGTCCCAGACCTGCTTGTATGCTTTAACTAGGAACTGAACTGGAATTTCTAGCAACCAAGTGCTAATACACTTTGAAATCGCTTACAAAGTAATGGGCTGCAAATTCACAATTTAACCACCAGCACAGCAGTGTAAATTTGATCTTTGTCTCCAATATGCATTTTACATGTAACACACACACATATACAATCTCTCCTGCCTGCATTTTAAATATAGACATATATGAAATTTGAAAGATGCAGATTTAGAATTGCAGAATCCAAATTCCTATGTACTTTCACCCTGTTAATACCTCCTTCTTCTGACCTGCTATTTGGAGAGACTTTTGCCTTCTCATCATATTGGCCAGGCTACCAAAGCACATGTACCCTCTACAATGCAGATCTGTAGAGGCAGATTTTCACTAGGCAGGAATCAATAAATGACACGACAGTGCAGAGCTCTGGGTGGGCTAATTTACCCAGGCAACAAAGATAAATTAGATCTTTAAGATCTCAGGGGTACCACAGCCAGACTCCTTTCCTTACAATGCTGCCCATCTAAAAATAGTTCAAGTAACTTTACAAGGCATGAAAGAAAGTAACCATAGACATACTCAAAGACAGGTTTCTGGCTTGCAATGTCCTCCTGTCACCAACACCTAAAAGCAGAAAGCCAGCACTGAGGAGCAGAAGGACACCACTAACCAAGAGCCCTGGATCCAAACGGATTGCTCTACAGTGGTATTAGTAAGGCTGAGTTAGCAAAACTCTTAATAGATGCATCAGTTAATCCCAGTGAAAGAGGTCTGCCAGGACAGCTTAAACCAGGTCCTCAAGTGGAAAAAAAGCGATACCAGCAAAAGATCTTTTTCCAGTTGACCTGCACTGCTATAAAGTGTCTGATGCTATGCCAGCCTCAGTGTTGTTCGCACTCCACTTCAACAGACCTGTGTGATATGGGCCCAGCCCTCACACCCAACACTTTGTGCCTTTGACTGCTTACACACTTGCCTTTGGTCACACTGAGAGATGCCAAGCAGAAGCTTTATCACAGGGGCAGCCACACTGATTTACTTGTGCTAAGTATTTCTCAACTGCCTTGGGAAACCTGAGCTGCCATCATGTCTGTGCTATCTAGAGATAGGCATGGCATCAGTAAACATGCTGATAAATCTCCAGAAACCAGAATATACCATAATCCCAGTGCAATCCGCCCTGCGGTTGTTCACTTGGCTAGAATTTGGTCTGCTCTAATTTAGAGACATACTGTTATTACAAGTATGAGAGGAAACTGCAAAACAAAAAAAAATTAGTAGTTCCACACTTTGTGTCATTCAAACCCATACCTGTTCCTCCTATAACACCCACAGAAGACAAGCACATTGCCTTGAGAGACCTTATAGAAGTATACAAGAGGCAGGAAAATGGTACCTTTCAGTCCCAGCCTCCCAGCAGCACTAGTAACAGCATTTCATAGTAGCATCAGAAATTACCACCTTTTACAAATCGCTAAGAACTCAGGATGTCTAGAGATGCACCTTTACACCAACTATTGATCATAAATTTACAGTTGCTTTTCAGGGTGCTCTGCCTTTGCATTACTCAGACTACTGAAGTGGCTCATACAGCTTAGAAGTTTGGCTCTCTGCCATATAGTAGTGTTTAGGCACTGTTCCTCACATTGTCAAAATGATTTGGCAACAAAACAGCAAAGGAAGCAACTCTGAGCACTGCTGGAATAGGGGCTTTTGAAGATTCCTGTGTCAGATCTTGTTAGGGCTGAAACATTTTGACTGCTATTCAATTCATGTGCACAGCCTTTAAATCAAAGGCAGTATTTCTGTCATTTCAATCATATATTATTATTTTTAATAGCAAATTTTCTTCTCCAGGAAACAAAAAAACTGATAAAATGTAGAAGGCAACTGGTGTATTTTAGCATTTGACTATCATTTGAAGGTCACTTCACACCATGTCCTCATTCACAAACAGTTTCAAAGGCTGGCAAATCAAGGTCCTTCTTTCCCTCACCCCTGTTACAACAGTTTCCCTGCAAAGGTGTAAATGTCACCAAGTTGTGCAAGAGAGTGAAGTGCTCGGAAAGCTGCATTTCAATAATTTTGGCATGATATTTTTTTACTAGGAGATCTGGCATTGTAGTCCTCACCTATGCTGGATTCCTATGATTTTCTGCAGTAATTCTGTTTGCAGAAGTCAATTTTTAAGCCTCCTAAAGAGCTCTGGCCATGACAGACATCTCTTTCCAAAGATCGCACACTTCCATATTAATTGTGGCAATATTATCATCTGTGATGTCTACTACAAATAAAGATAGTCAACATCATCACGTTCTCTAAGAAACCAACTTCACCCTGACACTTCACCCTCACTTTTCTCCTCTCTTGTTCTTCAGGAAAGGGTGAGAACCACACACACAGTGTTTGCAGTGATGCCGTAACAGTCACATTACCTGGAATATTAAATGACCTGACATCTATAGCTTTTTTCTCTCCAGGAGTTCATTGTCCTTAAAATGAAATAATCAATATTGTACAGCTTTCCCACGCCTTTCCCTGCTAGGTCTTTCAACCATCCATAATGCTGGCTGCCCTGGAGTACAGTTGGCCTCACTGGAGCTCCATACTGGTGCAGCAGTCAATCAGGGACAGTTCTCTAGCAGGACTAAGGTTGCATATGCAATTTCTTTTAGTCAAGGGCAATGCCATATGACTTACAACCATATAGCAATTGCTGACAATTTACTTAGTGCCATGCCAAACAAAGAGACAGTACTTACACTAACACTAAAGGCCATATTTTCAAAAGGGTTCCTTAAGCCATATGTTAAAGGTTCTTATACTGGCAAGGAGCAACTGATTTTGCTAGCAGCTTGTTCCTGCATTTCAAATTTGAGCAGAGATATATAACAGTGGGAATTTTAAATGTGTAGAACAATTTAATGATAACACTGAAACAATCAACAAGCACAAATCTGTTAGTAATAATGAACAAGTTCAAAATTTTTTTCTTTCTTACAGTTGATTGATTTCACAGGGATGCACATTATAATAGCAGCAGTATAAACAACCATCACTATCTCTTAAATACAGATATTTTAAAATTACATTTCCCATCTGGTAAATCCTTCAAGTTTATTTTACCAAATAACCTCTGAAAATACGAAGCATTTTGAAAAGCTGAAAGCTGCATTGAACTAGTACCATGCAGTTTAAATAATTGAATCTAATGTCAAAATACCAAGTAGTTTAGAACTGCAAAATATCTATGAATTTTAGAAAGCACCTTCGTTTTCATACTAAGATAGAGGGAATCTAGTAAAATATTTGCCTTCCTTTCTTTTTCTTCCTTTTTTTCCTCCAAGAATTTGAAGATCAACATTTTATTTAACTCCTTTCAATGTCAGTATGGGTTTGGAGTTGGAAAAGTCGACAGGCTACTCCAAAACAGCAATGATTTCTGGTAGCAACAGGTTCTGAAAGTGGGATGGGCCCAGAGCAGTCAAGGCTGTGTATTTGGTTTCCACCCAAGCAGAAGCACAAAGCACAACCTTCATAAAGCCATGCACAGCCTTCACAAAGCCACTGTGCAGTGAGGATCAGCCTTGTTCAAAGCAGCTCTTTCCAAGAGCTTTGTGGTGCAACACCCAACAGCAGTGAGACAAACCAGACAGTCCTGCTGCTTTCCTACTTGGTCTGAGACTCAGCAGTTCTTTCTGGAAATCTCACAAGTCACAACAGTAAGTTGTCAACTGTTTCCACTGATTCTGACAAACCCAGTCTGGTTTGGCTCTCTAGAAACATACCACTGGGCACATAAGATGCTCTGAATTCAGTTGTGTCCTGGAACATGTGGCAGGAACAACCTTGAACCTTACAGCATTTCTCAGCAGGCACAGTTTGCCTGGGCAGATTTGCACAAAACAGCCTTGTAATGCAGCAAACTATATTCTGCTGCCTTTAGTACATAAAAATACATACAATTCAAAATCCTATGTAAAGCTAAAGTTTTTTTCCAAGCCACTAACACTGTTGCGTAAGGTCTTGGTAAGTATTTTAATTCATTAGAAGTTCTGAGAGAGAAGTCTTAAAATATCTTCAGACAATAATTTCGCAAGTGACTGTAGAAATTAGAACAATGTAAATATTCTAACAAAAAAATTCTCTCGTAAATATTAAAATGAAAAATAAACTAAAAGCAAAATGCCACTGGTTCTCACAAGACTCGTGTGTTTGCTTTGGACAGCCGTTTCAGGTTTATGTTGCAATGTCCTCGGGGCCCCGCCAGCGGGTGCTGGGCGAGCACAGACCTGCCGTGGTTCTGACTCCCCCGCGACAGGGGCGAGCTGGCTGACACGGGGGACACGTCCGTCTCAAGGAGCAGCGACGGAAAGCAAAGGCTGGGGTACAGGTGTGAGCACATCTGCTGGAAACCCATTTTATAAAGTTCCGGACACCGATCACAGAGCCCGGACCACATCACCTGGATTTTACAGCACATCAACGCTTACTACAATGTAAACAAATATTTCCCGTATTAAAAACATTCTTCCAATATTTTTCAGATCAAATATCATTTAAAATGCATATCGCTCCTTTCGTTGTTTCACCTTTTGCCCATGCTGCTTAGACCCACGGCTGAGCTCACCTCCACCGCTCTTTGCTGGCAGCCCGGAGCCGGCCGGCCGGGAGGTGGTGGTGTTGCCCACGGAATGCGAGGCAGCGCCAGGGCCGGGGCCGAGACCGCGGACGGGCGGCTGTCCCGGCCTCAAATACCTGTCCCGAAACCCGCCTGCCGCCGGCTCAGCGGGGACTGCAGTGGGAAGCGAGGCCGCCGGAAAACGAGATAGAGCGCGCACGCCTTGTTTAAGTGCTTCTCATCGTCTCAAGGTATAAGTCATTTTGCAGGTAAGGACAGAGAGCACAGACCCCAGGCGGAAAGGAAAAGGCACTGTCCTGTCCTCTCCGCGCCCCGGGAGACACAGAGGAAAGAGCGACGCCACCTCCACTGAAGTCACTCATAGGGTGCAAGAGAAGCGAGAGGAAAATGTTTCAGGCAAGCAAGACACAGAATTACAATATAACGGTAAAATACAAGAGGTCACATCGTCAGGTTGTATCTGAGAACAGGCAAAGTAGGGAAATGCCTTGTACTTATTTTTCACTTTTACCCCAGGACCACACGTTTATGAGAAACACACTCAGATTTGCAACGTCTTCTTTTTCCTCAACAAGTCAGCAATATCTTGCACCAACAGTCCCTGAGAAAGATGATGACAAAGCCGACACGGCGCTCGGATCACTGCACCATCAGCCCAGGAGAGCTGTCAAGCAGTACCTGTTGCCTGTCCCAGCACAGCCAGTTCACCAGCCTACTCCCATTATAAAGTTAGGCACACTTGGAAATATTTGCAAGAATGAGTGGGAATGCAGAGCATTTCCTGTGCTATAGACCTAGTCTTTTATAAATGTATTCACTTACTACGTTATCTGTAATCAGAACTTCTTTCGTTCTCAAAAAGGAAAACAAAACAACTAAAACAGGATAACCACTCAAAAGGGTTAAAGCTATGATCTTATGAATTAAACTGAATGAAGAGAGAGTAAGCAGCAAAAGATACAGAACGTACTGAAGAACAAAAGCTTTGAAAAAAACCCAGTTTTGGTACTACAGCAAATTCATCTACAGAGCAATGTAGTAGAAACAAGTAAAGAAAGTAATATCCAAAGAGACCATGTTAAACCCAGGGGGAAAAAAAATATTAAAGTCTCTGGTGTCTAACAAAATGTTCTGTCATGTAGAGGCAAGCACTAAAAATGAGACAAAAATACAGGAATCCATGGCTTTGTTTCTGTAATCCCACACGGTTTCTCCTCAGGAGTACAGCTTAGAGATTAATTTGCTGGATTTCTCATTGTATGGCACCCTCTGCAAAGACAAGCATGAAAATGATGTTTGGAAGATGTGGGACCAGAAATCTCACTGTACAAAAAGCAAGGTAACTCAGTGACACCCGATTAAGTGGAACAACACTGAATACATGTATAATGTTGCAAATATTACATAATTCTCAACACAAAATACTCTTCCAAAGGCCATATAAAAAAGTTACAGGTCAAATCAACCCTGACATAGCAAAGGCATCCCAAGTGGTATTACATTTTCTATGAAAACATAACATTACCAAATCCCCAAATCAGAATTATACTAGAAAAGAACTGTCTTCGGTGGGTTACTGGGAAGCCTTTCCTCTCTCTCAGGTCTGCCAGGGTGGGGTGTCTTGACCAAAAGAGATTCATAATGAAGTATAATCACGAAACTTTGAATGCTTTTGCACTACTTGTAAAACTCAGCTGGCATTGATCATTCTTCCCCTTTTCTTTTCTCTGTCAGCTCCAAATTTTATTATCAATATTTACTGACAAAAAAAAAAAAAGGTGAGAGAGACAGAATACTTATGCTTCATCTAGAAGTGAAGTACAGGCAGGAATGTTGTAAATTTTTTCCCAGAATACCTCAATGTCTAAACTCCCTGAGGGACCTCACAGAGATTGGGAGGGTTACTTATTCTTCCTCCTGGCCACTTGACATTATTGAGGAAAGAACCAACAATTGCAATTTTCTGTGACATAAAAGTTTTTCCACACGGAGTTAAATTGCAAGCAATAGATCAGTGCATACAAAAGCAATTCTCAGAGAAATTTTGAGAAAAGCATTTTTGAGATAAAATATTCTAGAAAGACCAAATTCTTTTATTCTTTCTTCCTCCTCTCCCCAGTGATGTATATAGAATATCCCTGTGGCCACACCTCATATTCCTTGGCTAAAAACTGTGAAGTTTCTTCAGCCAATTGCAATCACGCTACCCCACCAGTGCTGTCTGTGCCTTCTCCTCCCCTTTCTGTAGCCAACATTTTGGGTATTGTGCCAACTGCACTGCTAATGGCACTGTCATGACTGATGAAGCCAGTCAAAGCATGTCTGGTCACTTTTTACAACCATGGTATTTCACAAGCTCAGCAGATTCTGCCCAATAGTGATTTATTCTGAAATAAACTTGTCAGCCTGTTCACACTCCATTAGCTTAGGCTGCATGTGCAGAGGCAAGTTAAAAGGGAGGAAGAGCAGCAGAAGTGAAGTGAGAAAACATACAAGGAACAACAGGATAAGCCTGTAAAAAAGAGGCCCAAGGAATAAGAACACAGATGTTGAAAACAATGATATGCTTGCAAAAATAAATTGTGCTTACAAAACCTAAATGTCATATGCTAATCTAAGATATGTGAACAAGCTTTCCACTGAATTCTGTAACAATCCATGCATATACCTGAATGTCAGTCAGAAATATAAAAGATAGCAAAGTCCTTTTCTGTTACTCATTGTATCTGGACTTCATCAGGGATATCCAAACTTGCATTCTGGTACATTGCAGTATGGCTTGGGAAAGACCATATAATGTTCCCGAAGGACAAATATATAGCTGAAAAAGTGTAATAATGTCTCTCAGAAGGGTTGTAAAGATTAATGAATTGATGTTTACTTAACACTGTGAAAACATAAAATGCCATACACGTTCATAGTGTTGAATGTTGATACCAATTCCTGCCAGTAGAGTCCCCCTAGTTCTACCCTCCTGTGCAGAGTCCCTCCCCTGTAAATGCTCATATCTGGTTTTACTTTCACAGACTGAAACCTGTCAGTGCTTTGAAAATTTTGCTATCATGCTCAGAGCAAACTACAGTGGGTCCCAAGGCAGGTAACCCAGAATGTTGTTTCCAACAAATTGAAAGAGAAGTATTTACATTCTCTCACCAGCTTACCCACAGACTATCTTGTGCAAACATGATGAGACTACAACAAGGTCATGCAAATTTGAAAACTAAGGACCCAATCAAGTAACTTGACTGTTAATGAGATATTACTCAGCATTTGTTTGGTACTTTCTAGGACTGGGCAGGTCCTTTTTGCAGGGCCCACAGATATTAAGCTCATTAGAAAAGGACCATGTTCTTTACTTAACCCATTCTTCTTACAAGCCTCAAGGATCCAGTCTTGGACAATGACCTCTCACTACCCTTGCTACAAAATCCAAGCAAAGGCTGCTAGATTATGGTTAAACCAGCAATTTTCTGCCAGGAGCTGGTCTGGTGAGAGAGGAAGAAGCTAAAGCAAGAGTTGATACTTGCTTCCCGAAGTTATGAGGGTCTTTTATGTATTTAAATTTGAAAACACATAGAGAGGCATGTCACAGATGTGGAGATGACAGACTTATGATAAAGTGCAGTAAAGCATGACAAATTATTAACCTACTTCTTAAAGAAACTTCTCTCACACCAATGACATATCTTCATCCTTCAACACACCCTTACAGTATCTAACATTGCAAGATACAATCAGCATATCCAGCTTTCTCTCAAAGTCCCATTAAAAAAAAACCCCAAAATTTTCTTCAAGTTCAACTGATAAAAGCCCAGAATCCTGGTCTAGACAGCTAACTGTGTTTCTGCCAGACATGCTTTTGGTATTGTGACTTTAATTCTCCTTAGATTTAGATCCAGATTTCAAAAATACCTGTCTTAGGTATTTACCTGTCTTGTCTCCAAGTCTCTAGCTGGTCTTGTGAAGATTCACTGGGGATATCAGTTCCCAGTAAAAATAAAGCACTTACATTTATGGATTAGATTGGCACAGCAAGGTTTTGGCAGTGGGAGGGCTACATGGGTGGCTTCTGAGAGAAGCTGCTGGAAGTTTTCCATGTCCTAGAGATCCAGTGATTGCTGGCTCCAAGATAGACCTGTCACTGGCCAAGGCCAAGTCAATCAGCAATGGTGGTAGCATCTCTGGGATAAGGTATTGAAGAAGGGGAAAACTGCTGTGGAGCAAGAGCCAGGTAAGAGGAGTGAGAATATGTGAGAGAAACAGCCCTCTATATACCAAAGTTGGCAAAGAAATAAGGGCAGGAGGTGCATCAGGTACCAAAGCAGAGGTTCCCCTGCAGCCCATGGTAAAGACTATAGTGAGGCAGACTGTCTCCCTGCAGCCCTTGGAGGTCCAAGGGGGAACAGAGATCCACCTGCACCCCCTGGAGCACCCCATGCCAGAGCAGGCAGATTCCCAAAGGAGGCTGCAACCCCATGGGAAGCCAGTGCTGGAGAAGGCTCCCGGCAGGAGCTATGGTCCCATGGAGAGGGGAGCCCAAGCTGGACCAGGTTTTCTGGCAGGATGTGTGACTCCACAGGGCACCCGTGCTGCAACAGACTCTTCCTGAAGGACTGCAACCTGTGGATGGATCCAACTGGAGCAGTTTGTGAAGAACTGTAGCCTGTGAAAAGGACTCAATGTTAGATAAGTTCATGGAGTACTGTCTCCTGTGGGAGGGACCCCACATAGGAGCAGGAGAAGAGTGTGAAAAGTCCTTATGCTGAGGAGGAGAGAGCTGCAGAGACAATGTGTGATGAACTCACCACAGCTCCAATTCTCTGTCTCTCTGCATTGCAGGGGTAGAGCAGGGAGAGGATTTGGGAGTAAAGTTAAGCCCAGGAAGAAGGGAGGGGTGGGAGAAAGGTGTTTATTAAGAGATTTGGGTTTATTTCTCATTATCCTACTCTGATTTGATTTGTAATAAATTCAGTCAATTTCCTCAGGTTGAGTCTGTTTTGCCCATGGCAATAAACTGGTTAATGATCTCTCCCTGTCCTGATCCTGACCTGTGAGCCTTTCATTATATTTTCTCTCCCCTGTCCAGCTGAGGAGGAAGAGTGATGGTGCTGCATTGTTGGGCACCTAGCATCCAGCCTGCTACAATACTTCAGTCAAAATGGACATCACAGAAGCCTCCAGAAAAGTATGAAAAAGACCAACAAACTTGTAGTCTCTCCCTAGTGACTGTGCATTTTATGAGTAGACCATAAACAGATCAAAAGAGCACAATTTAAGATACTTTCAACATGGTTAAACCGTTCTTCTGCTCTTCCTCCAGCCCAGGGGAAACAGAACTCTGGTCCCCAGTCTAGACAGGGGAGCCAAGGGGTTGTTTAGTCTGGAGAAAAGGAGGCTCAGGGTAGATCTTATCACTCTCTACAACTACCTGAAAGGAGGTTGTAGCTGGGTGGGGGTTGGCCTCTTCTCCAGGTAATAAGTGATAAGGCTAGATGAAACAGTCTCAAGTTGCACAGGGGGAGGTTTAGATTGGATATTAAGAAAAATTTCTTCACTGAAAAGGTTATCAAGCACTGGAAGAGGCAGCCCAGAGAAACAGTTGAGTTACCACTTCTAGAGGTATTTAAAAGATGTGTGGATGTGGATACTTAGGGACATGGTTTAGGAGTGGACTTGGCAATGTTAGGGTAGTGATTGGACTTGATAGTCTTACAGGTCTTTTCCAACCTAAACATTTCTATGATTCTATAAGGGAGAACAGATTTGTCTATTATTTCAAATGAAAACACAAAATGGCAAGGATGCATTTATTTCACAACCATTTCAGATTAAGCTAGCAAAAAACAATTCAGGAGATGCAAACAAGTCCTGGAAGCACAGCAGAAAAGCATGCAACATGTGCAACATGTTTTCCATGTGCAACAGCAACAAGAAAAATTTTCAAGAATTTGCAGATGTTTAAGAACTAGAGTTGTTGTTAATGCATCTGAAGCACCACATGCAGGGATGGCCAGTTAATGCCTTTTGGACCATGTGGCACACATGAAGGCTTCAAGTGAGGTTCCCACCCTGAGGGAGTTCTTTGTATATGAGCTTCTAGATCACCTGAATCCATGACTGAAGGAGAAAAGAGTGCCTGCACTGCTACATTGCCATTAAGGCCAGGAATCCAGCACAGGGAGGTGGGTACCATGGGAGGCGCCTGCTAACTGCTTTCTCATCTCTTTCACTTTTGAGGCCTATAATATGGAGTCAGGAAGCTGGAGCCTCCAGTTTTTTGGCATGGTCCTGTCTACTCCCTCTATAGCACCAGAGCTGCCTAGTGAATGCTTTGACCTGTCACCACATCAAGCCGTCATGGCTGGGCAACATCATCTTGGGTAAAGTTCTGGTATCAGGGAAGAGCATAACTACTTATAAATACAGACCAGTTTGTCCACTAATGAGTCCTTCCCTGTGCAGATGGAGAGCTCCATACAAACTCACAACACCCCCTGCCAAAGCACATGCCAATGAAAACAGCCACAATGTTGATGGGGCTTAATTGCTTTCTTTTACTAAAATAATGTAAGAAAAGTTGATCTATAGCAAAAAATAATAGAGGCTTTTATCCTTTTAGCAGGAAGGATAATCAGTGGCTATCAGGAATGGAGAAAAGTAGGTCCCCAGCTGGCTTAGATTCAACTAGATTTTTTTTCCATTAAGATCTCTTCAATTTTATCATCTGGTTATTACATGCGCATTTTTGTCTTTAACCTATTTTGAAGCAATTACATGTTTATGCTGGTTTAGAACACTCCCTTTTATGAATTTTAAATTGTTGGGTATTCGTATGCTATCTGTAATTTGGTATTCTAACATAGTAATTCTGAGAGCAAAACAAATACACCTCCTTGGCTGCTTCTCCTTTTTTTCTCTCTGATTGTTTGCATCCCTTGCCTCCTTGAATAGACATAGATGTGGACATTTCCCTCGGATTGTAACTAGACCATGGCAGGCTAATAACCACTTGTGCTTTTGAGAATTACTCCTAGACAGATTTGTTACATCTTTTGACTGCAATGGATGTCAACCCCAGACAAAATACCAACACAACAAAAAGCTGTCCTACAGACAACCTTTCTGAATAAAAAAAAAAAACAACAAAAAGAAGCAGAACACAAGTTTCAAAAATTGCTTAGAGTCGTTTGTTCCATTTTCAAAACTGAAAGGCCCTCAGGAGCCTACATCCAACCAGCTTCCAACAAGATGTACTGGCATAATAGTTTGAGCCATTTTTTAATGGCAGGCTTACTTTTTTTCAAAGGCACTTCAAGTGTTTCACCTAGCCATGCAGATACTGGGGAAGCCTGCACTCAGTTTCAAACATTCATGTCTTTCTTGAGCTGGCATATAAGCCTAGAAAAATTCTACAACTCATCAGGTTATTGCTTTTTGCTTTACAATTCAGCAGTCAGAATTTTGTAAAACAGATTAAGATATCTGGGAAAAACAGGGCATGTTTTTTTATTTAGTTATGCTTTCACATGTAAAATTATACATTAAAAAAAACCCCATCAGCAACATGCAAACATTTTAGTTCATACTCAGTAAAACAAAGAGCTATCATCAGTGAATCAGTGAATTCCAGCACTGCAAAGGTTTCTTCTAAAAAAAATCAATGATACATATCAAAACTGTGTCTTAAGGGTAAGTGGATAATCTCTTTCATGAAAGTACTCAATAATGTAACATTGAAGGGACAAGTCACTTTGTGGGATTTGATTAACTGTAAATCACATACTTGGTGGATTTCTGATTTTTTGTACATTCCAGCTATATCTATAAATCCAGAATCTAAAAAACAAACAAGTTTTGCATCAAAATGCCACAATTCAGCATGATCCTAAACAAGCATAAAAGGCTAAAGTCATCTGCGTGGCTTAAGCACAGCCCAGAGAAAAGAAAACAGGAGTGATGTCAAGAGGAGAACAAGGATAGCAACAGGTTAAGCACGTTCAGGTGGGATGTGATGGGATAAGGAAGGGTGAATCAATTCCTTGAAGTCCAGAGAAAGATGAAACCTTCAAGCATGCCTAGACAGTAAGGATGAGATGTCCCAGGTGCTAAAGGTAATCAGTGCAGGATCTTCTTGTACAGAGCAGTCGGTTCTAACCTTGGCACTAGCAGTACAAAAGCATGTTCTTAGGCAGCCTCTTCAACCAAATAACTGTGATGGTTACATGACTAGAATACAACAGAATATTTCATTTAAAAGGGACCTACAATGTTCATCCAGTCCAACTATCACATACTGTATAAGTCAGGAGCAAAGGACTGCTTTAAACACCTTAAACTTGTTAGGCTTAAGCATGTTAACCTGAAAGTTCTTTCGGTCAAACACCAAAATGCCTATCTATGACATTACACATTTGTGCCTGTCACCCACAACCTAAGAAGTATATTAGGTGTACATTTGCAGGATTTTATCTATGCCAATGTAAAATGTTGCATATATTATAATCACATTCCAAACTATTTCCTAGAAGGCTTTTTTATCTTTACTGTAAGGTAAAAATATTTGTTCCACATTTCTGAAAGATGCGAATGCAATCAAATCAAAATGGAATGGCAAAACATCTGACTACATCCCCCACCCTGTCCCTCTTAGCAGACAGCTGGAGACTGAGGAATATACCTCCACAATATTGCTAAACACTGGTTTATTTCTTGTATATTACCCTAGATATCCACTACAGGATCTATGGCCAGAGGGTTGTTGGTAGCCATTGGTTTGACACAAAGTGGGCATCTCACTACATCCTTTAGAGCCTGCCTTTTGCAGTTCATACCTGCTAACTTCCTCCTTGTTAGCTAAGAGTGTTACTTCAGAGAAATCTTCTCCACATTCATGTCTCAGTAGGTGAGACCAGTCCCTTCAGCAGCTGCAGGTTATGAGGAAAAAGGTAGAAGCAGGAGGGAAGGGACACACCTGAAAAGAAGTTGCCCTATTTTCTATTTGTCCCAGAACCTACAGGAAGCTTGCAAAAGTATTGTCTTCACCACAGTAGTTCCAAGGGCAGATGCCCGCATGGATACCCACAGTAGCCTGGCTTTGCTGGAAGCTACCCTTTCAGAAAACTTTTATCCCAGCACCAGCAGAGATCCTGCAGAATCTCTCTCACAATTGTTCTGTAATAATCTACCTCAGAATAGAGCACCTGCAGCAAATTCATTGAACAGATACAATGTGGCCTCTCTAGACTCCAAAGGCCCTTCAGCAAATTTTCATTCAAAATAATGGTATTGCACATTATCATCACTTCTACAGCCTTACCTGGCACCTATGATTATTTATACAGAGTAGGTTGCCCCCAAAATATACCATGAAATTATGATTTTCAACAGCAAAAACTTGACTTAAAAAGATCAAAAAACCCAAAGAAACCCCCAAATAAAAGCAACAACAACCAAAGGTAAGTTTATGTTACAAAATAAAATGCAGCTGCCATTCAGATTAATGTTCAAGTCTATACAGGTTTTCATTAGAAGTAGAATTCCACAGTATCTCTCCAGAAATAAAAGTTTGCTATGCAAGAGACAAGACAGGATGAACTATGACTCGCCCCCTCAGGAAAGAGAGGCAGAAACAGGCTCAGAGACCTAGTGAAGCTGATCAGGTTCTGCCAAGTGACACAGCTGAAGAGCAGATGCTACCTTCCTTTAATTTAGCAAATCCAGTAAGGTGGCTCAATGGACCCATGCAGATACGACGCAAAGCATCTGTGAGTTTTACCTCTCACTGTGGCAGCAAATTAATCCTCCTCTCTAGGTATCACCTGCAAAGGATACCCCTTCCGGTTTGCAGGGCAAACCTCCAGGTCCATATTAACAATCGCTGTCACTCAAAAGTGAAAATACGCAATTGCAGATGACCATCACAATTGTGGCAGCTTTTCAGCCTCTTCTCACACACTCCCTAAGCTCCTATTCCTATGTGCTGTCTTGTCAGGCATTAGAGCACATCTCCTCTAATCCCTGAGAGATGTGGACTATTTTCATAGAATTACAGAATGTCTTGGGTTGGAAGGGACCTTAAATATCATCTAGTTCCAATGTCCCTACCATAGACAAGAACACCCTTCACCAGACCAGGTTGCTCAGAGCTTCATCCAGCCTGGCCTTAAATACCTCCAGGAAGGGGGCATCCACAGCTTCTCTGGGCAACCTGCTCCAGTGCCTCACCAACCTCACAGCAAAGAATTTTTCCCTAATATCTTATCTAAACCTACTCTCAGTTTGAAGCCATTCCCCCATGTCCTGTCCAAGCTCTTGTCTCTCCCCATCTTTTTTATAGGCTCCCTTCAGGTACTGAGAGGCCAGAATTAGGTCACACCAAAGCCTTCTCTTTTCCAGACTGAAAAAAACCAATTCTCTCAGCCTTTCCTCATAGGAGAGATGCTCCATCCCTCTACTCATCTTGGTGACCTCCTCTGGACTCGCTCCAACAGGTCAATGTCCGTCCTGTGCTGAGGACCCCAGAGCTAGATGCAGCACTTCAGGTGAGATCTCACCAGAGTGAAGTAGAGGGGCAGAATCCCCTTCCTTGACCTATTGGCCACACTGCTTTTGATGCGGCCCAGGACATGATTGGCTTTCTGGGCTGCAGGTGCACATTCATTGCCACCTTACGTCCAGCCTCTCATCCACCAGCATCCCCACCTCCTTCTTGGCAGGGGTCCTCTCGATCTGTTCATCACCTGGGCTGTATTGATACTGGGGCCTTTGCCAGCATCCTGCTTGCCATGTCTTCTTCCTTTCCCTAGTAATAACAAGGGAAGGGATGGTCTTGCATCTAGCTCTTCATGGTCACCTGTGCTACAGCCCTCATGTCTAACATCAGGCAAGTCACTTGTGTGAATGGTCATATCAAAATCTCCAAAGGGTACTGTCAGACTGCACAATTTATCAAAGACACAAAGTCCCTAGTAAAATACAGGCAAGGGGCTCAGCCACTTGTGTTTAATCTGTCTTAACTTCTTCATTGCTGTGTAAGAGTGGTTAATATGGGTTTTCATTTCCAAAAAATGAACCCACTGTGGTCTGCTTCAAGCCCACAATCATTTCATTCTGCACTTGGTACCAGTAACCATCAGTGCCTTCTGACGTTCTCTTTCTCCCCGCAGCTTCACACTTGATCCTCTGCCACTTGTGCTTGGAGCAGCCTCTCACAACCTGCGTACTAGGTACATAAATGATTATCAATGGGATGCTTTCAGAAAGCCTTTGCATATTTCAAGTGCCTTTCATTTTTCACAAGTGCAAAGCTGGGGGGAGAAAGAGAACATCAGAAGGCATTGATAGTTACTGCTACCAAGTGCAGAATGAAACGATTGTGGGCTCGAAGCAAACCACAGTGGATGAGGCTGCACAGAATCTGCCATAGTGGGACAGTGAGAGGCACCACACACATGCAAAGAGAGCAGACAGAAACTAAAGGGTGAACTAGGAGGAGGAGCAGCAGGATTTCCTCATTTTAAAAGAGAAGTATTTTAAAAAAATGTGCTAGTAAGTCACATACTGCAACACACAGATGCAAATCTCAAACAAACTGTCCCTAAAATGGGCATTGCCTTTTCTATGAACAGACTAGCCCAGGAATCCCAGGAAGAAGGAGTGGGTGGTGACAAAACCAGACATCTTTTTTTAAAATCTTTCTTTCAACCGCATGGGCCCTAACGGAGTGAACCCTACTTTAAAGACACTAGTCTCAGACTGACAAAACTCCAGCATGACTGTACATGCAAACATTTTTTTCCTAGTTTGGTACTCTACACTCCAGAGTGACTTTTCCAGTGATCTCACAATCTGCTCTTGTAGTGCTGCTAGTAGTTCTGCTCACATAGTGTGAGAAAATGCTTTAATTTCAGAAGCAGTTTCAGAAAATGCTTCATAGCCTGAGACTATTTTAAAGAAAACTTATGCAACTCATCCCTGAATCTATCCAAACTGGTAAGAAATCCTTTGACCATTGAAAAAGAAGTAATGAAAGGGAATTTAATCTTGACATTTCTGGATTAAACAGTTGACAGGCAAGGACTGGAGGACTCAGTAGCACAGAAGACAGCTGTTTCCAGAGTTGTGCCTATATTGGCAGAGTCTAGACGTTATGAATGAGAGCTCAGCAGAGCTAAAGAAGCTTGTCACAGCAGAGGTGGGAATCCAAATTTTAATGATTCAATTAAGGAATGCCATGGCTGGTGTAAAACACTGAGCTATTTCTACCTCTGTGTCCCTATGACTGCCCTCACACTACTGTGGGTGTAATTACATAAGATGCACAATCCTTTAGTAGAAAGTGGAATTATTTAAGGAAAACAGCTGGCAAATTTAGAGCTAAGTAGGAGCACAGAAACGTCAAGGCTGAACCAAGAGCATGTCAAACATGACCCAGATAGCTAATCAGAAGTTATGCTCAAATCTAACTCTTGAGATACTCTTTGGTTGTTTGCTAGAGTACCTCTTCTTATTATCAAAGTCCGGTACCAGATAAAGGAATAAAACTCGCAGCTTCTCAGTTTTTCTTGCTGTTCATTGAGCTTTATCACACTTCAGCATGCCACCCAAACCTGGGTTTAACATACCAGAACATGTGTTGCTAAAAGCATTTGCTGCAAAGCAAGGAAGCACAAAGCGAGAAGGGAGTAGGGTGTGGAATGCCTCAAATGGCAGCTGTATCTGGGTTTTTAAGGACACTAATAACCAATTAACAGATAGCACGTACTCTGTTTACAATTAGGTACCAATAATCCTAACTTACTACTAACACGTCTTCTATACCTCAAATCTATTCCACCAATCATCAAATGCCAGCTCTGCTGCAGTGCAAGAAGCAAGAAGAAGATGAAGAAGAAGAACTCAGGGCAACACCCAAAATCCTCCATGTTGTCTTCTTTTATATCTATACTACAAAATCTAAAACTATAAGCTTTACCTCTATAACTAACCAAACCATAAGCCAAATTATTTTTCTGCTGCTCTTGCTTCCATCAGTTTTGGAAGTCCTTCCCAGGGACACAGATCAAAAACTGTATCCTCCTGGGGTCTCTGCGAGGGTCTCAGACCCTCCAGGGCGATCTGAGGTGTAGACTCGATATCCTGGACTCCAACATCTAACTTGCACAGGGCTCCAGAAACAGGCTGACTGAATACAGTAGAGAGGCTGAAAGAGGTATGCTCTTGAGCTTTATTCCCTGATTTCATTAGATACCGTTCTGATCTCTTCACTGTTCTCCACCTTTAATATCACAACCCTGACATATTTGCCAGGAATGGGGAGGGGAGAGCAGCATTATGGAATGATGATGCAAAGAGTCTCCTCTATGAGCTTTGAGGAGGGTGTCAAGTCTGTCAGAGGGCTTCCTTCAGTGCAGAGAGGTGTGAGCTCAAGACTTCATGTCTGTTCCCAGACAACCTGCTCTGAGGCACCACACAACAATTAGGATCAAGGAGCTGTGAGGGGGATGTTTTCCCTCTGCAATGCTGGCTACAGTAACCCTTTTGACTCAAGAACTTCAGCCTAATGAGCTGAACAGGGAACAAATGAGCATTAACAGAGATGGTGTTGAGATATGCTAACACACTACAGGAATATCCCACAGCTGGTATAAGCAGGTCCAGAAGATACTTAAAAAACCTGGCTGATAACTTCATGGTACAGGTACTAAGGAAGCTGACTAGGAAAGATGCCCTTCCTTGATCTGTTGCTTGTGAACTGCAGTAATTTACTATTACAAAAAGATAACCCACCTAGTTGATCAAGGGAAGCCAATTGATATAATCTTTATGTATTTCAGTAAAGCTTTTGATACTGTCTCTCACAGTCTCCTTCTGGACAAAATTTACAGCCCACAGCTGGATAAACACATCATGCAGTGGGTGAGCAACTGGCTCATGGGTCAAGCACAAAGGCTTATAGTAAAAATGGGGTTACATCAGGCTGGTGACTGGTCACTACTGGGATTCCACAGGGCTCCATTTTAGGGCCAATTCTTCTCTACATCTTCATAAATGACTTGGATGCAGGATTCAAAGGTACACTAAGTAAGTTTGCTGACACTAAACTGGGAGGAGCTGTTGACTCTCTCAAAGGCAGGGAGGCCCTGAAGAGAGACCAGGACAAATCAGAAGGCTGGGCAATCACTGATTGTATCCAGTTTAACAAAGACAAGTGCTGGACTGTGCACCTGGGATAGGGCAACCCTGGGTGTACACATAAATTGGGGGACAAATTGCTGGGGAACTGCACTGTGGGAAGGAACCTGGGGATCCTGGACCATGGCAAGTCAAATATGAGTCAGCAGTGCTCTGGCAGCCAGGAGGGCCAACTGTGTCCTGGGGGGCATCAGGCAAAGCATCACCAGCCAGCTGAGGGAGGGGATCGTCCCACTCTACTCTGCACTGGTGTGGCCTCGCCTTGAATACTGTGTGCAGTTTTGGGCACCACAATGTAAGAAAGATACAAAACTATTGGAGACCGTCCAAAGGAGAGCTACAAACTTGGCAAAGGGCCTTGAGGGGAAGGAACAGCTGAGGACACTTGGCTTGTTCAGCCTGGAGAAGATGAGACTGAGAGGAGACCTCATTGCAGTCTAGAGCTTCCTCGTGAGGAGAAGAGAAGTGTTGAAGGACACAAAAACAGACTTGTGACCCTTTACATCCATGTTATTTATTTCTGGTACATGGCTGCAGTATCTAAGCTGACTCCTGCACTGTCCAATTCATTGGCTTCAGCAATGATAGCCTTGTGTATTCTTGTGATTAAAAGTTTATCAGAACACAGTAACTTTTATTTCTTTTCTATAGTTACTACTGTTTCCTTTGAAAGCTCACCTGTCCCTGTCTCTTTGGTAGGAAGACAACAAAATAACACTGGAGAGTTGGCAAATGTCATTTGCTAAAAAGGATGGTTTTCCATCAGGCTAACCTACGCAGGAAATAACAATTAAACTTACTGAATACCTAGTGCAAAAGTAAAATATCGTAAAAGAAAAACCTATTAGAATTTTTTCACTCAGGTGAATTTGATAATCATTTTGGCATCAATCAGCAAACAATCACACTTAAAAAAAAATCCGAGGGGAAAAAACCGAGAGAGACAGTCCTATCCATAATAAAATAGGTACAAAAGTAACAGAATTTCTATGCCATATAGCACAAAACCTTACAATAATTGGATATAAAACCTTCCACTGCTAGAGACACACATCACTTTTCTTACCAGTCTATGTTATTTTTTTGCCTCTGAGTATAATTACTATTTGACATTAACCAACTTTTCAAAGTTTACTGCAAGTTTTATTACTCATTCCTAGGTAAGAGTTAATCTGCAATCCTATTCATATTGTGGAGGTAATATGTGTGGAGTGCAAATGACCTTGTAATGGAGCCAAATCCTAAGGCTTTCTTTTAGCAAAGCATGTGGCCGTCAAATAGGAATTAACTGAACGAAGACCTAATTGTTTAGTTTTATTTCTCTGCAGGACCAAAATATAATTTTCCTCTCTGCATGTGGTAGTGAATCATACATCAAAAATATCCAAGCTCATCAGTTCAAAACATACTCAAAACAAATCCATAGGAAACCAGCATGCAATTTTGAGAGATTTTTCCACGCAGGAAAAAAATGTTAAAGAAAGCACATAAATGTATAGTATTTATAATAATGGATATGCATGAGAAGCCTGAAAGCTTTTTTGGGTTTCTGTTTGTCTTTTCTTATAGAAGGTTCTAAAGCCAAATCTATGGTGCTTTCAGGTGCTATGTAGTACAAACCAAAAGAGTACAGACCAAAAGTACAGACCAAAGAGCTGTGTAATTCTACTGGAACAGGCAAAATAAAACAAGTTATTAATCAACTATTCAGGGTATCCACACAACCAGGTCATACAGTTTGTCCACTCTAGCACTATGCCAACCCCCTTCAGCTACAGCATCTTCTGGAGATTTATTCTTACTGTTCAGTGCAGCTTTCAGCAACAATTATTTTTGAGCGGTGTGCTATTTATGCTAGTAAAAATAAGCTGGTGCTCTATGTAATTATTTGTACTATTTAAGGTAAAAAACCAAACTGCACCCTTTCTTTTCACCCCATCCCCAACAGTTACATTAATGGTAACTTCAATGTTGTAACTGAGATATATCAAAAATCACTCACCTATCAAACCTAACATGTAAAAATTATTTATGAGACTGAATTTACAGTAACTGAAGTTAACTTCTGCATTTCTTTAAAACAACACACTGACTAAACACCAGAAAAAGCTCTTGGGGTGGGTTGCATTATAAACTCTGTAATTAAAATGCAAGTAAGAATCTGCTCAATAAATAACATCCTGAAAATTACTTAGACTAAAAAAAGCCAAAAAATGCTAGATAACAATGAACAGAATACATGCATAAAATAACGAGACAGATGTATTCACCCAATAATGGGAGGGGTTTATTTTTCTCATGGTTGGAATGGCATTGAATTTAAGCAACAGATTCAAAGTAAAGGTTGTCAAACCACACTCAAAGATTTGTGTTTTCATGTTGCTATTGATTACCATTGGGCACTTACATATCCTTGCCTTTGCAGGACCTCAAAGTAAAACTGTTTTGTCTAAGGGTCAGATTTCTACATACTCCTCAGTGAGTATGTGGCTTCTTGGGCACAGCAGGAGTGAAGTTGCTCTGCTGTGAATCTGATGCTTAGCAGCACACGGGAATGCTGGAGGCAGGGCAGAAACAAACCAAGAGGTGTGAAAAAAAACCAAACTGTGTTGGAAGATCCTTCACCACACAACTCCCAGGTTGCTATGAAATGAAGACAGGAGAGGTGTAGTATTGCAGCTTGAGTGCAGTCTGCTCAATACTCACATCCAAAAAACAGAGCCACACAGTTCTTATAATTAATCTTTGCTCTTTTGCTATGTCATTCAGATCTGGAAACAACCTTCTGTAATAATGCTGCGCTTTTGAAGATAGCAAGATGAATGCAAAAAAGCATTCATCATTCATCCCTATGTATTTCTACAAGCATTGAAATATTGTTGACTTTTTTTTACTGCTTTATTCATTAGCCACAATATTTCATCAGCTAAATTCTGTGTTTCAGAATAAAACTGCAGTCAGCAACAAAAATGTTCTTAATACACAATATTTTTTGTTATCATGGCTGAATTACCAATTCATCTAAACACTGGATCTCAGCAGGCAATTTATCATGAACTCTGTCTCTATTCCAGCTTTTAGACTCAATTGAAAGCCTGGAAAGACCTAAAAGAAAATCCTGTAGGGGGAAAAAATTAAACCATTTTTAATAGATCTGCTTTGTTCCAGGCTCACAGCTTTCATTTGATGCTTTCCAGCCCAGCCATTTTTATGATCATGTTCATCAGTAAGAAAAATTGTAATTTTGTAAAAAAATTTTTGTAAAAAAAAATTGTAATTTCTGCCCACATGGCTGGAAGGTTTTTTTGGTTTTACTTTCCCTTTCCTCAGTATCTCTGGTGTCTAGAAAAAACAGACAAGTCACTGCAGAAAGATAAAGCTAGACCATTTGGTGATTTCGGCAATTTTTCATTGTAGTTTCATTTACCACAGGAATACCCAAGAGGAATAATTATTTAAGTTTCTGATTTGCCATAGCTTCACTTGACAGATGCAGAAGATGAAATACAGCAAGGACAAGCAGGACCAGGAAGGACCTTCATGATTCTAATGTAAGGAAATTAAACATCTCATAATATTCTGGGCTTTAGTACTTGAGAGACCATTTTACTGACTGAATACTGTGTTTCATAAATGTTTCAGTGGCCTAAGCCAGATTTTAATGCACCCACTGCTGTGATGTACATTTCCTCCAGTGTTTTCCATCTCAGGTATGACTATTTTCAAGTGCTGGCATATGAAAGAACATGGTTATGTAAAATGTCCAATTTTGGTAATTTTAAGTGATGGTTAACTTCACTTAATCATTTGGGATTTATCCCATAATGCATGCACACATTTTAAGGGATGTGTAAGCTTCATGTGATGTACAAGCATGCTTTTGTGGAGATAAGCAGTCCTGAAGAGGATGGAGAATTATGAACGAGACACATATAAGTGCCATCAATGGCCAGCTATGAAAACCATCCTACCTCTCAAAACTCAGAGTAGCCACCAAGTCAGACACACCCAAACACTTGAGCTGGGTTCATGTCACACAGCTAGGGAGGACCACTACCATGGAACGAGTGGCATACAAAACACACCACTAAAACTATACCTGAGCTGGGAAAGCACAATACAGACACAGCATGGTTTGTGAAAAGCTGTAGGAAGTGAACTATAGCTTGGTTGCAGCAGAGGGCAGTGATACACAAACACCAGCAGTCCTTGCTCTACAAATGCAGAAACCTGTCTGCTTATTTCTAGCATGCAATGGTTACCACTCTTAAGCTTATTCTTAAGAAAAATTACACACTATTTATATGTATGTAGGTGTACACATGTGCACATGCACAGAGAGATATACTGAATATTCATATATTGAATATGGTTTCTTTGTCAACCATACCCTATTTGATTAATCTTCCATCCCCCTTGTCTTCTGAAAATCAAATCCTTTAAAACTTTTGCTATACAAGGTGTTGATTTGCATATTGACAACATTTCAGGGAGTTGATTTTCATCATTTCCCTCAGCCCTCTCACCCTTTAAATGGTAGGAAGCTGGATGCAGTTAAGGAGAAAAAGAGAGGGAGGAGGGTGCTGTGGATGAAGACAGCATAAGTCTTAGGCTACTTAACTGGGTTAATTTGTCTCCTGGCATGCAAGTAGAGAGCATAAGAGAAAGCCACAGGATAAAGAATTATTGCAAGGCATGCGCTACTCATGTAAGTGCTGACATGTCTAATGCTGTGTGATTCAGAGCAGCTTTGAAATACTAGACTTCTTATTGAGGGATGGATTTCATTTCCACTGGGTGCAATTTGAAGAGAGGCATAAAAGAAGAAAATATAAATTGTTATGAAGAAGCCCAGTGTTGACTTGAATTAGTTTAAATGCAACTTGCTAAGGGAGAGCAATTGATTTTTTATGAGAAATAAATGGATTTGTATGCTAGGCCAGTACTTGGCAAGTCAGTTTCCACAAAGCAATTGCTAAACTGTTGAATTTACTGTGCAGCATCTGCTGTATATAAATGTAGGAAGCCATTAAAAATTATACAGTACTATATATGCACATATAAATACATGCCAATTTTAACTCATGAGCATGTTCTTCGTACCATTTACAAATCAGTAAACACCTAAAATTAGTTTGGATATTGATTTAAGTTTTGAGACTTTTATAGTGTCTTTTATATTTTTGGTGGGGTTTTTTGCTTTTTAATTGTTCTTTATTGCTTTTTTTGCTTTTCATTTATTAGGCTCGTTCATTTTTAGTAAAAGATTGAACTTGGTTCCGATTTGGGACTATCTACATCTACTAACTTTGCCTGAAACAGAGTCAGTACCACATTTCAAGTATCCTACTTTTTCAAAGCAAAACTACAGAGGAAAGACAAAATAAGATCTAGACTGGAACTACACAAATGTTGAGGGAACTCTTTATCAGACTCAGTCCTGCAGTTAAAGCCTTATGGGTAGGTGATGCAAGCAGCTGGACAGACAGCCTGGGGAGGCCAAATCCATTTGTACTCAGCTCATGAAGCTTTTGATCCCAATGAAAGTAGTTTATGTAAGGCACTAAGGCAAGTTTTACCTCTGAAAAAAAAGCATTAAGAAAGTGAGCATTCTGGCCAAGCACTCAGCCTTGCAGCCTGCTCTCTCGGCCCTGCTAGGTGATGGGTACTGGCTTGCCAGTACTGGTCCTGCTCCCCACCCCACCATCACCTTTTTTGTACAGTTCCTCTGAACGGAGGCCTTTCAAATCCTGGACATGAGGAACTCATTTCTCTCTTGTACCTCTGGCTGCCATATCTGGATGAGAGATGTGTTTGAGCTCCTCTGAAGGGAAAGGCAACAAATATCCTTGGATGGGCCCCAAGGGAGCTCATTTCGCAATGGGTGTACAAAATCCTCCAGCAGAACCTGTCTGTCCTGAACTACATCACCAGGGAACACTATCAATAATAAAGTCTCTCTTTCACAACACTAGGATTTCTGTACTCCAGCCAAACGCATTTTCTTTGAGTGAGTGACATTCTGATGTGTTCTGGGACAGCTCCATAGGCATTTGCCAAGACACATGCTGGCTTCTTCAGACAAGAGACACACGGCAGTTTAAACTTGGTTTAGCTTTCGAGTCTCAAGTAGCGACAGGCCATCTGCCACATTTCAGGAATACTGGCACTTCCTACTCAGAGAGGTCCAGGACTTTTATAAGACAGACATGGCAGGAGAAGAGTGAAACACATTGGCAGGGCTTTGTGCATAAAGGTTGCATGGCATCAGTTAATCCGAGCCAGTAGAGCCAGGATGTAACCCATCAATCTGCTCCCAGCCACATAGGCAGCTCTGGGAGCAGAGCAAGACAAGTGAGCATTTGGTGAGGGTGAAGAGCAGTGCACGACCAAGGCACCAGCTGTGGGATTGCTGCTGGGAGGAGGAGGAATCACCAAAAACAGAGCTGTGGGGACAGACTTGCTTGAAGTCAGGGGCTATGGGTCAGAATGAAGCTGTATCAGAACATCTTGGGAGGAGGGCAGAATAGTGCAAGGATTTTAGACTGCACATCTCCCTTGGGTTATGGTAGCAAAGATGCTGGTGCACAGGATCAGATAGTACACAAAACCAGGAGAATCTGGAATAAGGTTGGGAATGTGGGGCAGATTGGGAAGTATGAAGGAGGCTTTTTGCACTGGAAAGCTCAGCTATTGCAGCACCTACTTCTTTTGGCAATGTTGATTAGGACCAACTCTGAATCAGTGGGAGAAAAAAGTGTATGTGGTCCTCCTACCGAAAAGAAGGTTAGTTTTAAAGATGCAATTATATGACAATTGAAAAGAAGACGAGAAACCCAGTTTTGTTTCTGGTTAGTATAGCGAGATGTTCTTACAAGAACTGATGACTGGAAAAATAGAGAATTGCCAAGTCATTTGCAGAAACAAAATCATTACTGAGGAAATTTTTCTCACTGAAAAAGAAATGTGCAACTCCATTTATTGCAGCATCTGTCATCATGTGCATTGGCTGACAACCCATTCTGGATCACAGCACTACTCAACACCTGCCCTCAGACATTTTTTTATTCCGTACTCAAACTTAACATTGGACAATGTCTGACACATGCACACAGATGCCACACAGATTGGTTCCATCTTACTTTCATTCTCTATGGCTTGCCTGTAAAAGTGAAGACTTAACCAAGAAGATAATGGTGTGATGTGTCCTTTGACTGACATACTTTGACCTAAAAGCTAAGAAAGAAGATACGCCAACCTACTTCTAATGCAGATTAAAATGTGTCTTTGGCACAGCATCCCCAAACAGACTAATCATATATTCAAAAAAGTTTCCTTCATCCTTTTTCCCAGATTCCCGTTGTCAAGAGAGGATCATTAATGATAACTCCCTGAGGCTCCTTCTCATCATGTTACCCAATGCCTCATTCACACCTAAGGCATCAGGACAGATGAAAGCAAAACAGAGATGAGTGGTTCTCTCCCTGGTATCCAAACTTTAGACCAAACACCCACTTTCTTGTACTATAAACAAAGCAACCTGTTTAGAGCACCAAGGCACTGCTGCAATATTTCTTTTTCTTTAAGATTTTACATTTCTCCTGTGAGAAGCAATTACGAGAGAAGTGTCAAGCAAAAATAAATCCCAGTTAATAACAGTCACCATGAGCCTGCCAAGCAAATCACATCTCACCATTGCTGTTCCTTTTTCAGGTAAAAACAAAAAGACTGTGAGAATGCCAGGGTCTAGAATTAAGCTCTTTCCAAGAGGGAGTACAAAATTTTTGAAAATACAAGTCTCTCTCTTGTGTTCATGACATTGCATGGAATTAGACAAGCACTAAAACTGAGCATCCAATGATCATAAGAATAATTCAGGTTGGAAAGATTCTCTGGAGGTTATCTAGTCCAAACTTCATTCAAAGCAAGACCAAATGCAGTGAGGTAAGACTGCTCAGTTCAGCTTAGCTCAGGGGTTCTGAACAGCTTCAAACCACTGGTCTCACAGCTTCTCAGGCCACCAGGCCCATGCTCAGCTGTTCTAACCATAAACAACTTCTTTCCTAAATCTAAATCTAGTTACAATTTCTTTCCCTGCAACTTGTGTACATTGTTGTTATGGTTTGACTCTGGCTAAATGGCAAGGACTCACACACACCCCCAAAATTTATGAGAGAAGGGAAAAAAACCCTCAACTTTTGTGATAAGGATTATAAGCAACTTGTTATTAACTATTTCACAAGCAAAACAGGTTCTAACTTAGAATATTAAGAATTCACTACTACTAAAATCAGAGCTTAAGAGGTTAAGAGTGAGAAGTTTGATAGATGTTACAGACACCTTTCCCTCACCCTCCCCCAGATCTCTCTTCTTCCCTCAGTGGCCCAGGAAGACAAGAAGGGGGGTCTATGGTCAGAGGTTGCTCCTGCTGCTGATTCAGAGAAAGAGAAGTCCAACCCCATGCTTTTCCTGTGGGGGTTTTCTTCCTGAAAACATTCTGTTACAGAACTACTTTGTGGATTTATCACTATACTGACAAGAGCTTTCCAGGTATTGTTGTCACATAAGTCACTTCACCATAGGTGCAGCCATTCAGGTGCTGCTTGCCTGCTTCAGTGAAGGTTCTTACAGGCCACCAGTCCTCCCAAGAAATGCTGCTCTGCTGCTCCAGCGTGGGTCTCTTCTTCCCACGGCCCACTGGACTCTATCAGGCCCCCGCTAGCGACAGGGACATCAAACATCCCACAGGATCACAGCCTCTCTTTTTCCAGCACTTATGTGCTCCAGCGTGGAGTCTTCCAGTCTTCCACGGGTTTGAAGGCGAATCTTTGCTCCCTATGGTCCCCCCACGGGTTGAACTATTCCAGTGTTTGAGGCATCTTCTCTTTCTCCTTCTCACTGGCCTTGGTGTTAATCAAACTTCTCACTCTCCTCTCTTAAGTGGCCATGATGTTCTGCCTTGCCTTTTTTTCTTCTTCTCCTTCTTAAATATGTTATCACAGAGGCATTACCAGCTGACCTTGGCTAGCTTGGAGCTAAGAAATTTCCAGCAGCTTCTTAAAGAAGCCTCTCTCATAGCCCCCCCAGCTAATAAAAAACTCTGGCTACTTAAAACCACAACAATTGTCTTTGGTGCTTTCACCATGCACTCCTGAGAAAGGATCTGACCCTGTCTTCTCCATAGCCTCTCCCTCCCTTCAGTTTTTGCTTCCCCCAACTGAGCAAACTGTTCTCAGCTTCCATTCAAACTTATGTGCTCCTGCCTCTTCACCCATCTATCACAAGTACTGATATCATAAATGCATTTCTTTTGGTTTTGGTCTACAAATAGGCAGGTCTATGCATCTGAAAGGAGAAATGAATAATGGAGAAAACTTTAGACTCTCAGGTGGGCCATTACTTTCCCATGCTTTTCAAATTCAGAGACTTCCTGCACTGTACATGCATCACAAGGGAGCTGTCTTCGAATCACCGGAAGGGAATGGTACTGATCTTGTTCCCTTCCAAATCTGAGAATTTTCTGTGAGCTTCGGAGAGAGGTTCTGTTCTTTTTTTTATATTCACCTTCTTCCCATTCCCTGAATGGTTGTGAAAACCAACCATTTCAAGACAATGCAACTGCAGCTGCTGTTCCAAAACAGAGTGCAAGGGGGCAGTTTCAATTGTGCCAGGGAGCTGCTAACCATGGTTTAAAGATGCTGTGAGGTCTCTTGTTTTCTTTATCTTTTCAGTATCATGTGGTAGCTTGATGATTAGATCAATTACTTTTTAATGCTATGAATATTAACAGCAATATCAGAAACCTGAGTCAATCTTAAGACATCCAGTCTGTGTATTGCAGACATGAGCTTATGGAATGGGTTTTCAAATCAGATAAATGGTTATTTTCCTCAGGAACCTTCAAGAATAGTTAGGTCATACCTTATCCAGCCACAACCTGCAATTTATTAACACAACTTCCACATCTTATTCTAGATTCATGTTTCTTTTCCCCTGTAAAATCCTAATTCTACAACTGCCAGTTATGCTGAGTCAGCACCCTGAAATCAATTTCTAACAGAAGAGCTTGTTGTTCAATAAAAAGAAATTAAATGGAGACTCATTTAAGTAAAAACTTCATTCCAATTTTCATATTCCCTGACTTATCTTCAAGAACCCTGTAGAATTGTATTTAATTCCTGTAGCTTAAGCTGGATTTTTTTTTTTGATACAAGGAAACCAAATCATGCCCCTGAATCAACCAAAACAACTTCAAACTCTGCTCAATCCAACTGTTTTTACAGACATTTTTTAAGTGCTTCAGCTCACATATGCTCCTCTGCAGGGAACCCTCCTTGCAATCAATGGCTTGAACACCAGTGGCACTGCCAGCATCCCTGTTGACAAGAGGAATTTCTCCATTACTTTACAGTATAAAAATCCCAAGAGCAAGAAAGGTCCCTGTGAAGTCACAGTCTTCTCTCAGTTATTGGTGATGTCTAAATGCAACAATACCACTTTTGTACTTTTAATGGCCATTTAAATTTTACTGTAGCAAAGTCACAGTCACAGAGAAGGATGCCATTCACTTTTCAGAAGGGGAAACTTCTCTAAACAGATTCAACAGTGTGTATACCTGGTCTGATTTGGAAAGAGACTCTGCAAGACAGACAAAACTGTATTTGCTTTTCAAAGATACAGAGCATTATAAATTTAAAGTGTCAGGAGTAGTTGGGTATCTCACATTGGATAACAGTCTACTGGTGGAGAGAATGAAAACAGCAGTTTTGTGCCACTGATGAGTCACTGAAAACAGGTACCAGAAGCCCAATTACAAATCCTCCATACAATTCACATCACCCTGAATAAACTCATCATCTAATAAAGGCAAAGGTCTTTGTTCCACTGGAAGATATTCTGTCTGGAAATACAAGGAGGAATGGTTTTGTGCTCTGACTCACAGTTCATGCATCACCCATGCTTTTGTACACAGAGCTTTAGAAAAGCAGCGTATATGCATAAAACATATTTCACATTCCTCTACCTGTGATCCAAGTCCAGTAAGAGTATCTGTGTATGAATAAGAAAATAATTTCAGCTCTCTTTCTTGGCGTCTTCCCTAAGATTGTCCTACCTCTGTCACAGGGAATGACCCTTACTGGTGATACTCTGATAGCTGCATATAACGTTTTTTAATAACTCAACCCAAAGAAATATAAATGCTTGCTTACTAAAACAGAATTAAGAAATCTTTATTCAATACTTCAGCCTATAACAGAATAACACGAAGAAAAATTAAGCAGAGGGTGGCATCTTTTCCTTATGTTCCTTCTTTTTTGTGGTTTTGGTATGTTTGCTTAGAGTCGGCAAGTACCATTCTCTGCTAATCAAGGTTCTTACCAGTGACGACACTGGGGATTTTGGACAGAAAGCTCTTGACAGTGCGGATGGGAACTCCACCTGTTTTGTCATCCTGCATTCTTGTAACAATGTCTTCAATCTGTTAAAAGAAAGGAAACACTTTGTGGTTTATGCAAAATGGTGATAACATTTACATACCATGAGTGCTTTGAGTCGTGCTAGTAAAATGGGTTTCAAATATACCATGTGTATGACTGCACAAACACAGATCTAGAGACACAGCTAACACCCAAATTTAAACCCTGCGTTTAGAAACCATGAGACAACAGACAAGCTTTGAAGACAATGGTTGGATACTGACAAGCCAGCTACAACTGTACTCTTTTTTTGCTGACCAGGGTGACAGAAAGGTGTTGTTTGCTCCACAGGTGAATTGGGTTACACTTCAACCAGCTTAAGGTGCTTCCCATCCAGGTCACTTTCACCTCTGCTCCCACATTCAATTGAATCCTCAATGCTGTAACCTTGGGAGGGCTTTCATTTTCCAAAGGGGCCCAGACAGTCACCAACCACCTACAGCTTGCATAGAATGTAAGACAGAACAACTGCAGGAGGACTTCCCTTGCCTCATGCTGTAGGCTAGGATGGTACATGTCTGTGGTCAGAGTACAAAGTACATAATCAAAGGTTAAATGATTGTAGAGGAAAAACTCGCTGGATTTTCACAGCCAAGCTACCTTTTATTTCACAGGCACATGCATAATCCATCACATACAGGAAAATACACGATCATCTTCCAAAGCCAGGGCAGTCAGACGATCCAATTACTGGGGGAAGGAGCTTAGTGCTCCTCCTGTTTACTCCAAAATGGGAAGGAGTTTTTGCTCCTTTTAAGGCTATTCCCCATGCATTTACTTGAAGGCAATACCAGGGAAAACAAAAAGCAGAACATAAGAACAGTGCAGAAATTTAGTATCTCCAAAAACTCTGTTCAAGTTAATAAGGTCTCAGAAGCCCAACAAAAATAAACTCAAAGCTGTTGTCTCTGTTAGCTCAAGAAACTGACAGCACAGCCCTACCCGCTGTTGTGATAGCGGCCGAGGGCGGGCAGACAGGCAGTACAGCTCTGATTTTACCTAAATATTTTTCTCCTCACAGATGCTACAAAATACAACCCCAGCAGAGAGGTTACACGGTGGGAGCATGGTCCCTCTCTCTCCTAAAGGCAGACTAAGAGCTCAGTGTGCTCTATTCGGCTCTGGAAAGCCAATTCATTTACATGCGCAAGTGAGTTTTTTCACAGACTTAACACCTACATTTCAAAACAAGTTTAATTTAAAGTCTCCCCGAGGTGGTAAGACAATCTCCCTGCCAACTTCAGGCACTGAATTTGATCATTGTGTTTTTAACCTCAGGTTACCACTTAACTGAACTGTTCACACCTTGTTTATATATTACTTGTAAGCTAACACACGTCCTGAACAAATTCTCGGTGGGAATGAAGTCACAAAGATGAAAATATCCTGAAATATTCTATAGATTACATGAGGGTTGGGTACCTACAGTTAATCTGTGATACAATAATGCTACTTTTCCACAACCCGATCACTCTGAAAATTAATACCCTCTTTTCCCCTTTACCTGAGCTTTATGCAAAGTTATTTGGTGATAAAAACACTGGGTTTTTTTCCAGTCTGAGGGTATCTGCGGAAGTTACTGCTCTTCTCAGGAGCAAACAAGAAGTATTTCATTGTGTTGAGAGGAGCCTGAAAGCATCATTTAAATCAAAAATAAAAAAAGAAAACCTACCCCAGGAAACTCCTTCCTAAATGGCTCCTTCTTACTCTTCTGTCTTCCAGTCAGATTACAGGCATTTACTGCTCTCCTTATTTCTAAGCATTGGATATTTTTTCTCTTCTTTCCTTTCTACTCAAATGCCACATCTCCTTTCTTCCCTGTCCTCCTATTTGATCCAGACATGACTACGCATCATCCTCCTTTAGCACGCCCTGCATTTTCAGTCTGCTGCCCAAGAGCCCACAGGGTTACAAGCCCCTGTACATACTCTTTCCATTCCCAATACGCTTTCCTTGTGCTCTCCAGCAAAGTTTTGCACTGCTCCGAAAGCACAGCATGGGATACTCAAAGAAACATTTGATTATAATTTTATTTTTTCTTAAAATTATAATCAAGTTTTGATTAAAATATTAAACCCCTATATCTAGAAACCTACGTCCAGGTTTTGTTCAGTTCACTACAAAGAGAAGATCCGACTCTTTGTACCAGCTTTTGTTACTCATCTACCCAACGCTTGCAGATGTATCTGCTTAGCTGCAAAACTGTTTCATGAAGGGAGTGATACAGTGACAAAGTGGAAGAAAGTGATTATGATCTTCAAGTGTGGAGAAAAGCAAACGGGGAACATCAAGCATGAAGGTCACTTTTGTCAAAGCCTTTAATCTTAGCTTTTTAGGAGAGTTTCCTACACACTTGAGTGCTAATGATTCTCCCTTCAGTTTCTACATGTCATTAAATACCCCTTAGGGTTTCCCTATTTGAAATTCCTATGAGAATACGAATCCTTGGACCTTTCATTTCATCAGGGTAGGAGGCAGGGACAAGTACAACAAAGCCTTCCGCATATTTACCACTCCTAAATGAGCAAGCTTCAGTGAACTAACTTCTGCCCAATTGAAGTAATGGTAAGAACAGGCAGTATTTTTAAATTTTTTTTTCTGTGATGGGGGTCACTGCTTTTTAATGATTTTACATCATTAAAAGAAATGGTTATTCTTCCCTCCAAGTGGATTTTGGGTTGGTATCTCCCTAAGAAAGCCAAAGGAATTCATGTATCTGCAGTCACTGTGTAATGTATGCCTAACAAGTTAGATCTGCCTTTCCTCCTGACTGGTTGCTGATAACTATGTTCCCTACATTTGTCCAGAATGTTTTTAGTTCACATTATCCCACTCACATTGAAAAGGGCTTTTGGCTTCAAGAACACATTAGTGGAGACATAAACTACTGCAGGTAGTTTATGAGAGGCTACCAACATATTCTGTGACACAGAATGTGTTTGGGATATAATGTATATGTAGGATTTCCCAGTACTCATTAGACCTTCTTTTCCACTATCAGCACTTCTGCTGGTGTAAGGAGGTTGAAAGCACAAAGACGACAATCTTGAATTTTTGTCAGAACCAAGATGACTATCACTGGAAGATGAGAAGTTCTTTTCCTGAGGCAGGGGAAAACAATTTGTTGATGTGTTAGAATAACTCAGTCATAATACAAAAACAAATGTAACAACCACAGCCTGGCAACTTTGGGTCAGTGTCACACAACATTCCTGGTGTTACCATTATAAGAAGGAAAACAACACTCAGCTTTGCAGTAGCTTTACTTTCTCCTCGCACCAAAGTAAAGCAGATATTCCTTCTGCTGCATGTTAGTATGCACAGCCTTGCTGAGCCTTGGTCAAGGTCAGCCTTGAAGGTGGCACACTGAAGGAAGGACAACTAACACAAGAAAAACAAAAGCTAACAGTTCCCACCTCCCACAACCCTGTCGCAGTCGGGACGGCCAGGGCGACATTAATCACACTTGCTCTGCGTGTTCATGGGGTGCCGAAATGTAACAATTTATTGTTTACAGAATAGACATTTATACACATCAGAAGGTTTGCATATTCTAACATAATTGGTAGAAAGTTATCTAACTACTTCACCATTGGCTAAAGGCACAACACTTGCTCTCTGCCCATCTCAGCTGCCCCTTCTGTCTCTAGGCAGGCAGAATTACATGCCTATCCCAGATACAACCCCATGCCCGGACGCCAAGAGTTGCTACTGGAGCTACCTGGCTGAACATGTTCAATTGCAATTGAGAAATGACCACATAATGATGTCAGAGGACACCACAGTCCTCTTTTGCCAGTTTATTTTTGTGAGCTAGTGAGGGAAATAGTGCCCTTTTCATATTCTAGCCTCTGAATTAGCTGCACATACTCCCTTGGACCCTGCAGGAAAGTTCCTGCTGTTTGTTTCTGAATATTTCAGTATGCACCAGGTTCCTGACTACTGTGATTACTCACAGCAGCTACCCTACTCTAGGGGATTCCTGTCTCCAGCTAACCTGAGAGCCTCCAAGCATCACTCATCAGTGCCAACATCAAATGTATAGGGTTAGATAGACAGCTCTGTGCAATTGCAAATATCCTCTTCAACCTGGCTGATGACACCTCTCAGGCATATTGGTGGAGCTGTATGGTACACAGAAGAAAGGATCAGTCTGTTGTCAGATAGGATGATGGCAATAATTATAAATACATTTGATCTTCTACTCGTGACTGAAATATAAGTTTAAAATAGACTGTTTCTCATAGTGCCAACTCTTATGGGTCCCTTAAGTGCCTCTGACTAGCCCTCGACACTACCAGTGTGCCTGTGCCTTTTGCAACTGCTGACTGCTGCCATACGGCCCATGCGTGCACGGACAAGGAAAGTTAATTTGACAAGATGCCTGAAGCCAACTTGCTTCACTGGTCCAGATAATTTCACTCTGCTCAAAAACAGGAAAAGGAGGCTGAAAAAAAAGGCTTTGCAACCCTTGAGGAAGAAAGGACAACCTTGCCTCTGAGACAACACTGGAAAGCAGCAGAACACCACTGCTGCAGAATTTTGGTGTGATGTTCAGCAATCAGCACCATCTGCCTCTGCCCAAGTCTCCTCACCTGCATAACAGAGATAATACTGAAATACACTGGGGCAGTAAAACTTAATTCAAAGATGTCCAAGAAGGACTTGGAGTGCCTTGTACTGCAGATGCCACACAACTACAAAAGATACGCTCCCCATCTCTGATAACCTTTCACAATCCCAACAAAACCAAATGTCAGCAGAGCACCAAAATGACAGCCAGCAGGGCTGTTTGGCTGCATTCCACATGGCCAACTTCCAATGATGGGTGAGGGCAGAGGCACTCATGGAACTTGTGCTCTTCCTAATAGAATTCTCTCTGCTGCTTCTTAAATTTCAGAGCTTATTTCAGACAAAGGCAGAGTATACTACGTATCTCCCTCAAAATTTGAGTGTGTTTCAGGGAACAAAGAAAATATCAACTATGATCTTCAGATGTTCATTGAGATGGTGAAACAGAGCTAATAATGTCACCTTGAAATTGGTAACATGCTTTAGCATTTACATATTTCTACTGTGAATAGGAGAGTGTGAGCAAAGGAACAACCACCAAGGCATTTGTCATGATTAATAGTCTACTGTTGCTAATTTAGCTAGAGGTTCACAAAAGAGAGTATCTACTCACAAGTCATTGTGGAGGGAGAGGTTTCACCACATGGAGGGAGAGGTTTCACCACAACCAATTGAATTAATCAAAACAATTCTTAGGTAAAAACTGTGACACTTGTTCAGCTGCTGAGGTGCAAAACCAGAGTCTGGGAAGTACCAGGCAGCATCTTTTTGTACAGATCATGCCTTCCCTAACACAGCCTACGATGTCAGCTCTGCACGGCACACCTAGCTCTGGGCTGCATCACAAGGAAGTGTAGTCACAGAAAAGAAGACCTGGAGCCATTCCACTCGGGGAGTATATGCACAGTTCAAAAACACAGTTTAATATTCAGAAGAAAAACAAAGCTTAGCAAATTAATTCAGCAAACAGAAATTCTCCAAATGAGCTGAACTAGTGTAATTTTCTCCCCCCGCCCCCCCCCCCCAAATAAAGCATTTTAGCCCATCAGTGTGAACAGTTAGAAGCAAAAGACATCAATGTGTCAAGTGTTATGCAAATTCAATTTTTCATTAAAAACATTTTGACAGACAACTCCCAATGAGCTCAAATTCTACACAAGCTGTAATTGCTTAAAAGAGGAAGCTATTTTGGCACATTAGAAAGCTGTCTAAAATAGGAAAAGTAAACTTTTGCTTATTGATTGTGCCACTGTAATTAGAGTAGCAAATGCTTGGGTCTTTTGCATTATACAGCATAACAAGTTTTTTTGTGAACAGTGGTACATTTTTCCCCATGCTTTCTACAGTTATGGCAAAGATGTCACATATATGCATGTAATCAGCTTGAGAGATCTTATACCACTTAAAGCACAACTGCTCTAATTAGAAACCTTCCCAGGCTAGCTACAAATTAGATCAAATATTTACTTTATTCCATAAGGTGAAGTGTTAAGCTTTTTAGACTGTAGGAAAGTATCATAAATATTCAGTGAACACAATATGAATTTTAAACCAAACACTCCAATAGAAACCAAGTGGCCATAGAACTATGACTGAGGTATGATACAAGTTACATTTTGGTAAAAAAAACCAACTCTATCTCTGCCACACAGTATTTATTGAATATGGGTGTCCTTCGGGTGACTTACGAGCTCTGCAAATACATATGCAAACTTATGCACAGATAAATGCATAAATAAAGATCATTTCAGCCAGGAAACCTGTAGGATGGAACAATCCATAATCTGTTTCTCAGTATGTGATCTGAATTGAAGAAACCACCACTCTGGGGGAAAAAAAGGAAGAAGGTTCCATCCACCTGTCCCCTTAACAGTGCTGCTAAAGGAGGCACTGATGCTGACAGCATCCAGGCTGTTGGTGTCTCTCGCCTAGTGACAGAACTGAGCCTCCCAGACCATTTTACACAGATCACTAGTCACCTCGTACAAACTGCATCTGACCATGCCATCCTCAGAGAGATTTGCATGGATAATACTGAAGTATTCTGCAATGACTATCTGCAGACAGACAACCAAATCAAAATTAAGCAGCAGCGTGGGTTGAAATATGAAGGAATAAAATTATAATAGGAAATCTAGATCTGCACTTATGGTATTGTATTTACCATGGTCCCCACATGCTAATTACAAGAGGGGCTTTGGACAGCATGAGAGCAGGTGCTTTCCTTTGATGAGGTTCTACTGAAGTCACCGACTGCAGGGACTGACAGCATCCCATTGCCTCACTCCAGCCAGGGTCCGACGCACAAGTTGCCATAGAAACAGTAGAGATTTTCTCTTCTGTTGCATCACTGTACCGAATGTAAAACTACACAGGTCTCCAGATTGCTCATATGCTGATGAATGAGGAGAAGAGCAGACGTGCCTACCACAGCCCGCACAGGGACTACTGCAGAAGGACTAAACACTGTACATGACATGGCAGAGCTCCTTTGCGTGCCTGGACCCATGCAGGCACGCACCTTTGGGCTTCTCATTAATCCAACCACAGGCAGGGCACAACGGTGAAGCCCATTAACCCAACATCAGGAATGCCCAGAAACAAATCTGTGACCCAGCTACCCTCTGAAATAACACTGCACAAACCACTTGACCTGGTCAGTGCTAGAAGTGAGTGAGTTCAGTTCAATACCTTTGATTTTACTAGTACTTCTTTTGGGGGTTAGCTCTCTCACATGGAATTTCACTTTGAGTTCCAGCCATTGACTAATTTGCATGAGACTGCAAGACAAAACTATGCCAAAATCTGTTTGGTTGTTTGTTTTTGTTTTGTTGTGTTTTTTTGTGTACTGAACAACTGAGAAAGCTCCAGAATTCTTGACTCTTTCAGCAACATTGGGCTGAGTGTCCAATTTGTAACATTATTCAAGGACAGTTTTTCAAGCCCATTTAGAAGTAGCACAAAATTTTAGGATTACACTGTAGTCTGTGTGTGATGTGGCATGAGAAAGCAGTACTTCTCTCCCCCTGTGATGCTGAATTGTGTTTGATAAACAAAGTACTTGAAAAGGAAGTTCACTTTCTTCTGGAGCATCCAACACAAGGTACTTCTAGACAGAACTATGCCAGACACCAGCAGGTCACCAATCTGTTCCCACACAGGAACTTGCAGCTCCCCAAATCTTCACAGAAGTGAAAAGCTGGTTAGAACTGTACCCAAATCACTTCAAACCAAATCCACAACTCCAAACAGACTCACATTCACACCTTCCCAAAGCTGGGAATTGGACAATATTCTCAAGGCCCACCACCATCCTTCTCCAGGGCTGGAATCATAGAGCTGCTACCTCCACCCTGCCTGCCTTCAACGCAGGACTGGGGAAGAGAGGACTATCCAGTCACACTTCCCAGCATCACTGGTATGTGACAGTGAGCCTTTCAATGCAACAGGGTGGAAAGAGCCATTCCTGGGCCCAGCAAAAAAAAAAAAAAAAAAAAA